>JAQFVV010006296.1:2433369-2871487 GCA_028023455.1 Epiperipatus broadwayi | reverse complement strand
AGAAAAGCATAGTAGAAAATATTAGTTAATAAAATTATCAGAAGACCAAAAGGTATAAATAGTGATGCTTAGAAAATCCAGTTAGTCATCGGAAAATTTCAGTGCATTCAAAATCTAGGCCAATTAAAATTTTTAAATAGCGATTTTGACGGCCTATTTCATGGTAACAGAGTAGATCAACTCAGTCTAGACATTTTTCCTAGCTTGGTAAAAATGTTTTCTTCTCAAACTGAAATTAATTGAACAACAACAAACAAGGGATTATGATTAAATGCTATTTCAAGGAAATTTTATTATTGCTTTCAATATTTAATAAAAATTTTGTAAAATTGCTGAATAAGTCGCTGATCTCTTTTCAAATTATCTATTCATTTCAAATAATTGTGGAATAACTTATCTCAAAATTATGGATTATGGATTATTATATCATTGATTAATGAAAGATTAACTTTAATTAATAAGTTTAAATTCATGTATACAGTAATATAAACTTCGTAGCTTGGATAAAATGCTGAATTATTAATTAAAATCAATGTGATTATGGATTATAATTGATTGCTTGGACATATTAATTATAAAAATGACCTGAACTAACTATATGGCAAAATGGATTAAGTATTTGTAAACCAATGGATTAATACTACATTGCTAATAAAATAAGTGATAAATGCCAGTCATCTGAATAAATTTGTAGCTGTTTTTAAATGGATTAAACTGCTTTTCTTTTTTGTATGATAAACTATAGTTCAGTGTCAGTGTTTCAAGAATGGATTATAGATATCACTATATTAAAATATTACAAATGTCAAAGTCATCAGCAACATTCTAAAATGGATTAATGTGCTAAAATATAATCAGAATTGGATTATCTAATGTGATTAAGGAAATTTTATTATATATTCACATTAAATGCCAATAAGAATTAAACCTACAAAAGGAATTATTTTATACTTATAATATAATATTTGGTGTTGTATTAGAGTATTATAGGAACTTTTTTTAATGTTGGAGTACTAAGCATATGTAAATATTATCATAGAATAAATTTTAATCATTCATAACAATTGGATTATAAACCATTAGTTTATTTTAAATAAACTTTGTTATAGTGTATAATTATTTATTATAATTATTATTAGTGTAATAAAGAAATTATAAAGTTCTTCAGATATTACTAAGATATTTATGTACAGGTAACAGTTTATAAATTTTATTATTCATGATATTGCTTATGATATATACTATATGATTTACATTGGAGTTAGGATGTATTAGTTGAACTAATTTTTAAATTTATCTAAACTTGTTATATTCAATTTATATTTTATTAATGGCTTAAAATTCAGCTTCACATCAATAGGAAGTTAATTATCCTTATATAGATAATTAGATCTATAATGAATATTTTATGTATAGCTCCTATGATATTTGTATTAATTTTGAAATCCTATAGTATTCAATAAGGCATAATAATGATATAAGTAAAGTGAATTATATATTTGTTAGTAAAGTTATACTCCTAACTAATAATTAAGACTGAATAATCTAGAAGCATAGCAAATGATTCCTTTAAAAGATATTATGGTAACGAACTATCCAGTTTTATAAATGAGGTTAATTAGTTATTGTTAATAAACTAATTAAGAACAGTATAAAACATTATTATATTCTTCAGTATTTAAGATTAAGATTTGCTTGAATATTGTTCAACCTTTTCCCATAGCATGCTAATGTCTTTACAACACTAGAATTACACAGAGTTATATCCTAAAGCTTAGATTATTCTTAGAGAACTAACACTAATATTTATCAATTGTTTTATAGAACTTTAATAATAAATTACATTCATAGGAAAAAGGAAAGAGAGAAAAAAGGGTGGTGAAAAAAAAAAAAAAAGAAAATAAACAATGGAAAAGAGATAGGTGAGGTGAAAAAAATAAATGTGGTGTGATAGGTGGAAAAACTGAGTGAGAAAAGATGATGATAATATAGATGATCTGAGGATAATAGAAAAGGAATAAGGATAATAAGAAGAAAATAATATGTTGAAAGAAAATAGAGTATCATTGATGAATTGGTTGGATGAGAAATATTTGGAATTTGAAAATAGATGGTATAGGATGAATAATGGATGGGATGGGATGTATGAGTGGTTGTATCTAGTATTGAATCGGTATTTGAAAAATATATCAAAGTTCAAGAACAAACATGGAATAATTTATTGTAGGAGTAGATGAATTTATAACTAATTATAATAAAATTAAGATGAATGAGTATAATTAATATTAACTGACTGAAAGAGGAGAATAAATTAATTATTTGGACTTATAATTAAAACAAATATTAATAAAATGAAAGAAAAATTGAAATTAGAGGATTATATAAATCAAAAGGGAAATTGGAGGTGTTTTGTCAGGAATAATTTGGAAATATGAAGAAGAAGAAGAATAAATATTAAAATATGTTTGATCTGATGAAGGTTGGTTATGATTTAATACATCAACAGAAGAATTAGAACATTTTATGAAAACATAACAAACTAGAGGGACAAAAAACAAATTTCTATATATTCAACATTGTGAAAACTGGTCAAAAAATTGAAGAATGAATTTACAGAGGTTTAACCTCCAAACAAACAGATTTTGAACAATCTAAGGAAAAATTTAAATAAAAATGTAGTATAAAGTTGGATTAGGAAATGGGTGATTATGGGAGATGACTATAAACAACAGAGTGTAATAAATATTAACAAAGAGTATTAAGATAAGAGGAGTAGTATTTGTGGAATCAAAGAGGTAATCATGAATTTGAATGAAATGTAGAATTAATGAGAAATAATCAAAGGAAGGTAAGAAGATGGATATATCAAGAGATTTTAAAGAATAAACAGGAGGATTTTATTTCAAAGAGATGGACAATATAAATAAGTTGATAGATTGATAAATTAAAGTGAATATGAGGAAGCTGAGGTCTAGAAATATTAATATAATTGTTGAATTTAATTTCACTATATTTGGTTTTAATATTAATAGTATCAATAGTGAAGAAAAATGGAATTATATTATTTGATTATAATTTTTATTTTGTTTAGATTTTGATATTTTATAATAAAGTAATTGTTAATTTTAATATATGTATTTTGTCATTATTGCATACTTATGAAATAAAAGGTCATATTTCTAAGATATTAGATAATATTTAAATTTATTTAAAATTTTATACACTATTTAAATTTTAATATTGCTATCAGAAATACAAATTAGTAAGGTAAGATGATTTACAACAAAATTCTCTTTTATATTCATTGTATCTGGAATTAATAAATACACTTTACATTTATACAATTTTATTATTTATTTTAAATAATTGAAATTGATTTAATATCCCTGAGATAAAAAATTAGTTAACATTATATTTAAATTGTGTTTAAAATATATAACACAATTACATATAACAGAAATACCATGAAAAATTTATTTATTTAAAATTTTATATATTATTAAATTATGAAATAGTATTAGCATTTGTTTTATGTTGAGATTAAACATATGTGCATTCCAATTTTCTTTGATAAACTCACTTCCACATAGGACACACTTGTCTCAACCACTCATCTCTTATGCTAAGCTCATTAAAAACATGGATTCTCATTGAAGGTGAATACAATATTAAAGCACTGAAGATATTATTTGTCATTGTTGAAATATTTTAATACTGTAAGTGGAAATATTTGTTATATTTTCATAATAAATATAATTATGGAATGTTAATAGATAATAATCAATGAAAGTAATAAACTGTAAATGCTTTTTGCATTCAAAAGAGTACTTGCTAATAAATGCAATCTCTTGGTGTTACACAGAGTCTAAAGCACCACAGTATTTATTTATGATTTAAGAAAAGAAAGCTCACAACCTTTCACATATTCCTTATTATTAATAGACTGTTACACCAATTATTTAGATATAAATTAATTATATATAATAGTGCATAGTAGTTTAAATGTTTACAAAAATAATTACTTATATTAATCTATTTCAAACAGTTAATCTTAGCTGATTTTTATGAAGTTTGTTTCATATTCACAATATTGTTTTGATAACATATGTCTTTATATATTATTTTAATATTTGAAGGTCTTTATATATTGGATTCAAAATAAAGAGTATTTTATTACTCTTATTCATCATTATGTTTTATGATCATCTTGAAAAATCAAATCATAAGACAACTTTTCTATTCTCTTTAGTATTGATTTAAGCCTATGACTTACTTATGTTAAAATATGTCTCCTTTTAATTTGAGAGACCCTCACAAAATACATTTTTGGATGAGATATAATGAAATACCATAGTGGTAACAACTGCAAGTAAAATATTAATCTGATACTTCATAATTTGACAAATTCTACTATCTGAGTGAAATTAAATATTTATCATCACTAAACTTTATTATTTTAGCATGAATTACACTTTGCTTAAGTGACATTTTTTATTTAATTATGAAAACACACACATTACAAAAATATTAAATAAAGTTAATAAATTATATTTATATTGTGACTATATCAAATCTGATAGCAGCTCAAATTAGTTATGTTATGAAGCTGCATGGAAAAAAAAATTGTTTAATAAAAAACATATATAAATTGAAAAATAAATATGTAAATTGCCTAAAAAATTAAAAGAAAAGTTAGTTTATACATTAATCATATTGTTAAATATTTTATAAAGTTACTTTGTAATATGATGAATTGCAATATAAGGGAAGAAAGAAAAATTATTTCAATACATGCAAGAGATTTGAATTGCATAGTTTATAAAAATCTGAAGCATTTTGAACTCTTTTAGTTTGTCTTTTGTTGAATGAAGTTTTAAATAAAATCTTTCACATGTTGTAGTAAATGTGATGATAGATCTAAAAATGTTACTAAAATTTTGGAATTAATAGTATTTTAAAAGTTGTCATTTGAGGTTTAAATGTTGACAATGATTTTTTCTTTCTTCCTATGCTAACTAATGTAAATAAAGAAAGAGAGAGAGAGAAAAAAATTATTTTTTCTTTCATTTACTTATGCATCAAATTATAATATAATATCTATAAATTTGTTTCTACAACATGTTGAGAAGGAAATAAAGAAAATGTTTTCCAAAAAAATATGTTGTTTTCAAGAAAGAGAGATCAAATCTTAATAATGAATTGGTGACAAATGTATTGTTTAAAAACATGTTGTTGAACAACATCAAATAGTTATAAATAGGTCTGAAACATACAACTAGGGCATTCCATTTTAGTCCAGTCTACTTGAGTTTATTTGAAGACTCATCTCAAGAAGTTGTGTTGCAGTGATTTCATGCTGAGGAGAAAAACCATTGTTTAAAACTGTTTTCCACTGAAATTTGGATAGATGCATCTTGTGACTATTTACCAGTATTTTTCAAAATTCACTTATAATAACAAGTATGATGATTTTATCCAGCAGAAAACTATCTACCTTGTGTGACTAGACAATAAAAAAAGACCACACCAGCAAAATTCTCAGAAAATTCAGTTATATCCAGAAACTAATGCTGAAGTTTGCCAAAACCATCTAGTGCCTGCCTTAATAATGCCAAAAAAGAAGAGATGGATAGTATCATAAGAACTACCCAAGACATATTGATACTGTACATTATGTAATATCATCAATACTCTTGAATTCCTCTCTAGAATCACTAGTACCCAAGGAAAACAACTACCATCTTTGAAGAAATTAATGAAGACAACTGTAAATATATTAAAAGAATATCTGCAGAAAACTATGGTTTGGAACCGTTTGATTATTTCACATGGTAAAATGTTATCATTATAGATATTAAAGTCTTAAACTTAAATATCTTTTATTATTATTATTATATTTAATATTTTGAATATGTATTAATAATAGTGAGTATATACACAATAGTTTTTTTTTTATATGTCAAAGCATTGACCGGGAAGCGAACCCGGGCCGGTTGCTTAGAAGGCAGCTATGCTAACCGCTAGGCCACCAATGCTTGATGAACAGTAATTTGTTAAATTATTTTATTAATCCATTTAATTGTGTTTGCTTCTCAAATTTATTCCAAACATCGTACTTTGAACAATTAATATGCTGGGGAACATGCAGGAATGGCAGTAATAATTTGTAAATGATGATTGTGTGTTAATAAGTTTTCCAAAAGTAAACATTCTATTTAGAAGATTTGCCACCTAAGAGTTTCATTTTATTTTATTGAAACTGAAAAACAAATAACCATCATCATCATCATCATTTGGTTAGTAGTATATATATATATATATTTGAAATGAATCTTTTTTTAAATTTTTTTATTAACCATTCAACTTTCATCTAATATAAATATTTACTTTGAATTAAGATTTACAGCACATATTTAATATATTATTTTATATCTTTGGTCACTAATTCAAATCTGTTTACCATTGTATATTTACTGTTACAATATATATATATCTGAAATTAAAAAAATACATTTCAGTAAATATTTATAAATTAATAAATCTAGTACAATATGAGTAACATATTTCTATTCTATCTTTTAGACACATGAGCAGTTAATAAGCAATAATCACTTAAGATCCTCTGCTACTACTAAGACAAGATATTAAGTCACTAAAGTCTAGATACTGTTTTTGACATTAATAGTTTTTTCTAACTTTTTCATTGCTTCCAAATCTCATTCCTTAACAACTTTTTTTTATCTTACTTTCTTCAGTCACTTAGGTTACTACATGTTTCAGTTACAGCCTTTCTGTACTAATAATAACTATGAGATTATAACACTTCTATTTTCTAATCAAAAAGAAAAAAAATTGAAGTCAGAATTTAAAACATTTTTTTTTTGTTTTAAACTTTATTTTGTTTTTCTTCTTGAATTACAAAAACTATATTCATTTACAAACATATGCTAATAATGATAATTTTAATCAGTTTTATTTTTCCAAAGCAAAAAAATATTTTTTTTTTTTCTACAATATATCAATGCAAACATTTTCCCCATTAGCTGGCATGAAGTTTATAATATTTTATTACATTTATTTTTGATAGAAAAATAAAAATGAAAATAATAATTTTTTTAACATATAAAAATAAATAATATTTGTTTAAGTTTCCAGCAATATATGGGTTTTTTAAAAGCATGATGGAAGAGTTATAGTGGAAAAAGATGAAGATAAAAAGGGTCTTGTTGAATTATCATTAATATAGAAAAATGTACTTATCCAGATATTGATGTTAGAATTAAAACTTGCATCAAAAACAAAAGTACTTGTGAAGATACAATATTCATTTCATGATTACAGTTTATAACATGATGAGATTCATATGTTAGGTGAAAACAGTTTTCCATTAAAAATGGATTATTATCAAACTAAAATTTTTAGAAAGTGTTTGAATTTTTGCATAATTAAATTATGAATGACTATATAAATAATGCAGAAGTTTTTCCAAATGTTTAATAAAGAATCATGTCAGAAGCTTAATGAAGGTGAACAAACATTTCTGATGAATCTCAACTCATTTCCCATCTTTGATATTATACAATTCTAGTTATTTTATCAAAGACTTTAGAAGCCTTTTTTTTCTCTCAATAAAATGTTTATTTATCTCCAAAAATAATTTTTTTGACTAATTCTCTCATTACATATATGTATTGTAACCAGTTAGGTTACATGTCACATGGCAACATAGTTGTGTGTGTGCACACACACACACATATATATAAAGTAAAGTAAAAGTAAAAATAAACACAGACAAAACATTTTGTAGATATTTTCTACATTTCCTGGAATAAAAATAATAAAGGGTTAAATAACTCTGGATTTAAAACAGAATTTTATTATAAATTAAAATATTTAAAGGGTCTAAATAAATTAATATTGTATTCTGATTTTGAATTTAAAAACAAGCATGTTTTTGATAAATATAAAAATTTCTATTATCTATTTTGAAATCTTTTTAATTAGTTAAAGTGATAAAATTTCCAAAATGTAGCATTTGATTAAAGATGCTTTTGGAGGAATTAAAATTGTTTTTGGTCAAGACAAATTGAAAACAGTTACTGTGTTTTTATCCCATCAAGAGTAAAAAGGATTAGACAGATTGAAAACAGTCTACAATATGTTTTTATCACCTCAGCAATCAAAGAATATGAAAGCGTTGGGGAAAGATTATTTTAGCCTGGTTTAAACTTTTGAGGAGCAGTTGTCTAGAGGTTTTGCTCTAGATTGCAGTACTGCTGAAATTGGTTTTCCAGAGTTAGAGAATGAACACAAAATAATTGAATGCAGGATAGTAGATTCAGGAGCTGCTACTTATTTTGCTTCACAGGAATTTTGATTTACATGAAGCTGGGTCACTTCTGAATCATTATCCTGAACAAATGAGGACAAAATAGCTTGCTGGCCTAAAGCTTACCAAATCCTAGTCTAAGTGGAACTCTTACCTGGACTATACCAATGTCATTTTTAAGCCAGTCTACCAGCATGCCCAGAAACCATCAGTTGATGAAGTAATTATACATGTGCTATTTCAGTTATATGCAGAGAGAAGTACAGATAAATATATATACAATGGTGAGTAGTGTTATATATAACATGAACAAAATTTTAAATGTTTTTTAATAATTCATTTTTAAAAAAATGACATTCTAAAAAGTGATATATATATATAATATAGAACAGTATAATCTTAAATTGTTTAAACTCTATATATTTTTTAAAAAAGAGTAACACAAATAAATAACTCTCCTTGGATTAACATTTAAAAGATATTTTAAAATCTTTTAGAGAAGCAACCTGTGATTGGGATACATTTATAGAACAATATGATTTTAAAATAATTATTTGTTGAAGGAATATTATTAAAGACATTTATTTTTTAAAAAAAAACTTTTATTATGGACCATCAAAGAATTAAATAACATGATTCACATTTTTTTATATACTTTCAATATTAAATTAATTATGAAAAGTATATTTTGAATAACTTTTATTATTGTAATAAATTAAAATATATAATATGTTAAATCAAGATTTATGTATTATAAAATTAATGAGTTTATTTTGACAAAATGAAATATATATATATATAGATGTTAGAGTGCACCTGCAATTAAATGTACACACACATATATATGTTAAATATGCTATTAAATATGTATAAAACTGAATTTCATTTATAGAATTGACAATATTTTATATTAAATAATAAATTATACCACATGGATGTGTGATGATGTGCATAGGTATTTTATGTAAACCTATTGGAACATATGTATAAATCATAATATAATAACTTGAGTTGTGTATAGTGATTTTGTAAATCACAAATGTGATTTTTTAAATTATATATTAATCAAAATCAGAATACTTAATTTATATGTATAGTCATATTCTACAGACCTTAATATCATTTTTTTATTGTTGTTAATAAATATGTATTCAGTTGTTAAAAATTGTATTGCATCATTTCTTGGTCTCCATAACAGTACTTGAGCTTGTGTTCTTCTGAGCTAGATTCATGCATAGTGGTCTGATATATAAATGGGTATATATTAGTGCTTTTGGACATCCAGTGATGGGCAACCATCATCATCCTGGTTGGTGCATAAGATTATATTCTTTAAAGCCCATGTACTAAATGTTATTTTAGTTTAGTCTTATTAGAGGTTAAGTTTATAATGGCCAGTACATTAATGGTACTAAGTTGCCAGAGCATTGATGATGATCAGCATGTTTTGATATCCCAGCATTATTGCTTTTGATTATGTATTCTGATGGATAAGCACTTAGTTGGTGCATCCAAGTTATAATTAAATAATTGTCCCAAGCTGGCAAAGACTCAATAGTTAGCCTGGTCTACTATAGACCCATTTCAAATCCAATCACAAGATTGACTGTTGATTTTATTTTTGATTAAATATTCATGATGATGAATAGTAAGTATTTATGATTCCTTTTACTTATTGATAATGCTGGTTGATGTAGGTATAATGATAGTTTCTCTGAAGAGTAATTGGGCTGATCTGTAACTGGCTGATCTCTCACAGAGATCTTTTGATCTCACGCTCTTTAAATACATAAAATTGCTTATATATTTTGCAATATTGAACATTCCTTTAATATCATCCTTTAAATCTCTTACTAAAATTATTTTAATATTTAATTTCAAATTATTTATCCCCATTACTCCCATCCCATTACAGTATATAACATCAATATTAACTGCAATAAGTATATATAATAAATAAATAAATCCTGGCACTGTTTACTTTTTAAAACATTAAATACAGATGCATTCTTTTTATTACTTTGTCATGATCTTTATCAACTGCATACAATCTGTTAATTAATATATTAATTTCCATAATATACTAGTCTATGTTATTGCCCATGCCTCATGAAAATTCATAATAACTTTCTTGTTGATTCTATTAATAAAATATTTTTTTTTATTCCTATATTTTTATTTTATCCAAATTGGGAGAAAAAACTTCATTGTAGTTCATTTCATAGCCTTTAAGACAGATGTTTATATATTATTTATTTTATGTGTTTTAACCCTATAATATAATAATGCATATTCTTTACCAAAGCAAATAATTTTATTGTTTATTAATCCTGTCTTTATAGTTATTAGATAGCCTATTTACATTAGGCTGTACACTAAATGCAATTTCTAATGCTCAGAAAAAAATATCTTTTATCATTTCCTTATGTATTATTTGGCATTAAATCAAAGTTTTCACTTTTTTTATTGGCATACATTTGAATTTCTTGTAACATTTTCTATGATCCCTTTAATACATACAATATATCCTATTGACACTATTTTTTGTGTATAACAATTTATTACCGTTATTATTTATATGGTTTAATTAATTTGTCATTCTTAGATAATAAATAAATAAAAATCTTAACCCAGTCATTCAAATATACATTATTTACATATCACAGTATAGATTAAATATATAGATGATGTATTTGTGGTTGGAAAAAAAGAGTGTATACATATAAACTAAAATACTACTTCTGTTATTATAAAATATAAATCACAATATAACAATACGTCTATTGTATAAAAAGAGTATTTTTTATATTATTTTTAAATTTCTCCGCTTTATACACTCGTGTATTGTGATGTAAACCAAAGCTAATTCTTAAATAAATTAAATAATTTAAAATGGATAATGAAGAAGGAGAATAAAATAATAAAATATTTAGATATAATTGTAAGATCTCATATATACTTTGATTCTAAATTATATATAAAACTTATTAAAAAAAGAGATTGTTATCATGTTAGAATTGATTGTTTTTTTTAATACTATTTAGTCATATATATATATGTCAATAAGATATTATATGAAAGATAAAATTTATCATTACAATTTTATTTATATTGTGATAAAAGTGGGTATATAATCATTCAATTGTTTTGATCATCATTTGATAACCTAAATTAAAAAAAAGAAGGAATAAAATGAAAAAATATACTTTAATATGGATCTCTTTTGGAATTATAATTGCCTATAAGCAGAATATGAATACAAATCCCTGAAAATAATGAATAAAAACATCCTAATTGCAATTTACAGAAATGAGTATTATTTCGGATTTGCATGATCCAAAAAATGGTAATAGACAATAAAATATATACTCAGTAGACACACACACACATTTATGACATAATTATATATGACAAAACAAATTCATCTAAAAGAATAGAAGATAATATTAGGATTATTCATTTAGTTTTTTATTAATTAGCTATTAACAATTCTATTGAACTTACTGATATATTTAATTAATGAACTCAACGTAATATATTTTGAGATGATAGATGTAAATATATAGATATGTTGTGTACAAGTGTGTTGTAAATATAAGTGTAGCAATCATTATTATATATATATATTAAATTGCATGATAATTTATTTTTGTAGCTATAATACATTATTATTGCATATTATAGATTTAGTTCATAAGTAGCAGCTGAAGATAAATCTTCCAGATCCCATGGGCAACTCGATTTATAGAAATATAAAGTGGTTAATAAATGGGATGTGGAATGATAGAAGACATCATTTGTCCAAATATTCCTTGATGGTCTTAATGCATAGCTACAGATGATCTTTAACTAAAAGATTATCACATATATTACGTATGAAAATACATGAATTTAATCATGCTTTTGAAATAAAGAATTGTTAATGAGTATCATCCATATTATAGTACTAAAAAGCACGGCAATCCTGATGCTTGAATGAATGGTAAAGCAGTCAAAGTTTAATCATAAAAATAATTTTGATTGCTTGTTAATGATGAAAGTATAATGAAATTTTAAATGTAGAATCCAGGACATTTTTATTTATAGATATTTGTAAAAAAAAGTCTTGTTAAAGTAAATCATCATATGTCATGGTCAAAATGTTTGTACACAATTATAACAGTTAATACACATACATAATAAAATTAAAAAGAAAAAAAGACCTGTAAAATATATCCGACAGAAATTCAAGCATTAGTATTTTTTTTTCCATATGTGATAGCATCGGCCGGGAGGCGAACCCGCAACAACCGTCTGCAACCAACTACTTGCTTGCAAGGCAGCTGCACTGAACTCTCGCATTAATATTTGAAATCAAAAACACTTGAACTTCTTAAATAAAATAAACCTAAGATCTTTACCTATTAATGATTTCCTTTGTGTAAAAGAGATAAAAAAACTATATTCAAGTGTTCTTTCTTACAATCCTATCATAAATATAATATCCACTATCAGTCTCAAGACTCTTATTTAAATGCATTAGTTAATAACATACATAGGGGGGCTATTTCCAAATATTAAAATGAATCTTCATTCTTTTTATCCTCTGATTTTTGAGATGTCTTTCATTTTCAATCATACGTATCAGAAACTTCAACCACTGTTTTTTAAATAAATTTAATAAAATAAACATTAGAGATTATGCTTCATCTTCATTAGACATATAAACAGTCACTTGGAATCTAACCTCAATAGCAGCACCACTATAATATTGTGACTTAGTTCATAAACTGGAATTTTTTTTTACATATGTACTACTTTTGTAAAAATTATTTAATTTTTAAATATCTAATCCAATAAATATTAATATAATATATGAACTATTTGGAAATTATAATTGTATTCAGTAAAAATGTAATATTAATATTTCTTATATTTAATTATATAAACAACTTTGCAAGTGACAATATATTTATATCATTTCAATAAAATTTAAAACTAATGTGAGATAAAAACAAAATCCTATACTTCCAATTAAAAAAGTTATGTAATCCGAATTTTTTTTTTTTTAATACTTTTATCTTTATGCTGAAAATGGAAAAAATGTTTGTGGATAGTTATAATATGACAGAGATGAGATGAGGAATGTTCTGATAAAAACTAAAAAAACCTTGAAATTATGTAAATAACTTTTTACAATGTTTTATAACTAAATAAAATACAAAAACACATAATAAATTCATAATGCACTTAACTACATAAAAAATACAGAAAAAAATCTATAGGTATTCCATATTAATACATGTAATTAAACAATATTTCAGCATTAACATGTAACCAGTGAATGTTATTTGACATAAAAAATAAGTTAACACAATTAGTGTGATAAGTTACAACTCATATAAGATTTTACTGTAATAAATCTATTTATATAGCACTAACTATGTATGTAATATAAAGAAAGTAACAAACCTTTGATCATGCACTTTTTATGAATTTACACACATTTACCCATGAACATTAGATTAAAAAGCATAAGTGGTTTATTCATGCTTAAAGCTTATCATTAATAAGCCATTCTTTGCTCACCGTGCTAAGATCAGGGCTTTAACCTATTGTATGTCTGAATTATAACTTAATAAATGAATTGTACAAACTTATTCATTCGATAGCAGAAGAGATAGAAATACCATTTTTAACTGTCTGCAATTAGAAATATTTCACAGTAATAAATAGTCTATTTATATAGCACTGACTACATGTGTAATACAAAGAGGATAACAAACCTCTGGTCATATGCTTTTTACAAATTTATGTCATTGGCCCATGAGCATCAGTTTAAAAAGCATAAATAATTCACTTATACTTAATACATAACAGTCATTATTTGATCTTTTAGAAAATAAAATTCAGAATTCATGC
Source organism: Epiperipatus broadwayi (assembly GCA_028023455.1). Taxonomy (NCBI): domain Eukaryota; kingdom Metazoa; phylum Onychophora; class Udeonychophora; order Euonychophora; family Peripatidae; genus Epiperipatus; species Epiperipatus broadwayi. Next base: position 2,857,257 of record JAQFVV010006296.1, on the reverse strand, counting down.
AAGGTCAACTATTTGTTAGATTTTCCATTTAGTTAACGTATAAACATAAATAATACCAACCATCACAGATACATTCTGATATTCTCATTGTTAATATATCTGATTAAATAAAATAATTAGCTCTATTTTAATCATTTTGCTAACACCGTTGCATGAATCATCTGGACTTAATTAAGAATATTTATATTTTTATAAATTATTATTTTTCATATTCATAGATTAAAGATTTTAATTTTCTTTTATGACTTACAATATGTAAATAAATGTACGAAAAAATGATAGCATTTCTTTTACTAATCGCAATAGTGCTAAAAAATTCAAAATAGCTTTGCATCAAACGCTATCTCCTAGTGTCAATTTTGCTGGAAAAACAGAGCAAATATTTTCAATAAGTATGTTTTGCCAGATCAGCCACCGATGCATTAGACTAAGGCTTGTTCTTTACAGAAAAACCAGTAATAATACTGTATATATATTTCTAGAACATAAAGAAAAATTAAACAAAATCTATGATCTTTTTTGTTAATTTTTCAACGATTTTAATAATGGAAAAAAAAATCAATTTTTTTTATAAATAGCTTAGTGTAAAAAAAAAAGGAAAAAAAACCTTTTATTTTATATATACTTTTTTAAAAATAAAATATTTTTTTTTTCAACTTTTCTTTTTTTAGATTTCTGTGCCTATTCTCTTGTTAGTTTCACTAACACATGTCCATTTAACATTGCGGGAACACCTGCTTTAACTGTTAACGCTGGATTTATTGATGATCTGCCAATTGGTATGATGATAGTAGGAAAACATTTTGATGAAACAACTGTTCTAAAAATTGGTCATGCTTTTGAAAAACTAAATAAATAATTTATAGACATGAATTACTTCCGGTGTAATTTTATAGATAATGGGATTAAAAAACCTGTAATAATTCTTGAAATAAATTTCTTAAAAAACCTAGTTTTATTGCTCTTTTTTTAATCATTATGTAAAATTAATTTATTTAAGATTTTATGTTTGTATGTTAAATCCTGTTAAGCAAATATGGCAATAAGAATTAAATAAACAATTGAGAGGCTTCCATTGCTAGGAGTTTACAAGAAGATTAGTACAGGGAGTACCAGAACTGGAGTCGATCCAAGGAGTTTACAATTCAAAATATAGCATTCTACTACTAAACAATGCAGTGTACAATAAGCTAAGGCTAATCATCACTACTGATAATGGTTTTCTATCACCCCTAACATAATTTGGCTTCAAATTTTTTGATCAGAGAATTTATACTGTGTAAAATAATAATAATTGAATAGTTTATTGTTTGGAACTTATTAAGAAGTTTGAGCATCTAAAGTGACAAAGCTAGACCATACACAGCATTAACATTATATGATAAACTTTAAGGAGTTCCGATGTATATAATATATATTTTTATCAAATTGTTATATTTAACTAAAAACTTTATATCATTGATAGTTATTAATCAATATTAAAAAACATTAAAGATTCACTTTAGAAATAAATAATATTCACAATAAGTAAAATTATGCAAATACAAAAATAAACTAGACAAGCTAATAAACCAAACTATAAATTATCATAACAAAAGTAGTCCAATATTATTACCAAGTAATTTCTAATTAATTTCCCTATTAAAACCAGATTCTTTAAATATAAAAATAACTAAACTATTTGGTCTTTTACCCACAATTCCAAACAACAAGGACAAAGGAGGAAGATAAATTGCAAAGGCACACACAAGTGGGAATCAAGAAAAGATAAGCATACTCCAAAGAAAAAAATATATTAAAAAAATTGACTACTAATGGTAATATCTAAGAACAATTGCAGCAGATCATGGAAAGACCAGAAGACCATTTAACCAAAAAATTCAAAAATGGCAATAGCCACTTTGATTATCAATGTGATAATAAGGTTGGTAAATTAGAATCAAAAAAGGAATCGGAATTTATGACCCTTAATGGATGTGACCAAAATGAATACAGAGTGATCTACAGAAACTTGAAATTCAGTTTGATTAGGCTCCGAAAGATATTAGAACAAAAACCATCATAGGGTGATAAAATGTAAGTCAAGAATCCAAATTTATCAAAATAAAAGCATTAAAATGAGATGTGGGGAAAAATGATTAGAACATTTATATAGAATGAAGTAATTAATTTTCTTCCCATTGCTTGAATTATAAAAGAAAGATTGTCATAGTAAAAAAACTTCTTTTATGGACTGTCAAGATTTATGGAAATTCTTGTTCAAGCAATCTCAAACTTTTAAGGTGATAGACAGACACTCCATTATAATTTTTGGAGAGAAACAAAGTATGATACCCATTTTTCAAGAGTAGTGCAAAACAGGTCTGTGTCACAATTTAATTCATTTCTTTCATAAACAAGTCTGATCCAATTCAACATGACAAAAGGAGCTGCATCTTATTGAACAAACTATACTATAATAGAAGTCACAAAACTTAGAAAACATTGATATATGACATGAAATTTCCATCAAGAATGCAGAAAAAAGCACTAAATTAAGCTAGGTTATCAATTATAGCCATTCAATTCAGTAACACATCTTTCTTTACAAGAAACCAGCAGCTCTGTCACTAGATCACTAGTCCAATATCAAGCAGCAAGCAAAAACAATAGAATAAGGACCAGAATTGAGTAATAGGAAGCTATATCTATTTTAGAGTACAGTCATTCAAACAAATCAGGCCCAGGAAAATGAATCAAGACTTTATTGGCATCATTTTTATATTGGGGATCTCACAATTACCCCCCCCCCCCTGAATTTGTCATAGAGGAATTAAATATGTAATATTTGATGACAATTGAAAATACCATCCAAATTATAGGCATGTCCTTTATAAAGAATATGAAAAGTTTAACATCAAAATTCTCATTGAGACAGAAAGTTAAACCTAAGTGATGGCCAAATGCTTCAAAAAGGTTATAAAAAATAATATATTAACTTTACCATAAATACAGAGATATGGGACTTTTAGCAAATGGAAAGAAAACAAGTTGGACATTAAGCAAGTGTGATCCAACATACAAATAAAGAACCCAGGTCATTAAATACATGTCATATTGTGCTAGAGTTGATCCATGATATTGTTTTTAAGTCCATTTTTTTAAAGACAGTATTGAGTATTAGATTTTAAAAATGCTTTTTTTGGAATTGAGAAAAAAATAAATGCTAGCATGGAACAATATTTTACTCACAGATTAATTTCATTTGAGACATCTTTGCCATCAATGAATTGAATTAAAAATCAAGGAACCAAACTTAATTTGCTTCCAATTAATCCAGGAAAGGTATTGATAGAAAATGAAGTATTTTCAAAACAACTGACGTTATCCAGGGATACATTCACTGCATAAAAATAAAACCACTTCAGTGCAAATCCTATCAGTAGATAAACAGTATTTGGTGAAGTTTGCCTAAATACTCATCAATTTAATGCTATTATTATGCCAAAGAGGGAAGTACCCTCAGACTTCTAGAAATTATTAATCAAATTTAAAAATCAAATTAGTATAAGCAGTGAATGTAACCTCTAGATATTTTATTACAGGGCTGAAAATATACTTCATTCTGATATGAATAAATAGTGAAGTAGGCTATTCTGATACTTGAATATTGTTAGAAAGACTACATAAAATTATAGTGTTCTATATCAATGATAGTTGCTACTTTACATAATTTGGAAAAACATCTAGAATATTTCAAATTGATTTTTTAAAGATTATCAAAATGAATTTGGATAAGTGTATCTTTAACAGAGGAAAAAAAAGGAAAATCAACATCTAGATAAAATAAAGGCAAATCAGAATTTATCAAAGCTAAGAAACAAAAAGTTGAGATCTTTCTTAGACATATACAACTTTTACCACTATTTTTATAAGAACTTTGCCAAAGACAAACTCTATTACTAATATTAAGCAAGAATCAGATATGGTAATGGGCTTGTCAATAGGAACAGGATTTTAAAAAAAAATTAAAGCCAATTTTTAAAAAAAATTTGTTTTAGCTTATTCGATTTCAATAGACCTTACTGTATATAGACTGATAGTAGCAGATTTAATATAGGGTATTATTTCAAATTAAATAAATGTTTTTTTTTGCTCAGAAATTTCATGGAGTTCAAGTATCAAAAGTGACTGTGGTTAAACTATGTTCTAAAGACCTCAAACTTTCAAATCTGCAACTCTACCAATGCCATAACTTATGCAGATAAACCACTAAACATCACATGATCAACATCTCATACTAGCACATAATTGTTATTAAACAATTTAAAACAAAGCAAAACTCTCCATATAGCAGTGCCATCTTGTGCTAACAAGAGCAATCAATGGATGCCAGAAGGCTTGTGCATAAAATCCTATCTAGTGCCTACTCATCCAATATCCCCAGACTAGTTTCTAGCTTGGATTGAAAATATTAATTGTGTTTTCAATTTCATTCTCATAGTTTTGTAGTTAAATAGAGTTAAAAGGTGGGTGATGGAGGATTGCATTAGATCCTAAGATTTAGGTGCAGTGCTCTCAGATCCAAGGCTCCTCACTGATGAAGGCCACAAGCTAGAAACTAGTCTGGGGATATTGGATGAGTAGGCACTAGATAGGATTTTATGCACAAGCCTTCTGGCATCCATTGATTGCTCTTGTTAGCACAAAATGGCACTACTATATGGAAAGTTTTGCTTTGTTTTGAATTGTTTAATAACTTATGCAGATATGACAGCCATGGGTAACGTACTTCTTCAATAGATCACTAAAAGTGAGAAAAGTATTTAGTTACATAAAAGAATATTCTAGCCACTGTATGGGCTTTTGACAAGTTTAAGCACTTTTTATTGAAGTCAGAATTGTACTCAACTGTCATCTGATTAACATACACTTAATGGAATGAAGTTTATTTCTGCAGAAGTTTAAATATATTATTCATTCTCTAGAACTGAAAAGTGTAATCACCAATGTACTCAGTCAAAATCCAATTAATTATAGCAATGCTTAAATGTTTGAGAGCATGTTTTACCACCTTCTCAGGTTTGTGTGGATGATTTTGTGAAGAAATATTTGTAACATTTGAACAGATAGCAAAAATGCCTCAGAATGCAACAAAATTCTATGGTGTTTAGATAACCAATTACCTTCAGAAAACCTTATTTTCAAATATTAGGAGCATCCATTATAAATATATGTTCTCAAAAGGTCCTTTCATGTACAAAATTAATTATAAAACATGTGGAAGATCATCATAATTCACCAGATTAAAAAGACTTCCTTATAATTTTTCATTCCTGCATGAATGTAATTATCTCAGAAAGTGGAGTAAATTCAGTGCCGACTCTTTCATTAGTCTGGACTATATTAAAATATTTTATCCGTTTTGAAAATAATGAATCATTTTAAATCCAAACGAGTTAATAAGTTCTATCCAGGAGTTGTACAATTAATTATTGAATTCCTGAAAAATCCAATAAATTTCTGGTAGAGATTTTTGTAGATTCTTAAACAATTTGGATTAAAGTTGATTTCATGAAATGTGTTTTGTAAATATGGTAATATATATTCTTTCAGAAAAGCCGATGGAAGTAAAATTATCAATATATTGTAGAATTAATAATTTCCTTTAATGAGGAAATCACAGAAAATATTGTCAGATCATAAAACTCCATTACTCTCCAAAGAATGGAAGCTTAACTTATCAAAAAAATATTTAAGCATATCTAAATATCCTTACATACTCCTAATCTAATTCATGAAAGAGTAATGATGGAATTAAATACTCATTCAAACATATATATATAAAGAGTAATGAAGGAATTAAATACTCATATAAACATATATATAAAAGACATATTTTGCAGGTCCATCCATCTTAAAAAATTTAAATATTAATATACCGACATTTTGACTTGATCACACAAGTCATCCACTGGCTGATAAAAGGTAGAAAGACGGTTGTAGAGGCGTTACAATCACTGATCTGAAAAAAATGTTAAAATCCCACCAATAGCAAAAATGTTAAGATTTTTTTTAAAAAAATCTTTCCAAACAGGAGGAAGTTTGCATGTATCATCTCACTTATTGATAAAATATGGCCTTTTAAGTATCTCAATGGCTTCTCTAATTTTGCACTGGTAGAGATTATCACATCTGGATATGATCCTGGTACTAGAAAAATCAATTTTATGACCAGAATCTATAGTATGGAGTGAGAGTGCTGATGATGATGAGTGTTGTTTAACTGCATTACCATGCTCATCTTTCCTAACACTGATGCGATGATTATTTCATACCTATGTAAAAACCTTACAATTTTCACATGAGATTTGATAAACACCATGAGATTCAAGAGGGATTGAACCCTTAGGCTTGGTTATTATATTGATCTTTTGATGAGTAGAAAATGCTGTATCTATATTATAGCATTTTAATATATGTCCAATACTGTCTGTAGTTCCTTTTACATATGGAACACAAATCCTAATAGCTGATTTATCATCTTTTTGTTTCCCATTTTATCCATTTTGGACTTAAAATAAGGCTTTTTTTTTTTAAAAAAAAAAAATTTTTAATTTAATTTTTTTGCTACTGGTGGAATTTTAACGTTTTCCCCCCAAATCAGTGATTATAGCTGCTCTACAACTGTCTTTCTACTTTTTATCACCCAGTGGATGACTTGTGTGATCAAGTCAAAATGTCAGTATATTAATATTTAAAGTTTTTAACATGGATGAACCCACAAAATCTTTTATATATTCAACCTGTGAAAATCTTTGTACCAACATATATATATATAATTAGAAACCAACCAGTAACCACCTAAACATTCACAATAAAGATAATAATCAATTTTTCACTGCTGTCAAGGCAACCTTCTCACCTTTTAATAGCAAGAATAAAAATCCACTCTTACTAATGGTCCATTGAATATATATGGACACTTAAAGATTACAACTTGACCACAGAGAATAAAATATTGATACAATGAAGTTTAAATAAACCTCTTTAAACATGAAATAAACATGTTCATGTAATGCAGATTAATAAATAGTCAATTATAACATTCAAACTGCAATACTTTTAAATTGCTAATGTATTATTTAAATAATAAGTGAAATAATGCTTAAAGATAAATGGGATAATTATGTAATTAGAAACCAACCAGTAACCACCTAAACATTCACAATAAAGATAGTAATTAATATTTATCACTGCTGTGTTATTTAAACTTCATTATATCAATATTTCATTCTCTGTGGTCAAGTTGCAATCTTTAAGTGTCCAAATATATTCAATGGACCATTAGTAAGAGTGGATTTCCATTCTTGCTATTAAAAGGTGAGAAGGTTGCCTTAACAGCAGTGAGAAATATTGTTACTATCTTTATTGTAAATTAACTAGAATGAGAGATAAACAAAATTTTCAGAGGCAGTTCTACACCATGCATGACACTATAGTGTTGGAGATATTGCCCTTTTAAAAATGTGTCGCACTACTAAGCACCAAGAAAATCAATGTAAGAAATTTCTTATGTATGAAGGGTCATACAAATTAACAGCCTGGTATAATGAAAATGTTTTTAATAGAAAACAATACAAGCATTAAAGGTATTTACAAATAATGTTTCATTTAGAGATTGACAGTAATATAAGAAATGACAAACATAAGGACAATTTTTGTGTGTGAAAAGAAAAGGGAAGTGACATAGTCAATGTTGAGTAATTATATATATGTTTATGTGTAATTAAAAATTAATCACCAATAAATATACAGAATTTAAGTTAGTGTCCAGAATTATAATGTTATATATATATATATCTGATATTCCTTACTATATTATAAAAATAAATTATTTATTTGTCATAGGATAAATTATATACTGATTTTATTTATGGATCTTTCTGTTGCTCAGAATTCTAAACATTATTTACATGGTAGTCATTACAAAATAAACTTGCATAATAAAGTTTATATAATTACAAGCATGCAAATGTGTGTGTATGTGTTTTATGTATGAAATAACAACTTAATAAATAATTTTGTTTATAAATAAGTTATTAGCTTTGATAAAAATATATAGATTTATTTTTAAACAAGATTGTATTTAAAATAGGTATTATATCAATTAGGAGAAAAATAAAAAAAATCCAAAGATGAAATATTTGAGTAATGTATTAAATTATACAACTATTTTTTTATTTTATAAAAGTTTAGACTAAATTATATATAAAAAATATTTTATATTAAGCACTTATGTTTACATAAAGGTTTTAGATTTAACTTGTAATAAAAGTATAGCATGTTCAGAAATCAATTAATTCAATCCCTTGTTGCAAAAAGTAGTGATTTAATTAATTAATATCTGAATACCTTACATTTTTATTTTAAATTAAATACAAAACTCCCAATTGGGGGTTGAAAAAAGCAATTACTTTTTTTGCATTTTAACCAACAGTAATTGAAAGCATTTATTATAAAATATTATATATATTATTTTTAATTTTTTAGTATTTGAATATTTTTTGTAATTATTTTTATTTAAAATGAAGAATAAAAACATTATTATAGTCAGTACATTTTAAAAGAAATTTGCAGCATGTTAAACACAACTTTTGCAATCAATTAAAAGGAAGATTTGTTTTTTTCATATGTCATAGCATTGGCCGGGACATGAACCCACACCCGTCTGCAACCAACTACTTGCTTGCAAGGTGGGTGCGATGACCTCTCAGCTAACAACGCTTGATGAAGATTTGTTTTTAATCTATTTTAATTGATTTGCAATAATTTTTTAGAGTAATGTTTTTTTAAAATAAAAGCATTTGAAAATATACTGCCCTCTCATGTGATCACTGAAAACTTACTGAAACAATATTAACACATTTGAAACTGTCCACCAACTCATCTACAATAATGTTTCATTGTTATATTACATGATCATTAATTTCTAATACATACACAAATTTTAACAAAAGTCATTTAAAAGACACTTCTTAATATTCAATTACAAAATTTATCCTAAATAAACAAACAAACAGAATTTCTAATTTAAATGATATATATAATATTTTATAAAGCTTTTTATTTATTGTACACTAAATAGCCAAAAAATAATTATTTTCTTTAATCACAATTGTTTTTATATTTAACTTGAAATAAAACTGTGTGATGTCTAGAAATTAATCAATTTCTGGTGCACCCCGCACTTTTATTTCAAGATAAATATAAAAGTTGTTTGTGATTGAAGAAAACAATTATTTTTTTGCAGTTTTAGTGTACAATAAACAAAGGTATTTATTATAAAATATTTTACATATATTTTTAATATCTCAATACTTGTTGTAATTATTCCTATTTAAAACAGAGAATAAAAATGATGTCACAGTATCTGTAACACCACAACACATTAAAAATTGATTCAATATTATTTTGTTTATGAAAAAAACATTTTACAAAAAGGACATTTTACAATCAAGAGAAAATAAAATTACATTTAAAAAAACAACAACTTACAATCAATAGAAAGACTTGTTTTTATTTCTATTTTAATTGATAATTAATATTTTTTACTATAACATTTGTGAAAAAATAAAAACATTTAACACATGTAACATCTTCTTATGGGCATCACTTATATTTACCAAATTGATAATAAATTTGAAATCCATCTATAGTAAATAAACCAGGGAACCTATCTGAAATATTATATTTTCATATTGCATTGTCACAATTTCTAACATATGTACAACATTTTAAGAAATCCATTTGATAGAAATCTGTTAAATCTCAATTACAAAATATTTCCCAAACAAACAGATTTTCCAACTTAAATAAAAGTATGTAATAATGCTAAGATGTTTAAAAAAAAAAAAGTGTTTAAGGTTTAAAAAACAGTAAAAATTCTTGATAAAAGTACAATCTAATTGTAACTCATTACCTATACAGATGATCTCAGTAATGGTAATTCATAAAATAAATTTTTTACAGAGAATACCATTTACATTGTTATATTTCAAAAGATTTATGTCTTGCTAAAACAAAAGTCTCTATCAAATCTGTCATGAGTTATTTAGTAAAAATTGTATATAGCAATACTCTATGCTGACATAAAAATGGCAAATATAAAACTTTTATAGTGATTTTCTAGTTTGGAAGTTAAATAACATTGCAATTCCTAAGTATCAATACAACTACTTTAAAAAACTGAATACACAGATTGCTGTCTATAAATGTAAATTGCCAAGTGGTTAATGAATACATAAAATTCTGCAGAAAATATAAGTTGGCAATGAACTACCATAAGAAAAAAAATGTAGTGAAGGAAATATATAGTGAAAAACATACTGCATTTTGCTATCCACAAAAAATAAGTTGATACAAACATAAAATTTTGTTTCCCAAAGACAATTTTACCAGTTGTTGTCCAATAAAAGAATTTTGTATCTTGATAAAACGGATAAAGTCAATATAAAAATAAGAACATATATGAATCTTTCTAAACTTTTTTTTTAATAAAACAAAAAGGAAAAAAAAAATATTTTTTTTCTTGGATGTTATTAATTTGTTTACTTGTATATACACTATTGTTTGCTGAATATTTATTATATTATGTAAAGAGGTTTTAGCTAATACATTTTAATTTTGTATTCTTGACATTTAGTTATTGAGGTAATCTGTGATTTAAATTGTATCTTACTATTTGAAATTTGCTTACATATCTCAAGATGTTTAAAGATTAAATATGCTAATCATTATTCATGGATAAAATCAGAGATTAATTTGACCATTTCAACATATAAATAATTTTGTATTGATTTATACATTTTATTAGATAAATTCTTGTGTATTTTTAAATATCAAGATTTATTTTATTTAAAAAAAAGGTATTTGTATATGTATGTATGTGCCTGTATAAGAGATTAATCATTAGGATTCCTGAATTGAATGGATGGAAGAGTATTCGATTTAATTTATTATAGTAATATCATAAACGCCCAGGAAGTATGAATGAACAATATATTATTTTACATTTTGGCTATTCAAGATATTAGCATAGAAATAAATTTGTAAAGTCAAAATTATATTTGTTTTTGCCCAATTACGTCCATATATTATAATACAAGATTTATTTTAAATCAGGGATGACCAACTTATGATATGTATCAAATATGATGCATTGTGGGACTAAATGTGATGCATCAGATCTTTGGTAATAAGAATAAAAAATCAGGTTAGTTCTTGTAAAATACTATAATCAAAAGTCAATTTGCATTAGTGATCTGAAAAAAATTTATAAGCAAAATTCAAATTCATTAATTTTAAAAAAGTATTTTTGTTTTATATTCATTTTGTTTGAAGCTTGTCTAATTTTGAAATAGCTAATCCAGGCCGCGCTCGTAAGTTTTATAATTGATATTCTTTCTTATATTGGTAAATTAGGTATTATTTATGCTTTGTAAGTCTTGCAGTTTTTTTTTTAAATGAAAATTATTTTTTCCACTTATTCATTATGTTGCAAAAGAGCATAAAAAAAAAAATTATAAAAAAATAATGAGAATTCTATGATCAATAAGATAACAATTTTTTATTTATATCGAGACTTTTAAGAAAAATCCACGTGTATTGTTTGTAAAAAAAAAAAATCTATTACATGAGATTCTTAATAAGTATGATCTTAATAGGCATTATAAACACAATATTATAAAGCAATAGCATAAAAGCTGTTTCTTGGATCTGAGTTACAGAAAAAAGAAATCCAATGAAGGCAAAATGTCAAAAGAAGGAAGAGTTTAGCAATGTCAGAAGTGTCCTATAAAATTGCTTTAACTTTGTTTAAATTATTAAGCCTTGTCGTCAAGTATTTGCAAAATATTTTGGTAATAAAAGTACTGAAAGAAAAAGATAAATTGCTTTGCTAAAGCAAAAAATTGAGATGTATTGAAAGAACTTTCTAATGATGAATCTGAACAATTTATCCATACTTACTCCTTTTCTTGAACTCTGGATAAATCTCATATAAAACAATCAAGCATATTTATGCTTGAATTGCTTCTTGGAAAAGAAATAATGCTAGTTTAAATAAACTCATCAGTTTATACAGGAACTCCATAAATGATTAGTAAATCAAAACTTTTTAAATCATTCTCTAGTAAAATATCACCAAGAGTTATAGTATGCTTTTTTTTTTTTTTTTTTAGAAGCTGCAAATTATGTTAACTCTTGTAAAATGTACAAAAAATCAGAGCAAAAGGATTAAATAGATAAGAATAGGATCTCATCCTTCACTAAAAGAATTGATGGCTTTCTAGAAAGTTTTAAGTTGATTTTTGAAAGCTGAAAAATTCATTTTCATATTTTTTTTTAAAAAAAAAAGAGCACCTTTTACTTAGTTAATGCAATCAATCATCCATCTCATTAATGTAAATCCGAAATTGCAAAGCAAAAACAAATTGTTTTCTAGCTTAGTAAAAAAATATCAATGCATTTCAGATGAAATTAACTCCATTTCCAATTTAAAAATGAGAATAATAATCAGACTGGAAGAAGCATTTGAATGTTGCTTTTGTTTGAGAAAATGAATAGCATACCCACATTCATAACTTATTTTCATTCACTGAACAAATAATCATGAAGATGTTTACTAACGTGTAAATAGAACTTATTGACTTAAAAACAAATTGTTAACAAAAAAATGATTAATTTTTAGTATTATCCTATGAACAATTTAACTATGAAAATCTGTTCATATTGGAACAATGTACTGATGTGAAGAAACATTTTCAGCTATGAAGTTGGTTAAAAAAACAAATAATGTTGGACTAATTGATCCAAATTTGAAAATTGTTCCACTTCTCTCATTAATAAAACAAATTCTTATTAAAGTAGTTTAAACTTAAAATTTTTTCTGTAGTACGTCATTAAATCACTCAAAAAATGCAAAATATTTATCTACATCAACATATTTTAAAATAATCATTCTAAAACAAAACTAAAATAGGCAATTAAATATAAATTTAAAAAATTATTTAGTATATCTACAGAGATATATTTAATAGATTCTGAATAGTAAACTTAAGTATTTATTTGTATATTTAAATTACATATTTGGGGGCCAGTGTCCAGGATGATCTCAATCCAACACAAACAGGAATTGAACCTAGTTTAATTTCAAAATATTAATATTATTCAAATTTATATATATATATATCTGTTACTTTAAGGTTTATAATTTATAACTACTGATTGAAAAAAATTAAATAGCTAATGAAATATATAAAGTAACAAAAAAGTAATGCTTGGTCTGATGACAACCAATTAATAAGTTAATAGCTATTACAGATCGCCCATTAAGAAGATTGTAACTATAAATATATTATTGTTAGTGTAGTGATTTGTTATTAAAAACTAGTTATCTTATTAACATTCCCTTCATTGGGTAAGCTAAGAATCAGATTAGCAAATAGAGGTTTGTGTTCCAAAGATTACTGGAACAGATTAAGGAATCAATTACTGTGGCATTTTCCATAACCCATAATGGATAGAAGTCATATCTCATATAAATGATTACAGATAATGAACATCAATTCATAAATCAAAGGTATGTTTAATTTTATTTTTTAATTTAATTGCATATTAGACATAGATTTAGATAGCTAAAACATGTTTAAGGGATTATAAGTAGTTAATTATATAACCTACCTTGGAAGTATTCATCCGAAGGTTAGTTTAATTGTTTTGATTTTGAAAAATAATAATTTGCTAGTTATCCAATGATAATAAATATTTATAGGTATGTAAACATATCACTTTATTAAATTCAATGGAAAGTCTCTGCTTATCCATCCGTTTGTAGAATTCTGACTGTACAATAAAGTGAAATCAAAATTAAAAAAGAAAAATTATTTAAATAGAGGAAAGATGATTAAATCATTAATAAAACTAAAACAACTTAAAAAATATAAAGTAGGAACAAAATGAAAAAATTGTGTTTTTTGATAATGATGAAAGAGAATTTAGCAGAAAAGGTTACAGAATAAAACAAAAATTAGACACGAAAAATGAATCAGCAATTATAAACATGGATATAATAAAGGAAATAATGAATTTATAGAAAATGAATATTTTTGTTACCCTTACTATTCTTGCCCATCTATTGTTAAGTTTGAAAAATAATTGTTTATTAGATGGTGATGCAATAGATTAATTCCTATTCCCAGACTATTTTCTGACTTCTCCATTTATCAATTCGAACTTGGATCCAAAGTTGGAAACAATATAGTTATAGAGATTAATAAATTGCATTACCATCAATTACTCAAGTTTACTATATGGTTGACATTAGAATGGTACAAAACAAAATCTGCTTTTGTTATAACTGTAATAAACTAAAAAATTGATAAAGCAAAAGGATGAGATATCAATGTATGGGCAATAGTGACAAGCTAGATATATATAAAAAAAGATAATAACAATGTTTTAATACTTTTATCAATGGATCAGAAATTTCATACAATTGTATCAATGAATGTATAAATTATTGTAACAAGAAAGTAGATAAATATTTATGTTAAACAAGTTATTTAAAAAAAAAAAAAGTAAGAGGCATTAGAATAGACAAGAATATTATAATATTTTAATATATGAGATTGTGTTAAAGATCTTCTTCTTTGCTAATAATATATTTTTTATGCACAAAATCACCAAAGTCATAGTCCACTGTTGGATTCATAGAAAAAAAGTTTACCAAAATGTAAATGAATATCTGTTTTATTGAAATTAAACTGAGAGGGTGCAAATCTCTCAAGTGCTTAGCCAATCAGATCACAAATACTGAGACAGAGAATTTAACAAGAAAAGAGTGGTTCCACTCTCTTCTTTACTTGTCTTTCTATATATCCAAGCCAGTCCAAAGTACTTAGATCTGAAAGCGTGAATCTTAAATATCTTCACACTCAACTCACTGAGTTCTAATTATAAACATACAGCGTGAAATCTTTTGATTTACTACGTAGTAGTTTTTAGATGTTATAACTTGCAGGAATATATGTAAATAATATTTATTTTACAAAGCATAGACGGTATTGAAATTAAACTGAGAGTGCAAACCTCTCAAGCGCTTAGCCAATCAGATCACAAATACTGAGACAGAGAATTTAACAAGAAAAGAGTGGTTCCACTCTCTTCTTTACTTGTCTTTCTACATATCCAAGCCAGTCCAAAGTATTTGTGATCTGATTGTCTAAGCGCTTGAAATGTTTGCACTCTCTCAGTTTAATTTCAATACCGTCAGCGCTTTGTAAAATAAATATTATTTACATATATTGCTGCAAGTTATAACATCTAGTCAAGCGTTGTTAGTCGAGAGGTCATCGCACCCGCCTTGCAAGCAAGACGTTGGTTGCAGACGGGTGTGGGTTCGCGTCCCGGCCGATGCTATGACATATGAAGAAAAAAAAGTTATAACATCTAAAAACTACTGTGTAGTAAATCGAAAGATTTCACGCTGTATGTTTATTATTAGAACTCAGTGAGTTGAGTGTATAAGATATTTAAGATTCACGCTTTCAGATCTAAGTACTTTGGACTGGCTTGGATATATAGAAAGACAAGTAAAGAAGAGAATGGAACCACTCTTTTCTTGTTAAATTCTCTGTCTCAGTATTTGTGATCTGATTGGCTAAGCGCTTGAGAGATTTGCACTCTCCGTTTAATTTCAATACCATCTGCGCTTTGTAAAATAAATATTATCTGTTTTATTGTTTTTTCATTTTTAGAAGAAGTTTTGGGACAGTTTTCATTCAATGATAATTGAAATTATCTATTATTCCGTTTTATGCAAATGGATGCCATTAGAAATAGACAAAAGCTAGCTTAAGTAATTCTTGGAATTATTAGAATATTATAAATCTTTTAAAAATAATTTTAAATGAAACCAAATAATTCTAAAAAGAATACACAATAGAAATCCTAATTTTATTGATAGAATAAATAGGAAATTCATTTGGACATCAAATCTCATAGAAAACATGGAATATAATATGTTAACAATGATGGTTTTAGGAATTTTATCTTTGCATCAGATTTTAGCAGTATTAAACAAGTTTTAAATGTTAATTCAATCTCAATTTTAGAATTGAACATTATAAAAAATAATCTAAGCTATCTCCCTGCACAAAAATCATGTTTCTCTGATGATCAGAACAGAAGTTATTACCCCCCTTCCAGTGGATTGGGGGCCACAAAAAAAAAAAAAAAAAATTCAAATCAACACAGAATTACAATGAAGTGACTCCTGAACTAAAAAAAATAATGATTTAAAGACAAAAATGAGTACAAATGTTTTAGACCTAAACAGAGACATTGAAGCTGCAAATTATTCATATTCTTTTAAGCAATAATTATTGAGAATTTTCCAAAGTTTCAGATTATACTTAAATCATTGATTACTAATCAAGACTTAAAATTCAATCAAAAGAAGCAGGATCCAATTAGTATCAACAAATTAAAATCACTGTGAACCCTGAAGCACTTTGGTTGGTGGGTTGAACAGCTATTGTGAACATTTGCAGACACAGAAGTTTGATAATGATTAAGGGCAGATGTACAGCTCCATTGACCTCAGTGTGCAAGATGATATGGACAAATTATTAGTTCTCATGGTGTGCAAGTAAATCTGGCTTGATTTCAAGACTACATGAATCAAATGTTGTATTGGTGGGTGTGAGTTTGTACTCCTTTTCCTAAAAAAGTGTGATGATGGTGGTCATAAGGGACTTGGTTCATTTGAGAGGGTGGTCAACGATCATTGGCTAGCCTGGGAATACCTGCTGGGAGGGTGAAAGTCACTACTTTCACATGGACATCACCGTGAAGGGCTACTGCATCCCTTGATGGATTATTTGATAGGTCAGTGTTGATTTGCACTCACTATTATTAGGTTTCATTTGTTAGCTTTAAATTTAGTGCATTTGTAAGGTGGTTGGTCTGCTTTGGCTCCCACCAATTTTTGTAACATTTATGGAGTTTTGTTGTAATGTTTTGTAGGCACACGTCTGCACTTCTCTTTTCTTCCTCGGGGGTGGCTGGTGGCAGACGTTAGGTGTCTGGTTTATAGTGCAGGCTATTGACAGTTTTGCCACTACCCAGAATACCTGCTGGGAGGGTACATGGTCAAAGTCTCAGTGCTATTCCTGCTCTGGTCGGCTACTGTGCTTCCTGATAGACTGGTTTTAGGCAGTGTCGATCTGTGCTCATTACTTCTTAGTTTTTTCCCCAAGTTGGCTTTCCAATTTTGGGCAGGTAGAGCGATTGTGATCCCTGCCCATTTGGACTGCTAATTGGGAGGCAGAGATATCTGGAATGGTCTTGACATGGCTCAGCTGTGGGTTGAGAGTTTATTGCTTGGTGAACTTGGGCCTTGGACCTCATTGCCTGTTGTGGTGGTTGGCACAATGCTGGACTTCGCCACCTATTCAGCCGAAGCATTTGGGTCTTCTCTTCGGAGCCCCAGGGTAAGATCATTGGGTGATGGTTAACTTCTCGACAGCCGGGCCATGCGGATCCACATACAGAGACACATTAATCATATTATAGCAATTTTTATGGATGTAATTGTTTTTGAACATTGAACACTGTGTAATCCTCAATGGGTAAGTGTCCCCCAAAATTTTTGTAATCTTTTATTAATAAAGGTTACTTTTGAAAATAAATAGATATGACTTGCATAGAAGTAGATAAAAAAATGCATATTAAATTTAATAAAAAATGACTGTAAATGCCAGAAAAAAGAATAGTTATTTTTAAGGAAAAAAGAAGTGACAATTATAGGAATTGTCTTGGTTAATTGAAAAAAAAAAAGAAGATAAATGCTAAATTAAAGAAGTGTTTCTTACAATAGGAATAATATAGCAAGAATTGTATGGGAGATGTGATGATAGCCTTAATATGTAGGAATGATATAGTATTTTCATAAAAAGTCATTAGATATTTTGAAGAGAATCCAAAACAAAATAGAAAGAATGCTTTGGATATGGATAGCAAGTTAGAAATACTTAACAAATTGCAATTTATGATAATAAAAAATTGCATACTTTTCAATTTAGGTTTTGGGAAAAAGACAAATAGCAAGATAGTTAAAAATTATAATAGGATCTGCTAAAGATTTTGTCAAATTGTCTATATAAGAAGTGGAACAAATGTATTACGAGAATAGTTGTTACATTAATAAGTATTAGATTTATAAATATCATTAATAAAAGGCAGGTTACTTAGATGAAAAGTAGATTGGAAAATATAAAAGTCTGAATAGATATATAAAAATAAATAGGTTATTAAAAGATTTTATGATTAAAAAAACAACAACAATCTACTCTTTAAAACTCAAGCTAAAGTCATAGCAACAAGATATTACAAGTATAAATTAAATAACTGGGTGAATAATATGAAAAAAATAAATAAATTTAAAAACACTAGTAATTTATTGAAAAATATTGACACAATTGGAAAAAATCAATTATCTTCTCTAGAGCCATCTGCTAAAAGCTTTAAATATATGAAAGTTATTTAATCCAGCAGTGTATTTTAGTATTCATTATTTATGATTGTTTTATTTAAGTAATTAAGTAAATTTAATTTTCAAAGAATCATTTTTAACTAAGTTGTAAATTATAACTCCACTTTCTGTATTAATGTCACTTTACTTACTTGGCGTAAGTAGGTAGTGTTAGCTAGAAGTTAATAAACAATGTATAATAGATATAAAAATACACTAGGGATCTTCACCAACTTATCTTTGAAAGTTAAATTTACTTAATTAATTAAATAATATCAAATATTTAGCAATCATAGATAATCATAATTTCAATGAAGACTAAAATAATGCATAAAATAAGTATTTCTTTGGCTTATATGATTTTAAAATTAAATCTGTGGAAACAAAATTCAAAGTAGATTTGAAATTGATACCTTAGAAATTTTAGAAGGATTATAAAATAAAATAAGAAATATAATGACTTTTTGGATTTAATGAATTAAGCCTCTTAATTTCAATAATAAATAAATATTTCACCACAAAATTTTAACTTTAAAAAACTAAGTCTGACAAAAGATCACTGATAGAACAATTAATTAAAAAATATTCTTTTCTATTAACAGAATCCATTTTCTGAGCTTTTTTTTATTATCTAGAAGTTCAAGGTTTTATATCAGAATGCAGCAAAATCCTCAAAAGACAATAAAAAGTATAAAAGAAAACCATAAAATAAAAAATGTCAACTAAACCTATTATTAATTTTCAGTATATATGTTGTGACAAAAAATTTGAAAAATAATTCTTCTTTAAAAAAAGTTTTCAAAAAT
This sequence comes from Epiperipatus broadwayi, assembly GCA_028023455.1. Taxonomy (NCBI): domain Eukaryota; kingdom Metazoa; phylum Onychophora; class Udeonychophora; order Euonychophora; family Peripatidae; genus Epiperipatus; species Epiperipatus broadwayi. Next base: position 2,837,877 of record JAQFVV010006296.1, on the reverse strand, counting down.
TAATCAGATATTAAAGTTCTTTAAAAAAATAGTAAAGATATTTGTTTTTCTAGAGTTTCTCACTAATAACCAAAAAATGTCCACTTTCCCTTTTCTATTAATCTATCTGGAAACATAACTTGATAAGTATCAAATGGTAAACACACTGATCTCACAGAAAACAATGATTGATTATAATTAGCCAACTCATTACCTGAAAAATCACGATTTAAAGTCAGTCAATTGATTTCTGCTTTTCAATCATCGAATCACAGAATTCCTAATTTTGCTTTTATCATTTTGTGATTCAATTTCAGTGTAACTAGGAAAAACTTTCTGCATTTGCAAGCATTGAGCAGGTTGTTTTTGTTAAATCAGAAGACTGCAGTTATAGCAAAATAAAAACAAAATTTAGAGACAAATTGCAGATAAAGTATCAGTTAAATAATTTAATGCAGATGAAAAAATTTTGAAGAGAAAGCAAAGCATTCCAGGCTAAAAAGTCACGATGATTTAACTCTATTACTTTTTCCCATAATAAAGAAAGCTATTTATTAAGTTTGTGAAAAAACCTAATATATATTTTAATTATCCTATAAAGTTATAATTTTCAATAACATTCTAGCTTTCAATACTGGAGTGATTGAAAATTGTTAAATTATGAAGTTATTACATAAAAATGAGAGTAATATTAATTTATATAAGTTGTTGGTCTTTTAAAACTATCCCATACTTAAATTTCATTATTAATTATTCCAGTATTTTGTTTCGCCTGATAATTATATTATGTTAAAATGTAAGCTGAATTTTACATACGTGAGATTTTCTTTCAGATGCCTGTTTACCATTAATAAAATATGAAAGTACTTTTTAACAAAAAAAGACACACAAGAAATGAAGGCAGCACTGATACAAGCATAAAGTTTTTAAATATTTGAATTTTACAAGAGAAGAACCCCAAAATAAACAAAATTTTATCATAAAAAAGTAGTCCATTTAATACAATACATTAGTCTAAACATGTTTTTTACTTTTCAAACTAGTCTGGGAAACATAAAGTGAAGCCTTTAACCTCTGTATGGTTTTTTTCCCCCACCTTCTAAGTCAGCGAAAAAAAAAAAATTGAGGCATTTTTTCATTCGAGAGAATAAAAAGAAGTCACACAGTTAGAGATCGAACAAATATGACTGATAGATAAGCTGTCATGTTGAATTTAATTAAAATTATTTCACACTCAAGACTGCCCGCAGAGGAACTGTCATGGTGAAGCTTGCAATTCTCATTTTGCACAAAATGGGACATTTACATTTTACCGCATCACAAACATTTTAGAATTTGTAAATAAAATGTCTGATTGTTCAGAACTAATTTTGAGAGAAAAATGCCATTTGCATCAATAAAAAAACATCAGCATTATCTTGATATCAAACTTCACTTGCCATGCTTTTTTGGGACATGGTGAATTTGACAATTTCATTAAATCATTTGTAAACTTGTGTTTTCACCAGAATAACTTTCTTCTAATCTGTTTCAAGCATTACTTGTTTTCTCTGCTGTATTCCCTAAGAGAAAATAGAATTTCACTTGATTTCAATTTTTCAGCCATTATAAAAAGAATTGACAAATATGCAAAATGCATTTGACAAAAAAATGTGTTGTGGCGCCACGATTTCACATAACAACATAAAGTGGCAGAATCTTGTATATCAATTTGATAAGAACTTATGATATAGGGATCAGCACATCCACCCAATGTGTTTACTGCCTAAGTTTATTGATTAGTAAAGAGATATTTAATTAATTCTTACATGAAAAGGAAAATATTGAGTTAATCTGAATTGATTAGATGAATGTTGATTCATAATTTATAAAGCTAAAATATAATTGTAATGTAGCCTTTCCCATTAATGGAAAAGGCAGCTGGAATCATACCTTACTTTTGTCTTTAAATCGATTTTAATACACACTGAATACATTATAACAATCATTTATCATAATTCATCTAATGAGTGTTAAAAGTATCAACATTTTTTAGTAATAACATTTTGAAAGTCATTTTAATTCACGTTAGATGAATTATAGTAACAACATATAAGATGTAATAATCTGAAAATATGTTAATCAAAATTTATATAGTAAAAATTTTGTATATTTTAATATTTTATTATAAATTATCCTCGTTGTGAATTATTATCAAATTGACAGACATTTAGAAATTTTATAAATAGCATTTCTGCAAAAAAATTTACATTCGTTTGATCTTTTGGGCAGTGCAAAAGCACATTTATTATTGTTATGATGGAGTCTACCCATCTCATTTTGGTACATCATTTTATTTCAAGATAATCTTTTCAAGCATTATATTGTAACTGGACTCCCGTACAAGCACTTTATCTCGAATGTGACTATTTCCTGATGAGCATATTGTAGGAAGGAACCATCAATTGGCTTTCCCCAGTACAATGTCACCCCCCTTACAACAATATTTCTTGCTTATCAGAAGATGTAACACCATAGAGACTGGAAACATCTAGAAATTTATGGGTTTGGTTTCCCAAAATGGCACCACTAGAGTTCCATCTCACTACAACCTAACTTACCTAGGTCTAGTTATGCCGGACATAGCTCAGGAGGCATGAGATTCTCATGAACAAGTGCACTGAATAACAAATGATGCAACATGAACAACTAAATTTATTTCCTAACATTTGTTAAGATCATCAGTTCTCCATAGTTATTTTGGACAATAAGCCCATAAAGTTTATCATTAGTTCATTTTTAATATAGTTCATCTTTAGGATTCATTTTCTGGTATGCACATATTTTCTTGGATTCCTTTGATCAGTTACTCCTCATTGGTGATGTATTTATCTGCGGTGTCCTTTAATTCTTTAGTCGTGATTCAAATATTATTGCTTGATCCATGTACAGCTGTGTTTTCTTATAAACATTTGTAATTCCTTCTTTTAAAGATGTGTATTGTTTTCTTAAGCTTTTCTAATTCTTCTAGGTATAACTGTGTTTTGTACATAACATTTATTATTCTATCAGCTAGAGACATATTTCAATTATATAGCATTTATATTTCATTCAGATTGATATATATGGTGTATATGATTTATACTAGTGCAGACATATTTTGTTTATTAAAATATAATTATTTATGATCGATTTCATTAAAGATGCATTTTGATTATAGACATCTAAGTATTTATCCCCAATAAAATGAATTTGCTTTTAGAAATATAATCATTTATGATTTATTATAAACATATAAGTATTAATTCTTTATCCACACAGATGTATTTGGCATATAAAATGTATAAGCATTTAGGGTTTATTCTCACAAAAACGTATTTGCATATAATCATTTATGATTTATTTCAAGAAAGTTTTTTTTTTTTGATTATAAACATATAAGTATTAATTCTTATCCACACAGACGCATTTGGTATATAAAATGTATAAGCATTTAGGATTTATCCAAACAAAACGTATCTGCATATAATCATGATTTATTTCAAGAAAGATGTATTTTGATTATAGACATTTAAGTATTTATGATTTATCCCCAATAAAACATATTTTCATATAAAATATAATCATTTATGATTTATTTTAAGATGTTTTTTGATTATAGACATTTAAGTATTTATGATTTATCCCCAATAAAACATATTTTCATATAAAAATATAATCATTTATGATTTATTTAAAAAAAAAAGTTTTTTTTTATTATAAACATATAAGTATTTAATCTTTCATAAAATAGTTACCTTCATTTTTATCCGGTGTGTTCATCCACTACAGGTTACTATTGCATTTCAAAAAGGGGTTGGTTTATTTAAGCTGAATGACATTATTTAATTTCCATTGGTATTCACCCAGGCATGCTTGGAGATTCATGGTGGTAGATAGAGAAAGCTATTACTGACTTAGCCTGTCATCCTTATGATTTCCATATTAATACTTTTCAACATCCAACAACTGTAAGGTTCACACTTAGTAAAAACTAGATTTCTTAGCTGGGATAAGCTGTGTGGCTGTAAATATAATATTCCAAAAGTAACTTTGCACTAAAATCAGTTGGCAACTTAACAGCTAAGCAACACTTAGATAGAACTTTTTTTTTGAGAACTTCAAACTCCACTATTTATACCCTGATCAATTCTCTGGATTAATCCAGCATGACTCCACTGTATCTGATTTGTCAACAGCTTTCATTTAAGCCAGATTGCTTTTCTCTTCTTGATGATTGGATCATTTAGTTTTAGTGAAAACAGATGAGGGATTAGGTAGATTATGCCATGTTTTCCAATTTGATGTTTGCCTCAAGCTATTATTATACTTTGTATAACAACACCGTTTCAAAAATTAAAAAAATATTTTAATAAATGCCAGTTTTAAGTGCTCAAAGATGTATTTATTTTATGATTTAAAAATTATAAAAATCAATAATGAAGATTTATCTTTTTTTTCAATTCTTTTAAAATAATGATTTTCTTTTAAATTTAAACATTTTGCTTTCTTTTAAAAATAAGATTATATAAAAGTTGGTTTCTTTCATATACATCTGTTTTCCTTTAATCAATTACTTTAGGTGGAGGGGGAAAATAAATCTTAAAATCTTTTCCAGATTTTTCTGTTAACACTGCCACATTAAAAATAATATGTTGTGATTAAACATTTTTTAGATATTAATTAAAATTAATAGAAGCAATATTCATTCAGCTTCATGCACTATTTGATGTTATTTAATTTGTTTTGCAAAAAAAAGTTGTAATAAATCTTTACATAAAAATCTCTTTATTTTTCACAACCTATTATTATTTCAATTATATATATTGTAACCAGTTGGCTTACATAGCATACACTAATATAGTGTATGTGCATATATATACGTAAAATAAAGGAAAAGTAGAAATAAACACAGACATAAATTTTTGTAGATATTTTTCTAATATTTCCTAAAATAAAATAGAAATAAATAAATAATAACTCTGATTTAAAATATTGTTTTATAAATTAAACTTTTAAAAGGTCTGAATAAATATAAATATTGTATTATTATTATAATTATTCTGATTTTGAAATGTAAAAAACACCATACTTATTTTTGGAATTTTTTAATTAATTAAACAAATTTTTTATCTATTAAAAATCCCCTAAGTAAAAACATGTATATAGATTTCAAGGGATTAGAGAGATAAAAATAAAATTGTTTTTAATCAAGGTGCTGTTATAACACCTCAGATGATTTTATAAAAAGAGCTGATAAAAAATATCAGCCAGTCTGGATAATGATTTTTAAGAGAGCAGTCTGCAAAGTTGGTTATAATATTTTGTTGCAGCTTGTTGAAGTTTGCAGCAGTTGGTTTTAACTGACTGTAGAGTTAGCAGTCCATCTACCATGAATTAATATAGCTGAAGACAGGACAGTAGATCCAGAGCTAATATTTTCCTTCACAGGAGTTTTGATTTATTTGAAGCTGGGTCACTTCTAAATCAATAGCCTGAAAAAAAATGAGGACAAAATAGCTAGAAGAGTTATACAAAGCTCCTATGAAGATCTAAGGACAATCCATTGCCTTATAGTTTACTGCAGAGTTTTAATGCATGAAGCCAGGGTCACTTCAAATGGATCAACTAGCTGTTTAAATATGTTCTAGAAGACAGCATGACAATTGCCTGGATTGACCAAAAAAAAACACAACTTGCCCAAGAGAAACACCAGCTGAATAAAGAAGTAGTTATACGTATGCTGCTGTGTCTACATATGCGAAGAGAAGCACAGATAAATGTGTATACAAAAGTGAGTTGTTTTTAAATAATTCATTTGGAAAGACATTTTAAATCTATATTTTTAAAATTAAAGACATTTATAATTAGTTAAGGGATAACCTGATAAAAAGCTTTCTAATCTCTCAAAAAAATTGACTACACTCTATTCATTTTTTTTAAAAAAAAAAGAATAAAGAAAGCTGTAATAGAATTTGATAAAGTGATTTTTTAAAATATTGATTAAATATGTAAATTTTATGTAAAAATTATTATTTATTGTTGGACAAGATTAAATTTATAAATAATCTGTGCAATTCTATCTAAGCGTTTTAGTACACCTAGCTTAAGGATCTGTATTCTTTAAAATATAATTTAAAAGCTTAATCATGTATTATTGTAGGTACCCACACATGCATGTATGTGTGCGTATATAGATGAATACTTGTCAAGTATAACACATATAAAATTTAATCATTTTTTTTTTTTATAATTATTTTATATCAATTGAAATATATTAATTGTAAATTAGAAATCGCGCGTCTGTGCGCACATATATGTAAATCAATGTAATGATTTAAATGTTGAATAGTAATGATGTAAATCACAAATGTAATTATTATTTTATGTTTAATTGAAATGTCTTCCTTGTATATTATAAAACGCATGTCTGTGTACGAATATATATATGCGTTTGTAGAAATTAATTGAGAAATATTGTAAAACAATGTAATAACTTTAGTTGTGTATATAATTTTGTATACCATTCAAAATCAGAACCCTTATCCTATAAGACCTTAAATATCTTTTTTTTTTTGTTATTAATAAACTTGTATTTAATTGTTAAAATTGTATCCCATCATCTCTTGGTCACATACAGTAATAGAGCTTGTGTTCTCTGGGCTAGATTCGAGCATGGGATGAATATATAAATGGGGATGTGTATTTAGTGCTTTGGGGCATCTAGAGATGATCAATCATCATCCTGGTTGGTGCAAAAGAGGATACTCTTTAAAGCCCACACACTATATTTTATTTTAGTTCAGTCTTGTTAAAAATTTAAGTTTATAGTTGGCCAGTACAAGTGGCCTGAGCATTGATGATGATCAGCATATTTTGATGTCCCAGCATTATTGTTTAGATTTTCTGCTTATGTATTCTAATGGATGGGCACTAAGCTGGTGCATCCAAGTTATGTTTAAATAATTGCCCAAGCTGGCAAAGCCTCAATAGTTAGCCTGGTCTACAGAAGACCCATTTCCAATCCAGTCACAAAGTTGACTGTTGATTTATATTTTTTATTGCTCAAATCCAGCCACAAGAGAGACTGTTGATTTACTTGTACTTATTTTTTTTAATTATAATGCTGGTTGATATATGATTGATGTATAGTTTTTTTGGTTGCTTTTTCTAATCTCATGCTCTTATATCTTAAAATATTTACTTATAGATAATTTTGCAAACTATTGATATTTGTATTTCATTAAATGGACTGTGAGTGCTGATGTTTCCATCACCCCAGTTCAATTCTATTTTCACCACATTTCCTATTACCCACACCAGCCCGTTACAATATAAATAAATGAATTAACATTGTGGGATGCATTATATTTATTGTTATCATATGTAGAGTGAGTTATCGGAAACATCTGGAAATCATTGAAATGTGTGAAGATGTATTTTGATTTCAGATTAAAATATTTAGATTATTTAGTTAAAAATTGGATTTAGAAATTATTTTATTTATTATATGTGTATGTATGTATGTATGTATGTAGATATCTTTATAATAAAAACATACAAATAAGCTACATGATCTACAAATATTTAATTTTTCTAATCAACTTTACTTCATTTAATATTCAATACATTGCAAAATTGAATATTAATATTTTGAAATATTTTCAAATACCTTAGAATAAATTTTACCACATATGATAAAATTTACATAATCACAGAATAATATTTCTCTCTATATTTATATACATATACACACACACATATACAAATATATTCACAAATAGACGCAGACATATATATTTATATATGTGTATAAGTATGTACATATATACATATGCTTGCAAATTTGAAGACATGGCAGATTAATTTCAAGTTAAACTGGTCCATCAAATACTTCGTAAGTAAATGGCAGAAATCACTTTATCTTAAAACAAATGTTTCATGTCTTTGAATGTTATATGATCAATGAACTCACAGTATCTAAAATTATAACATATTTATTTATAGAGATACTAAGGATGAGATGTGTATAGTCATATGCATGTGCGCATACAACTTGTATATTTACAAAGGATTTAAAGTTAAATAAACATACAGGAAATTGATGGGGGGGGGGGCTGGAAAAAAAACAATCAATTCATTAAGACAAGTATAAAAATTAGATCAATGATCTATTTTTGTTTTCTCTTTAAAACAATTCTATTATTAATTACTAACAGGTAGATAAGCATGTACAATAACTTTATATTAACCAAAAGCATTTGAGATAGATTGATGATTCTCTAAAGAATAAGATTGCAATCAGTGGGTGATAAATCTTAGAATATTTTGGAATAAAATGTAATCTAATTACTGGATCAAAATATCTAGAAAATTGCATTCGGCTACCCAAAAATATTACCAGAGATAAAACTACTGATAATTAAATCATTGAGAATTTGAAGTACTTATTATCTTCAAATTACTATATTTCCATCTCTTTATGAATATAAAAACCTACTATCTCTGCTATCATTAACAACAGAAATTTGGAATTATATTTTGACAAATACATCAATTTTTTAAAATTATTTTCTGTTTAACAGAAAAAAGTATAATCTGTTCATGATTTATTAACACAAGCTTAAACTTTAAATTAAAAGAATTTAAATTGTATATTATTTGTATAATAATAATCCACTAATTAATGCAATCATCTTCTTTAAAAATACACATACATATATATATATTCCCAAATATGTTTTTTTGTTCTTTTTTTCTTAGACAAATATTTACTCAATAAAAAAAAATCAATGTTTACATACATTATGGTATAAATTTCAGTAACATTTATTTTTTTTTACTACATACAAACAAATAAATAACAACAATAAACAACAACAGAAAAAAAAATCTTGAATAAAGCACACTGTCTAATAAAATATCAAATAAATATTCTCTTCTTTTATACAAATATTTTATATATATATAATTTCTTTTGGTTTTTTTTCCTTATTTTTATAATTTATATAATATAAAATGTAGAAATTTATAAATAAATAAAAACAATAGGAGGTATTGATTCCAAGTTTATAAAAAAAAAAAAAAGCCAATATGGCTGCCGGTATATATAATGGGGAAATCCATAACAGATTCTTTATTTTAAAAAGAGTTCACATGAAATATTACTCATTCAAATTGTTGAATCATTTCTAAAAGTTTCAGGTTTAACAGAATTTGCACTAAGAGGATGATACGTACGATGACTGTTACCATGATTGCACGTTTCGATTGCGGTAGAGTTTTCACACAAACTTTCAACTGCTTTGTACAACAGCAAGTAATCTTCCTGTTTAAATAAAAACAATAAATATGCATCAAAAAAGTAATAAAATAAAATCTAAACTATATGCATATTCTGGTTTTCATTGAAAGTAAATTTAGGCTTCTAATCAAAATATCATGTAAACAATGAAAACCCTTTATCATATCTAACAATAAATTATAATTATTTTCCATTTGCTAAAAAAAAATTAATCTTAGACCTTTGTATTGGGAATTATGAATAAATAAATAAAAAAAAGAAAGAATATGTTTAAAAAAAAAAAACAAAAAAAAAAAACATGAATAAATAGTTTAAAAAATGTATTAGGGAGAAATGGAAAACTCCAGATATCAATAGAAGTAAGTTTCAAATGAAGTATAAATTATGATAGATTAAAAATAGAATTTAAAATGCACATGAATATTATCCTGGATTTCATATAGAACTTTAAAAAAAATAAAGAAGTGAGCAAAAAACAGAATTACAATAAATTAAACGATTAAGAAAGTTCAAAAAGTGTAATTATTAGAAAATTAAAAAAAAACAACTGCAAAATGAACAGCAGGTTTATGAAAAAGATAAAAAACGCAATAAAATTGTAAATATGTATAAAAAAGCTTAGCATTCAAATCATAACACACACACACCCCTTCCCTAAAGAAAGCTAAGAAAATAGATTGTCAGAGAAATTACTAAGAAATAATTAATTAGATTAAATATGCTCCAGAATAAAATAATTTGACGAGAAAAGTTACAAAAATGAAATAACAAATAGTGGTTGTCATCTGATCCTTCGTGTCAGCCGCCAGAGGCGCGATTTCTAACTGAAAAACACATTAATATATAGTTCCCGAGATAGCGATTCTCTTAATATTGACTTTTTTTTTGGTTTGTTTACAAAGTTTACTTTTTTTCGTTTCTGAATTATTTTTCCCAAATAATATTTTTGACGATGGGATAATAATTGTTGTTTTTTTTTTTTACCAAAGGGTCTTTTTTGGTGTGTGTTCAAATAGTAATTTTTTTTTTTAAAAAAAATAATATTACTGTTTTTGTAAAATTGGATTGACAAAATTCAAGAGAGAACGGGGTTTTATAATGGACCTTTAAATAATAATTTACGTTACTTTGATAGGTTTACATTTGATTGCCAAAAAAATTATTGGGAGAAGTGTTGTTTTTTTTTTTCGCGTGCGTGTGTTTATGTTTAAATAAAATTTAAAACCTTTACTTTTATCGGTTTACATTTGATAGACGATTGATTGGACTTCCTTTCGTTTATAAATTATGGTTTTGGTTCTACAAATAAATATTTTTGACAATGGGACGATAATAGTTGTTGTTTGTTTAATTTTTATTGACAAGAGCGGGTGTTTTTTTGGTGTAGATTCAAATAGTAATTTGGGTTATGTTTAAATAATAAGTTGCGGTCTTACTTTGATCGGTTTACATTTGATTCCCGACACTAATTACTGGGAAGGGTGTTTTTTTGTGTGTACGATTGTAGACAACAATTATTGGGAGAAGGGGTGTAACCGTTTAAAGAATAGTAGTTTATGTTACTTTTAGTAGTGGTGTACATTTGATTGCTGACAATAATTAGTGAGAGGGGTGGGTGTTTTTTGGTGATTGGCGACAACAATTATTGGGAGAAAGAGTTTTGCGTTTTGTTTTTGTTCGTGTGTATGTTTAAATCAAAATTTAAGTTACTTTTATCGGTTACCATTTGATTGAAAACCGATTTGACTTTCTTTTTTTTTTTTTTCGTTTATAAATTATTTGGGTTTTCCCAAATAATATTCGATTTGACAATGGGACAATAATAGTCTAGGTTTTTTTAATTTTGATTGACAAGAGCGAGTCTTTTTCGGTGTACGTTCGAATAGTAATTTGGGTTATGTTTAACTAATAATTTACTGTCTTACTTCGATTGTTTTACATTTGATTGGCCAGGACAATTAGTGGGAGGTTTTTTTTTGTTTTTTTTCTATACGATTAAAGAATAATTGACGTTCCTTTTATTTGACCGTTTGATTGCCGACGACAACAATTATTGGGAGAAGAGGGTTTTTGGGGTTACGTTTAAATAAAAATTTTAGTTACTTCTTTTATTTTACATTTGATTGCCGACGCCAACAATTATCGGGAGAAGAAGGGATGTACATTTAAATAAAAATTGAAGTTACTTCTTTTATTTTTGACATTTGACGAAGGTCATTTAGAATCCCTCAAACAAGCTTGCCTTTACGAAGTGAACCTTTCCGTCGGCAGATGTTTTCGGACCTCAAATCTGCATATATTTGCCGCACAATCCAATCTTTTCTTTCAGCAGCAGGATGTTTTTTTCTGCTGTAGAAATATTCCAGCGCTGGCCCGTGTCTGGCAATTCCCATCTTTTCAAGTTTTCTGTTGTGGGAATTAGCCGTACTTTTTGTCTCGGAAAATTTCTCGCTAAAACGTGACTCAAAGCGTGATTTTAAATTTTTACGCTATTCCACCCTAATCGAAAATTTAGGAGGAATACAAATTTATGAGGAACAATCACGATACTGTTAAAATTGATAAAATGTAACAGTACATTGATTGGTCTTAAAAAAAACAAGGCACCGATGAAAATTTAAATAATTTTGACACGATCAAAATAAACACCCTAGTACGATATTGTTACATCAAATACATAACGCAGCATTACGATATAGTGCATGACACAAACAACTACGGCATTTTCCTCTGCTTTTAGCATCGGAAAAAGCCACACCGTTAGCCGCTAAGCCGAGTTAACACTCTTTCTAGATTTTATCGTAGAAAGGAGACTTAACTTCCGAGTTAATACTCTACCTTTTAGCGTAGAAAGTAGACTTAACTCCGAGTTAACAATCTTTCTAGGATTTCTTTTAGAAAGAATGCTTAAAGGCTTGGGTGCGGCCGCGGAAACGGCATATTTCTAGAAATTTAGCTAGAAATCGTGCCTCTGGCGGCTGACACGAACGATCAGATGACAACCCAAATAGTTATTAGTAAAAATCGAGATCATAATAAAATATACACATATGCAATTTATAATAAGATTTCATATTTATTAATTGCAAAAGAAGAATCAAATGAAAAAAATGAAATAGACTGTGCAATAATATAATTATAATTGAAATGGAAGCAGGAAAATGATGAAATTTCAATGAACATTAATGAAAAAGTTTGAAAGAATTAGGGTATATTATAAAATAGTTTGACCTAGGAGGCAGGCCAATAACCTTTTTAATGATTTCATTACAGAAATGCAAATCAAAATGAAATCTGAAATTTTTTTGGACTTTTAAATTTTAAAAGCAGCTAAGACATTACTGTAGTATTTGCATACACAATGTGTCTCAATAAAAAAGTAACTGATGTGAAATAAACATACTATTTATGTTTTTTACTGATTATTTGAAATAATCTTCTTGTGACTCAATATATCAATGGAAATGATTGTAAAACTGTTTGAAGCAATTCTTAAAATCCTCTTCCAGAATCATCTGCAGAAATTTTGTTGCCAGCTTCTAAATGTCCTAAATTCATGTTTAACTTTAATTTTGAAAATAGCCAAAAGTCAGAGAAGCTAAATGAAGAGAATAAGGCTGATAACTGAAGCATAAAGTTTATTTTGAACAAAAAAATATGCATGATCTGAATCAGCATGTTATTGTACTAACAATGACTAAGAGACTTACTTGGAATATTCAGGTTACTTATGCAAATATTAGCCACAAATGATTTCAAACACCCAAATAGAGGTTAGGAATTACCATCTGAGCTTCAAGAATGTATTCATGCCTTTAGGATGAAAAAAAATAGAGAGCAATGTTTTGGTTTGATTTTTTTGCATTTACAATTTTTTTGACCTTCCTTCTATCGATCTTTATTCAGCATCATGCCACTTGGAAGCATTATGTCTCATCACTTATTATGATGTTTTACAAGAATTATAGATCCATAATTGCAGTTCTTTGCATATCTTTGCAATGCTTCATTCTGTTTGTCTTTTTGATCAATTACACACAACATTTTCTGTTTTTTCAAATCTTCCATTAAATGTGATGAACTGTGGCTTTGGAAATGCCATTAAATTTTGACAACCCTTTACACATTCTCTTTATTTTCACTCACTTCAATGTGCCTAACTATGAATCATCTTCAATACACTCCTTGCCAAAAGAAAATCTTGCAAGAAATTTGAAGACTTGTGATTCATGATTTTATTACCATACATAGTTTGCATCATTTCAAAAGTTTCAATAGTAGTTTTTCTTATTTAAAATAAATATAATGTTGATCCATCATGGATTTTCTATAAAGGTATAAAACACACTATCATATTTCATATCATAACTCATAATCCAGACATGCCAACAATTTTAAATTTTTATAGTGAATAGCTAACTATTTTTACAGTGAATATCTAGACTACAACATTACATAACAAGTTCAATAATTTAGAAATTCATTTCAAGAAGTCATCTTTTCAATAGAACAGTGTAAATGAATTTTTAATAAATTAAGCATGTTTTTTCTCAGAACCAACTATGACTTTCTTGGCTCACATTCAACATCATCTTTGAAAGATAAATAATAATTCATTCTATTTACTCTAAATGGAGTAAATAGTGAATATTAAAGATAATGCTACATCCACTCCCCTAAACTAATTTCCAGTTATTGGCAATCTTGGTTGAAAAGCTGATTTGCAATCACAATATAATCAACACTTTTAACTTTTTTACATTATCCTATGTAATAACTAAGGTTCAAAAACTCTCCAAGGTTTTGAATAGCCAACTTGTTTATATAATTATCTGAGTCTTACATTAATTCTTTAATTTTACATTAATGTCTTCAGATTTCAGACACTTTTTACTCTTTAACTAGATAATATATATCAAAAATTACATGACTTTCATTACTTACATTTAGCATCTATTAGGATTCAGAATAGCAATCCATTCTACTTACTCTACTCCAAATTAAAACTTACTGTAGATATCTTAAATAAATTATAAGTACTGTATACTGATTAAGTAGTGCAAGTGAAGTAGAAAGCTAAAGTACTGAGCCTTTATTAAAAAAACAAAGAACTACAGACTTAAAAGAGAGTCAGTTACTGTAAAATAAACATGTTATGTAAAAAATATTTATAAGATTAAATAAATTACTCAAAAGATATAAGGAAAGAGATATATTATCTATCTACAGATATGATTATTTATTATGAAGAAATGCTAAATAAGAGTTGTTTAAATAAGGATAGATTCAGATTTATTGATAATATGGCAATGCAGACAAATATCAATGATGAATTTAAAATATCAAATAGAATTGATGAAAATACAGAAAGTTTGTATAAAAATAAAAGCAATTTAAATTATATCTGCGAAAGTAAATGAAGACCAAAAGACTAATTATTAAAAAGAAGTTGTATATAAGGTACAATAGATTTTTAAACAGTTAATAAATGCTGGAAGAAGCATCAAAGATACTAATGTAAAAATCAAAATGTTCACAGATTTGAAATAATATTAAGTGGATATCTCTGGCCATTGAAGTTGGGGGGGGGGGGGGTATATTAAATATTTCTTTAGATTGTAGCTTTATCTAGAATAGATATTTGGATAATAAGAATAAAAAAAAATACTAGAAGCTTTAAATATGCAAGTTTAAAATGGAAGAGAAAAAAAAAAGTGAAGATAAGATTACAAATTGAAAAATGAAAAATCTAAAAAAGATTACTAACAAAATAAATAAAAAAGCAATAGATGAATTTGAATTTAAATATGTATTTAGAATTAGAAAAGTTATAAAAGATATGTTAGAAAGATAAGAGGTCAAAGATTAAAAAAACTTGAAAGATGGCTGAGTATGAGATGATTTATAAGGGTTGCTTTTTGACAGTAAATTAATGATTAATGAGATCTGGGGTCCAAAATTATATCCTAAAACAATATGGTTCTTAATAATTTCTAAAAGCATTATATCTAAAGAATTAAAAATTAGTAAAAAAAATTTTTTTTATAAATATTCAATAAATTTGTCAATTCAACAAACATAAATAAAATTAATGTTCATAAAATTTCTTTATGGAATTCATTATTATTGAATGATAATTATAACAATATATAAAAAAAACAACATTGAAAATAATTAAAAAATAAATAGTAATATGTCTCAACAGTTTATAATATCTTTACTGAAGAGTATGTTCCAAATGGTTAAGAGCATTAGTCTCATGTCCCAGATCAAAATTCAATGAATAACTGAAAAGAATTTATAAGTAAAGCTCAGGATTTTTCCAAAAAAGCAGACAATAATTAATCAGCTAATCATTTATTACTGATCAATGAATAAACATCAAACTAGAGTTATTTGAAGACTAGGCAACCATATCTGATGGCAAATGCAGATATTATCTTTCCTTTGAATAAATCATTAAGTTGTGAAAAATGCTAGAGCATTATCTCCACACTTCTAGTCTAGAAGTAGCATCAGGTGGTATAAAATAAAAGCAGATAGCTCCTGATATTTACTCACCTGTTCTAAAAAAAATCTATAGAAAACTCAGCTTAATATAATGTATTTTAATATAATTATACCCTATCATAGGTTTAGTAGATAACATTATTTTTGTGAAAATAATTATAACAATATTACAAATATATCCATTCACTATATTAGAATTAAAGAAAATGAAATATATTATTGTCATTTTTATATATTTACTCAATAATTTAATTTAATAACAATGAATTTTTGTTTGCCATTATATTAAAATTTATTTAGTTTCTTTAAACAAACAATGCATATTTGCATTGTTCATTCATTGTTGCAAAATCCCAACTTGCTTTACATTCATTATTATCAGTTAGTTTTTTTCATAGAAGATTAATATAAGTGAAACACTCATGCAGATACACTCTAAACATCTCTATCTGATCTGAAAAACTATAAATCTTCAAATTATACAGTTTTGACTTCTCCATATTATTAATAAAATAATGTACCAGATTTTATTAGGCATAAATTTTTTTTTTTTTACTAGTTTTGTACAATTCTTAAGCTTTTTAATGTGATTAAATTTTTATTTCTATATTTTTATATCTATGTGAAATTTCAAAATATATTATTTTGAATATATAGATTTGAATTTTTTATTAAAATTATTCAGAAAGATAAGATACAAATAAATTAAAAATATATCCAAATTAGTGCTGCTTAATTTACAATTTAATTTTTAAATTGAATGATAGAATAACATATGGATGTAAAAAAATATCACACTAATGATGAAAAAACAGTGACTGGCTACTGAGTTTATAGATAATAATACACATACATAAGTTGAATGAAGAAGATCACAGTTTGTACTTAAAGATGAGACTGAAAATATTTAGTTTGTCATGAAGAATTGGATGATACTTCTTAGTTCTTTATAATTGTTCAATAGTTATTGGGAAATTTTATAAGTATTTTTGAAGCACTAATATTGGGTTTAGGAATCAATAAAAGATATACAATAGTTGTATATTAGTCACAGTGAAAAACATAAATATTGATGTCTGTTGTGAAAATTTAAAAATACAGTAATAAGGATAAAAAACTTCATTGCAAAAATCAATTATAATTAATATACACACACATATATATATACATAATCAGTGTTAAAAGTAATAATAAAAAAATATCATTACTTAGTCATATTAGACCCTACCCTCAAGCAAAAAAAAACAGGTTGTTTTACAATAACGTGTTGAAACCACCGGAGGGCGTTATTTCTACGCTAGCGCACAGAAATATGCCGTTTAGGTGGCCGCCTCCGCCGCTATCGAACGTTCTATTTCTAACGCGTAAGCCTAGAAATAGTCCGTTGATACGGGGGAGGGCACCGGCTGACTGTGTTTATTTCTATGCCAATGCACAGAAACGTGAACATTTAGCCAATCTTGCCGCAGAAGCTATCGTGTCAGCTTACGGCTCAGATTCGGGCTAAGCATTTCGGACTAGCGATCATATTTCACTTTTGTTTACAGTATTGTCTGAGGGTGGCTGGAATTACGATTGTCGAAACTATTTTAATATTCATTAAGACCACCTCCCCCTCTATCTCGCATCTTTTAGGAAGGTCTACTAACAATTATCAGCAGAGTCTCATGCTTCCCTAGCCCCCATTTCCTGCTGAAAAAATGGGCCAAGTGTAGTTCAAAGCGCGCTTCCCATCAAATCACGCTCTAAGTCACGTTTCGTGCGACAACAACTGCGAGCTGATTAATCGAATAGCTGCAAAAAATAGGACAACTTGTTTTGCCGAATGTCAAAGAAAGAACAAGGATTCTTCTCTGACTGCTGGAACCGGCGGTGGTTTATCAAACAAAACACCTTGAAGCTGCATGCCTGCTGTGTTTTTTTTTTTTTTTTTTTTTTGCCTGAAGAGCCCAAAAAGTTTCTTTTAATTGCCGTATAGATTGATGTTTTTTGAGGGGGAATTACCGTCAAAACTTGGTCAATCTTCGAGTTGTTGGCGTTCCGTTCTGTTAGCAATTGCAAACACCCTTCCCTTCTCCCCCCCTCTCCCAAAGTTGGACTTTGGCTTGTAAATGTTACCATTAAACGGACAATAGATTTATTTATCAAAATAAAAACAAAACAAACCGAAAAAAAGAAAGAAGAAGAAGTAGTTGAATCGGCTGATTTTTTGTTTGTCGTACAATACCGAACCGAAAATAGAAAAGGGTTTAATGAGAATTAAATCAAAACAAACAAAAAATCGGTTAACTACTTTTTAAAAATCATTGGTTTTAATCGATCCGTTTTTTTTTGGTTTTGGTTTTTTTTTTGTTGTTGTTTGGGGTAGCCAAAATAGATTTGATAGCCGCCGTACTTTTATTTTAAATGTGATAAACAACAACAACCAAAAAAAAAAAAAAACAACAAAAAAATACGTAGACGGTAAAAAAAAAAAACCCCGTCCCCTTTGAAAATATAAATAATAAAAAAAAAGAATCAAAAGCCAAAAAAATGAAGTACTTTTTTTTTGTAAATTCATTTATTTGTAATTTTTTTGTTTATGCATTTGTTTATTTTTGTTTTTTTGTTTTGGTCGTGTTTAAACAAAAAATTTGATTTGATATTACTTTTATAAATGTGATAAACAAAAAAAAATCAAAAAATCAAAGCCAACCAAAAAAAAAAAAAAAGAAAAGAAACTCGGCCCCGGCAACATTATATTTATCTTTGTTTACAAACCGAGCCCGCCCTCCAGCGGTTTCAACACGCTATTGTAAAACAACCAAAAAACATATATATAAATCAAGTTTTATATTCATTTTTTACTTTAAAAATTTTAATTTTAATTTAATAATAAACTTTTAACAAATTAAAAAAAAATTACCAATGATTTGAAAATGCCTGGTCTTTTAAAATGATAAAGTTTGGCCAACTGATAAACATCAGCATGGTTTTCATATTCTAACTGATGATACGTAGTTGTTAATGCACAAAATGTTGTTGCATCTGTTCCACCAAGCCTATGATATAAAAAAAAAAGTAAAATAATATACACACATATATATAAATACATGCAGCTAAAATATTATTAACTAAACATCAAAATAAATATCTATAATAACATTTAGCAAAAAATATTTATTTCATTATGTATAAACAATAAAAGCAAAATAGCTTTTAAATAATGCATAATAAAGTTAATGTCTCCCTAACAAATATCTTATAAAGAAACATCAAAAGATGATAGGTGTAAAAGTTTAATTCATTTTTCATTATTGTTTTATTCTCTATCTAAAAATATCTAGATATTTATTTATCTATTGATATTGATTGGTTACTAGAATGGTAATGAGCTGGCTATCTAAAAAAAAAAAAAAAAACCTAAGCCTGATTAAAACTAGAAAACCTGATTTACCTTCCATGAATTCAAATCCAGATTGTGGAAATGGCAGACTGATGTAATATCATTACACAAGGCTCTTTTTATGTATATACATAAATTTGTAGTATAAGTTTTCTTTTCTTTCAATAATCCAAAAAATTTTCTCATATTATTATTGTTTCATATTATATCTTTTCTTGGATAAATTAAGAATCACAAAAGAAAAATTTATACATAAAAAAATTCCAGGTAATAAAACATATTCCATTTGGATTAAGTATAGATTTAAAATAAGTCTATGAACAACATAATAGTGTATGTGCATAAATTAAAGTCAATGCAGATTAACATTATAACTTAATAGAAATAAAATTGAGATATTTTTAAAAAATAATAAGAATTGGATCAATAAAGAAATTGAAAGGAGATATTAAGGGAAAAATT
Source organism: Epiperipatus broadwayi (assembly GCA_028023455.1). Classification (NCBI taxonomy): domain Eukaryota; kingdom Metazoa; phylum Onychophora; class Udeonychophora; order Euonychophora; family Peripatidae; genus Epiperipatus; species Epiperipatus broadwayi. Next base: position 2,818,219 of record JAQFVV010006296.1, on the reverse strand, counting down.
TTTTTAGTAAAAAAATTAAGTATAGATAAAAAACTAAACAAAATTAAAAAATTGAAATTAATTAAAAAAAAACCAAACAAGATGCAGACATGATAGTAATGATATAAAATCTAAAAGATCATCCTCTCCACCTTTGATTAGCAAAAAGAAAAATAATAATAGAAAAAAAAATGAGAAAGTATAAATACTAATATACATAGAAGTATATACAGGAAACTGATAAAGCTAGATAAAAATAATTAGAAGAATAAATTAGAAAAAGAGAGAGAAAAAAGAATTACAAAAAAATTGATTATGTATATAGTAGAATAAAACAATTTAAAGTAGCAAAAATTGTGTTTGGGAAGTGAAATAGTTAATTAAAAATAAATAATAATAGATTATTTTAGTAAAAAAATGGCATTTATTAAGAAGATGAAAGTATAAGTGAATTTTCAGAAGCCTTGTTTATCTTAATCAAAATACAAAATCCCATAGATGAAAATGCAATTTAAAACATCTGAAGTTTTTTTTCTCTGAAATATTAACTTTGATGAATATCAAGAAATCATTGGCAAATTTCTGGAATTTCAAATTTTAAAGTGCCATCCCAATACCTATATTTCTGACTTTTTTCCATTGTAGCTTATTTCTTAAAAAATTTATACACAGACAAAATATTTTTCAATTTAATATTATTTAAATGATAAATTCATTTAAAATTTTGAGATAATCAAAATTATTTTTATATAATGGATGTCAAAAAATAAATAATCAGATTCTTTATCATATTTCATGATACTACATTACTTATTAAGTTGTGTCTATTATAAAAATTCAATTCATTTAATTTTAATAGATGCTATTTAGTTTTTATATTTATAATAATTCTATTTTTTGGAAAAAAATAAAAAATATTATTTTAACTATGAGATTCAAATATTTTTTAAAAACATTTATAATAGAAATTTTCTACTTCTTTATAATTTAGGATAAATTTTATTTGCTCCAAATACTTTTTATTGGTGATATATTTCAAATTAATTCAATAATTTAATATACTTTTTCCAATATTTTATTTTTATATATTCTAACAGTTTCAACTGGCTTTCAATCCTCATCAAACAATTGCTTTTACTAAGACTTTTAAAATTTAATTTTTAAAGACTTTGATAAAAAGATTCTCTGACAAACATTATTTTATTTTATTGTGCCTTTTTAAAAAAATATCAATTAATATTAAAAACACTGCATATCAGTTGAAATTATTTATCAATTGAAATTATTTGGATATGTTCTTAATATTAATTGATGTTTTTTTAAAAAGGCAACAATAAAATAAAATAATGTAATAATGCTTAAATAAAATAATATCTTTCAATTTCTTTATGCAACTTAGTCTTCCATCATTTACTTCATCTCATGACATTCCAAGTTTCCTAAATTATTCAACTACAATTCTCCAAATTATTTTAGATTTGTCTTTATGCCAGTATTACTATTTGGTATAGTGTCTATAACTTCCTTTATATTTTTTGTTTTTTTTGTAATATATGGCACATCAAAAATACTACAAAGAAAGCTTTTGATAAACATTTGTGGATTTGCGTTAATCAATGAATTTTCCAATTGTTATTCATATATAAAACAAAATATGTATGTTACTTACATCACTTTCATAGATTTTCTATTTTGTTTTAATTATCAGTTCTGAAAATCTTCATATCTGCTGCTACCTGACAAACATAGCTCTAGCCTTGTCACTTTTTATTTACTATGCAGCATTTTTTTAATAGCATTATCACAGTTTTAAATTACATGGCAGCATTGTTATTATGAATTATTATTTCTTCTTAGTTATTTAAAAAATTTATTATCCCACATCATCTAAATTAAAAAAAAGGGGTAAGGGAGGGTAACTATTTTTTCATGAAAAGACTAATTATTAATCAAATAATGAGTAGAAATATTCTCATATATTTGGAATACAATGATAAATAAAATTTTATTTATCTTGTAAAAAAATTTATTTTTAATTAATTTAATACATTATATGTATATTTTTACTTAAAGCTAATATTTTTTTTTTACACAAAATAATATGATGAAGATAAATGCCTATCTTAATCAGTGAGAGAAACAGATCATTTAGATAGTGAAATTATTTTAAACATGAATCTGCAGAACAATTAATATTCACTCCTTCATAAAATCAATTCAAAACCAATACAAATAATGAAAATCAAACTATATTTAGTGTAGTACATTTTAGTCCTTGTGATGCTACTGGATGCATTTCCAAAATCCACAAAAAGCATATATGATAAATGATAATTCATAAAATAGCGTTTAACAACAAATTTAGCTGATAAAAGGAGTTTGTTCTCTGTAAAATTGTATGAGAACACTCTTTATAACTCTAAGGACAATTTTTCTTTCTCCTAGATATTAGTCAAGAGAACAATTTATCTTAAACAATGATATATGTTTTAGGCTGTCAAATAATATGATGGCTTGAATTACTTCTCTGACATCATCACTAGCATACATTTAAAACTTCAAAATATTTCTAAAGAATCTTGTATTTATCTTTTAAATCATTCATTTTGCTAGCTTACTATTTAAATAATAACTTTATATAATAATAAAAAGATAAATACCAAGAGTAAGCATGACAACTCCCTTGTTCTATACAAACAAAATGGCATGTATTCAAAACTTTATTGTTTTTTGAAATTTTTACGTCATTATTGGATTAACTAAATATAACTGAAAGAGATAACTCTCAGTTATCAAATGAATCTTGGAACCATGGAAATTGGATAATAAATGTTGACATGAACGTAATAGCATTGTAATAAGAATTCCATTAAATGTGATGCTTATCATATTAGTTTCAAATTTCCTTTTTTTTTTTTTTTGGTTTATCTTAACTAAGAACAGATAATCTTAATTCTATATTTAATTGTATTATGTTGAAATACTATTCTGCAGCAGCCAACAGGCTACATTCACAACTAACAGTTTGTTTTTTCTGCACCAAATCTCAAATTACATCCACCAAATAGTGATAAGACTCTGGGAAAAGTTTGAGCTATGGAAAATGATGCATTTCACAAGAATCTATTGTATATCTAATTACATTCTTTCCTTAAAATTTATACTACCTATGATTAGTTTTTTTTGGAAATCATATTATCTTTCCTTCGGATGCTAAACTGTTTAGATTTCATCTATTAAGAAAATTCGTCCAGTTTTTAAATAGAGACACCAATTTGAAAATATTTAATTATTATCCAATGCCTAAACTTATATGACTAAATTAATGTCTTTGAAATATAAGTTTCATTTCATCTGAATAGGTTGAAAATTTTTCATTAAAAAAAAAAAAACTTTTAAAAATATGGAGTCTAATAATTTAGAATTGAATATTTCAAGGATATCTTAAGAGTAGTGAATAAGCTAAAATTAATATATTCTCTAATTTTTCCAACTATTTATTTAGTAATTTCTTTCTTTGCTTTAAACCAGGCATTCTTTTTATATGAATAATGCAATCAGATGGAAACAACATCATAGTGACAACAAAATTACCTTGTAATTAAACATATTCAATCTGTATTGAAAAAGAGTTCAAATGATAACAGCAATCATCAATTAAATATATATCTTTATATGCAAATTCTATTTAAATTTTTTGGAATATTTCTGAAAGTTACAAATACTGATTGTTAATACTGTCTTTCTTAATAGCTTTTGTCTCTCTTAGATTTCCATTAACATATATCTTACATCTCTTTAATTGATGATCATAATCTATTTAACAAAATAAATATTTTCTGTTAGTCAAAATATAATCAAATTCTCCAGAAATTTCATATGGATGTTTCTGTGTCCATTTTTCTTAAAATAAAATTTTTTAATATATAGATTTTCTTTTTCTCAAATTCTACACATCTATTCCTTTCATATTTCTGTCTATACATCCAAATTAACCTGCCACATTTTGAAACCTTAATTGTTTTTAAATTCTAGCACTATAATCTTTTATGATAATTTTTAACTAATCAAAAACATACTTTACATTTATATAAAAATTCTTTACTTTTTTGTCAGAATGAGAATTTGCTGGGATATAAGCCTGAATTGAAACATCTTTCACAAATTTGAATAACTAAGATAATATCAATTTTCAAAATATTGTTCTTTCAGTTTTTATGGAAAATATTACCATTCCATTTGTGCTTTCTATTATTTGTATTTTCATAGTAAAATTCATATCTATTTTCAAATCAACAACCTTTTTTTAACTGAAAATAATTTAAAGCTATAGATACTTAAATAAAATGTCATTATCAAATGGAGACTAGATTCTGCAATCAAAAGATTCATAGGACTTTCTCTCTTTGATCATAAACAGCTATATTGTCTGATATAATTTTAGAATGTCCTGGAAATTAGGGTCATTATTTATCATATAATATTAAGTATTGAATGTCTTTAGAAAAATTAACTTTATTTAAATTTTCCAATTACATTCAACTGTTAGATAATAGCACATAGGTTAGTATATGCACAATGTTTTGAGAGATAATATTCTTTTCTTTTTCAGGTATTGCTAGCCTGATAAGTGACAGTACTAGCATGAAAATTGAATCTGGATCCTTAGATTCTTGAATATTGAATTTTAAGGTAATTCTCTAACCAACTAAGCCATCCTGTCAAAAGTGACAGTTAGTAGAAATTTCATATACTTATCTATGAGGTTCCTCCTGATTTCTCCGCTTTTTCCTTAAGAGCAAAATTTTTTAATGGTTTCCATATATTATGTTTAGTCACACTAGGTTTATTTATGCGATTATTCACCATTGTCATGTGAGCAGCTTCTTTGAATTTTCTTTTGCTACTTTAGACACATTTGTTTTCTTTCTTCTAATCTTCAGTTTATGCTCTTGCAATCATTTTTCAATGGGATATTTCATACCCATGCAGTTTTTGCTTTTCAACATTTTAAGTTTAGGCCTTGTAGACATTAGAATTCCTCATAGTATCATATGCTTCTGGAAAACTGTTGTGATGTTATACTGATTGCAAATTTTCCTTAATTTGTCTGCTATTTTTAGTATGTATGGATACACTACAATGCCAATAATTGTCTTTTTGGTGTGTGTTTTTTTCTTAGTAACAGCTGTTGGATAACCATTTTTGTAAGAGTTTGTTCTCTGTAGATCTTTTCTTTTTTCAAAACTTCTTTTGCTCAGTTCCATAGTGATGGTATAACTTCATGCTTTGTGTTTCTGGTATGATTGGATGTATATGCTAAGTATTATCCTGTACATGTGGGTAACCAGTGATTTGAAAAAAGACAAGATCTATATAAAACAAACTCTTATGAAAAATGATTATCCATTAGCTATTATTAAGAAAACCATAAATAGACAACAAAAAGAACCATAAAAAAATAAATAAAAATAAATTAAGAAAAATCTGCAAACAGAATTCCAGAGCCATACCACACTAAGAGGAATTCTAATGTCAATAAAGCCTAAGCTTGAAATGATGAAAAGCAGAAACTGTATCCATAAAATACCATGTGAATGTGGAAGAATGTATATTGGTGAGATCAGTTTCCCCATCGAAAAGCAATTGCAAGAGCACAATCTGATGATTAGAAGAGAGAAAACAGATGTGTCTAATGTAGCACACTATGTATATGGCAGTGAACATACGTTCAATTGGGAAAATACTGAATAGAGAAGAAAAGATACAAAAAAGAAAATTCAAAAAAGCTGCTCACATGACTATGGTGAATAACTGCCTAAGTAAATCTAGTGTGACTATATCCAATAATCAATTTTGCTCTTAGGAAAAAGTGGAAAAATCAGGAGTAACCTCATAGATAAGTATATGAAATTTCTACAGGCCAGTAACAGCTGAAGAAGAGAGTAGAATAATACCTCTCGAAACATTGTGCATATAATAACCTGTGTGCTATTACTAACGGTTGAATAGAATTGATAAAGATATTCAATACTTAATATTTGATGTTGAAAATAATCCAGTATATACTAAATACAAGCATCACAAACCTTCAGAAAAACATTTAATTTTGTTTGTCATGACTATAAATACAAGAGAATGATAGATTTATGCACCCATTCATCCAGATTTCAAGAAAACCTAAAAATCCTTCAGTTAAAAATTATCAGGTGAATGAAAAGTTTTATCATGGAATTTCTTATTTTTAAACTCAGAAGTAAAAATCAGTAAAACTAACCATGATGGCTGATACAAATTGGTTAGCAGCACATTTGTATATCACATAGTAATAAAGATGCAATAACAAGAACTTATGAAGTGAATATTAATATTTAGCCTTACTCAGTTCCTTTAAGGCTTTAAAGAGAAATCAAAGAACCTCCATTCAGCTATTAGCGAACTCTGTTTACAATCACTAAGTGTAATTATAGAAAAAGTATAGATTTTAGTTGTTAGCATTTGTTACATATGATAAAATAAATTTGCTCTACTAAGTACTCTTATACTCTCATTGGATATTGATTACTAAAAAAAAAGATTGAATGTATTAAAGTAACAAATTATACAAACTCTAATTGAAATCAGTGATGAGATGATGAAGGTGAGTAGTCATATTTAAATTAAAGCATATAGGCAGATAAAAGTATCATACAGAAAAGAATTCTCATTTTTTTTAAAAACAAAAATATTATATAAAAGACTGAAAGCATATTGAAATATTCTAAATCAATTCCAAGAAGAGGGAGAGGAGTTATTTGATGTCCACATATTATATAAGCACTTCCTTCAATGTTATATTTGCAACATCATAAAGATATTATGATAGTTAATCAAGGGTATAGATAAGCCAGAAAGAAAGTGGTGATGAGAATAAAACCATACTTTACAATCTTTGGTTTATTTTGTTTTATTTTGGACATAGGTTAAAAAAATCTAATTGTGGAAAATCATACAAACTGGTAAGACAGAAAAGCTAAAAATAAAAAAGAATAAACAGAAAAAAAATTTGTCTTGAAATTAATTATTGACCAATTTATTTTGATCTAATATTACTATTACCAATATTATTATTATATGAATATAGAATAGTATAAAATCTATAATAAAAATCAAAAATACCCCTCCCCCCAAAAAAAAAACCCTACCTGTCCATTATTATTAAAGGTCCATTTTGATATTCTAAATGCCATTGTTGAACGATATGGACAAGTTCAAAGACAGATTTTAATGGTCTACAACTTGCTGGCCAATTAGGACAATGAATGATTCTACTAATTAATTCATAATCATCCTAAAACAATAGATAAAAATAATATAAATTACTTTGAAAATGAAAATAAATACAAAACAATCAAATTCTAAAATTATACCTGAGTTGATTCTAAGATGAAATCTATAGTGTTGTAATTACCCTTCTGTATTTCTTCTGATAAACTAACTTTAAAGCTACCAAAGTTCATTATTTCTTCTTTATCAGGCCAAAATTTTTCATATTTCTGTTAAAAACATATATAAAACATAAATTAACAGCATCAAATAATATTTAATATAGTCAGAGAAATAAACCCTAACCTAAACATGCTGCAATCTTTAATGCAATGCCCTTCAGTGTTAGAATTGTGATGCAATGAACCAAAATAAATATCACTTTCATTTATTTTTAAGTTCTTATATGGATACTGTAAAAGACTATAACATCAGCAAATGTAAAATTTAAATAAGCCAATTTGAGTAAAGGTGCATGGATAAATCCACAGATTTATCTCTTGGACTATGTATAAGCAACTTTTATAAATATTACTATTTTTTACAAAATAACATCAAGTAATAGAAATATTTCTTAATTACAAAATAAAAATATTACTAAATAACATGCAATAATGAGTTATATTGCTATCATCATTAAAATATAAAATAAATTTTACATGATTACATAAAAAAAGTAGGCACAAGATTATGTATAAAAATGGTATATATTCTTAGAATGTAAATGGAACTGGAATGATACATGAGGCTTAGGCAATACCTTAAGCACCAAAATTAAAGGCAAAATATACAAAAGATACTTAGTCTTCATTGAAATCTGATAAGAAACGTTACAAAATATTTAGTAATTTTATATAGAAATTTTTAAAAAATTTCTATTAAAATTAAACTTTTTTTTCCTTTTTTAAATTTATTATCTTTTAATAATCATATTCCAAGATTAAAAAGAATTCATAGTCATTAAGACAGTATCACAACAATCTTGAATACATATATATTTCAATATTATGATCAACTTCAACTGAATAAATTTCAAACTTAAAAATATTATTCTGCATTTTCAACAATAATTTTTTAAATAATAATTTTGATTACTTGAGTTACAAGAATTTTTTATAAATTAAAACTAATTTAGGAAAATTTTTTGATATATTTAAAACTTACATTCCACCAAATATTCTTGAAACATATAAATAAGATATATGAAAAAGATTGTTTTTTTCAGAATATGTGGTGGAATAAAAATTTTAGATGCAATATATCTAAAAAAGATAATACACATAGAAAAAAGATGGATGAAATTGGATTAATGGTACTAAGTGGTTATGTTGAATAATAATAAAACAAATATATTAATCTTTCATTGAGTTTAAAGTAAAAATAACTAGTAATGCTGCCAAAAATATGAGGACAGAAAATTTGATACTTTTAGTTCAAATTGTAATAATCTAAAATTTATAGAAAATATTATACTTTGAAGTCTAGTTTGAGCTTTTCAGAGTGTAATGATAATAATAAGTAATATGTATGAATTTTATAAAGATCATAAAACACAATAATAAAATTATTAAAAAATGGATACACATTTCTTTCCATATCTACTGTTAATATACAAATAACAAAAAAATATTTAAAAAAATAGATTTATGTATAACATTATTAATTCAACCTAATTTTAGTTTTCTAATATTTTGTGGATTCTAGTCTTAATGAGTTTGCTGGATTAAATGAACATATAATAATAATAATTTAACAATACATTTCTTATACCATCATTATAAAACTATTTTCATATCTGCATTTTTAAAGATGTAAAATATACATGTTTATAATATATATATATATACTTTAAAATTCATTTACAATATTGTTTATCTGCTTATGGTAGAAAAGGTTTTTATATTTTCTTCTTCTAAGTTTATTGTTTTCAAAGATGAAAACAAATTGTATTTAAATAAATAGAAAAAAAATTTTTTTTAAAAAAATATATTTGTTGGCATAATTTTAAATATTTTATATATATATTGCAAATGGTGATAAATATTAACATTAAATATTCTAGTTAATTAAGATTATCATTTGCATCAATCATAAGGTTATTGTATAATGTAAAAATAAAACAATCACTTAACATAATAGGGTATATGTTCTAAAAAAAATTCTTTCATAGAATATTTCCATACAATGTAATTTTCTGCAAGATATAGCATAATGTGATCACTTCAATAGTGAAAAGAGGTTGTTCTAGAAACTTATGTCCTGCAGTGTGATTGGTCAATTTTTTTATTTTTATGTTATACTATGATCATATAATTTTATGGCTAAAATATTTAATGCTAATAGGTTGTTGCCTATATAATTTCTAGTTTAGTTTCAGCAGTTAATATTTTATTTAAAATATATATTGTAGTATAGTACTACATAATAAATTAAAAACATTTCATATTGTTAAAAAATGATCATTATATTTTTAAAATCACTTCACATATTATTATTTATGAACTTGGGAATCTAGGAATACTTATTTCAAATTTTACATAATTATTCATCCATAAAGCTGAAAATTTGCACTCCATAAATACTATGATAAACAAAAATAATTAATTAGGCTTCTTAATTTACAAATATTTATAGAACTCGTTTTTTTTTTTAAATTCATTTTCAAATGTGTGGATATTAATAATTTAAATAATACATACTACAATCATAATATAATCCTTTAATATTTTCAAAAAATTATATTACAATTTTTCTTTTATTATTCTACTCATCTCCTGTTTGCTACATCATATTAAAATTTACATTTTGGTGGTTTTTCAAATAACATAACTTAGATCCTGCATCATCTTTAGTGATTTTCTTTCATTATAAAAAAAAAAACTTTGCTGCTTTTTCAATAAATAATTGTGCAAAAATAAATCTAAAATATACTTCAAAGCAAGGATGTCAATTTTGATGATATATCTATTTATCACTTCTTTGGATAGCAACATAGTTAATCACACTTTATGTATTCATAATAAGGTTGGACTTTTCGTTAATATTCAGAAAAAAGAATCTCATAGTCATGAAATTCATCTTCAATGATATGATTGTTGGTTAATGATACTGCAATAAGGAGAATTTTTGAATATCACCCACTTCAAACTTAAATAAAAGTATGTATATATGGCAAATTATACACTTTAAAAAAGCCTATAGTCCATATCGCCTTGAGAATATACAAGGGGATATGGAAAATATACATAAAAGAGATTATATAAAAATTTAACAATATATTGCTTTGATAGAATAATACATTAGGAATATTTAAAAATATGATTAAATTGGACAATTAATTATACAGATTTACAAATAAATCTAGTGCAATATCAATACCAGTATATCCAAAAAATATTATAATAGCATGACAATAATTAAATTCTAATTAAAAATCAGGCAGATAAAAACATCATATATTATTTTAAGTAAAATTTAATGACCATTTAAATTCATTATGGATACAATTGTCAATATTCCAAAAGCTGCATAACCTTCATTTTCTTTGATGACAATAAAATGTCAAAATGGGTTTCTCAATTCAGCAATCATACTAGGATAGAGTGGGGATCCTTTTTACCATGTAAGATCACATTCAAGTTAGTTGAAATGCTGCATGGTGTTAATACACCTGTAATTGAAAATCTAGCTTGAGACTGATGACCACAGAGCTGTGGAACTCTGAGATAACATATATGAAATCTTGGTTATGATAAATGCTTATTGATTTGTTGATCTACATTTATCAACTACAATCTTCATTATATCTCATTTTACATAAAAATTACATTTTTAAACTATGGATAAAGTGAGACAAAATTTTTTTAAAAGGCCACTATGCAGCCTTAAAGCTGCAAGTTCCTCACCCCTGCACTAGGATATAAAAATATCATAGTTTTGTATAAAAAATTCAAGTATATTTTAGCACTGTACTTAAAAACAAATTACAACATTCTCTTAAAATGCAATATCATCATATATAAATCATGTTAGTATTGAATAGAATATTCATATAAAAAGTTTCAGAAGATATCTTCTAAATAAATATTATACTTATTTTTAGGTGTGAATTTATACCAATTCATTATATATAAAATAAAAATTATATACATTCCATTATCTTATTAATGCATGGGATAAAACAAACAATTTTAACAAAACAAATACAATTTAGTCCTAAGAATTATAACTTGGTTTGATATGTAATGATTTACATTATATCAACTTCCATAAGGAATTTTTTCAGAATCTTTGCAAAGTTTTAAACTGCTCAATTATTATCAATGAATGTTTCAACAACTTTTTGAATGTTATGACAATTTCTTTCTGAATAAACTATATAATAACAATTTTTTCTTAGATCCTTTTGGAGAGGGTGGGGGATCACAATTCTGGCAATGTAGATGATGTTATCATTATTAGTAAACAGTCACAAAAATTTTCAGCACTGTAAAAATTAATAGATAAATCTCTTCTATATCTATCTATTTTCTAGTGTGCCATTAAGATTTTAGAGATTATAAAGTGAAATTAGATGATAACATGAATACAAATATTCAAAATCAGATTGCTTATCCCATATAGTCATCATATTAATATTAATCATTATTTAAAATAACCATTCTTTAAGCTTTTGCTGGATACTTAACTCCATTGCTTCCAATTTTGAATCCCAAAGCTTTATTGATAAAGGCAAAAATCAAAAACTGGCTGAGAGCGAGGATTGAAATACAATGAAGTACCTGAAAATTATGATTGTGAAAGCTTGAAATGAGATGAAACTAGAGAAAGGAACTGTTCTTAATTAATATTAACAAAAAAGTTTCTGCATATTTATGAAGATCAGAATTATTTCTTTCTTTCAGAATTGCAAAACCCTCTACAGTTTAAAAAGACACTGAATTTATTAATTCCAAATCATACGTATATTATATTAATGCTAACGCTATTTAAAAAAGTTAGTGAAGAAGATATAAAGTTTAATCTTAATATCCTTTATATACATATAACTATAACATAATTGTGTAAGTAGTCAAGCAAAATATTCTTAATTAAATTACATTAACATTTATATAAGAAACATATTTATTACAACCAAATAAATTTTGTAGAGATAAAATTTTATTTATGTATATGAATTTAATCAATTGCCTACTGATATAAGCACTCCATGGGGAGAATAGGATGGGACTAAAAAACAAATAACTAAAACAATCTTTCTAGATAAAAGAATCGTCTAGACTTCCTGTATATAAATATCATGAATTGTAAAGTCATATCCCTAAAACTTCAGGTACAAATGATTCTGGATATCCTTTTGCTTATTATAGAATTTTATTTTTTAAATCATTTGTATGATGAAACATATTTTTTTTCAAAGATATAAGAAATATAATCATACTACCTAAACAAAAATTATGTCATATTCTCTTAACAACCTTCAATATTAGTTACAAAAAGAAGTTAAAGCAGCTTTGGCTCAACTAGTTTAGAAAAAAATCTATATTCTACAATAAATTTTTATAATTACGGATGGAGTCTATATTAAAGAAATTTAAAATAGTTTCTGATTGAAAAATAATCCTGGATCCTAGATATTATTTTGGATGGAACAGCTATTGGACCTTTCTTGTCCACAGATAAGTTCATGTAATACCTATAAAGATTGTGCATCACATATTTAAAATGATAGATATATAAATAATGATTAACAATACTTATTGCAATCAAATATAATTTAATTTCATGAATATAGAATTGTATTTATGTACAGATTTGGTAAATTGTCTATTGACAATAACATACAGATAAAAAAAATACATTAAAAAAAACCTCAGATTATGTTCTTTATATATAAATGTATCATTCTGACTAATCCTATAAATAAAAACTATAAATTGTAAGGTCATAACATCTTATAAATAGACATATTATTTAAAGCAATATAGTCTTAATTATTAGATATCCTTCGATAATTACATCTAAAATTATACATTTATATATAAATTTTAATTGTGCATTCTACTGATTTCTACTTAAATGGATTCAGAAGTTTCTATGGTGCCTAAAAATTCTGTTAGCCAAATTAAACATTTCCTCTCTTCAAAACTCTTATATACCACAATAAATCATCATTTTCTTAATCCTTATTACTGAATTATTTTTCCAGTCCTGAATCATTTCTTTTTGAGACTGTTTATGCAATAAGAACTGTTTCATTAGTATTGTCCTATATTCACATTTCTCAACTTTGTTATAACCCCCCCCCCCCCCAAAAAAAAAAATCATAAAATCTCTATCTTTTCATTCCTTTAAATTTTTTCCCAAATCTCCATAAAATTTATCCTTATCCTATTTCAACAACAAAAAGTATTTAATATTCTTTCTCCTTTCACATATATAGCATATAGAATCCAAATCCTTATTCATTTCTGCTTTCTTTCCCTAATATAAATGCTCTTGTAAATATCAGTAAGTTTTCTTTAATGTTATTACAAATCCTTTCATATTTTATATAGTTTTTATTCTCATATAACTCCAAATTATTTTTTAAATTTGTATTCCTTTACTATAATTCTACTCTTTTTTCTTCAACCAATTTATCTAATTTCTTTTCCCACCTTTCATAAATATGTTCTATAATATATTTTCTAGACATCCCATTTCTTATATAAATACATTGAAATAAAAGATCTACCCATCAATTTTGAATACTTTTCTTTCACCATCTCTATGCCACAAATGCAAGTTTAGCAATGAATAGATGCCAGATGATAGTGTTTAATATCCCTAACCTGTACTGTCCTATTCAATATCCCCAGACTAGTTTCAATCTATAGCTTTCATCAGTGATATACTTTAGATCTTGAAAAGGGTATCTGGAATTTTAGGATCTCATTTATTTTCATTCTATTAAACTATTAAGTTATCATTCCAAGATCGAAAAACATATATTTTCAATCTTAGCCAATTTGCTTGCAAAGTCATGTAGATCTAAATCAGTTGAGTTTCTCTGTACTATGATATCTTTAATTTTTTAACAACTATAATCAGCTCTACTCTGTGATCAAGATTTGTTATAAACTAATAAAATATCAATTGATTTCAGCTTACACATGCCAAATGTTAGTGCTTAATAAATTCCTATCTTGTGCTATCTTATCTAATATTTACAAACTAGTTTTACACCAAATCCTGGCCACAGGGTAGAAATGCTTATAATTGTTAAAAAATTAAGATATCATAATATACAGAAACTGAAATGGTTTTGGATCTATATAACTATACAAGCAATTTGGCTACGATTGAAAATGTTTACAGGGGTTTTTTAGTTTGCATTGATATCTTGATAGTATAAAACAGAGGAAAATGAAAGTTGCTAGAAGAATAATGCATTAATACTATAGGTCCAGGTGCACTGATTCAAAATCCAAAGCTCCTCACTAAGTATGGGAATATTGGATTGGATAGAACAGCAGAGGCTAGGAATTTATTAAACACTATCATCTAATCTATTAGTTTCTAAAGCATGTAGCAGATGACATAAAGATGGTGAAAGTAAAATGAATCTTGCTAAAACAGCAATAAGTAAATTGGAACCATGTAATATTTATTGGTTTAATTTTGAATATTGTAAAACTTTTCTTTTCCAAAGTATCTGTTACCCTCTTTCCATAACTCAATTAAACACTATTTTTAATACTTTCATTTATGTATTATAACTTCTCATACATTTTTATTTTTTTAAATTTCCTCTTTAAAAAAGAAATACTCTCTATTTAATCTTGGAATAATCCATATGCTAATCATTACCCAATGCCACATATCTATCATATTCTTTTTACAGTCTATATAAAACTATTTGAGTTTCTTGGCCAATACAAAGCACACCACTTCTAAATGTTAAAGTAAGCATCATTATATAATTATATTAGATTATTTAATCAATCCTGACTTTTACTTTTCTCCTCGGCTCCAATTGACAATTAGTTGTAGAATTTCTTTCTCCATTTAACAATATATATAAATACTTCTCTAACTTCTTCAAGGCAAATATCTTCCACTTTTCCAAGTTCAGTTTTATCCTTTAAATGCTAGAATTTTATATTTTTCTTCACTAAATTTAAAATTCATACTTCTACCTATCTCTCCACACTGTTCTAATAAAAACTCTATATCTTCTACTAAGCAAAAACAACAACAAAAAAAAAGACATATCATGATTCTCTTGGTTCCATTTATCAGAATCCCTACTCTTATCTCTAATCTTTCTATCTTAATTTCCAATTCTTTTAGAAACAAAATAAAAAATAAAAGTGATCATGAACTTCATTATTTCAAGACAATTTCATATTTAACTTCCACAATTAGAATTTATAAAAATTATCCTAAAGACTCTTAATCAAATTTAACAACTCTATCTCCCTATCATAAGCCTTTTAATCAAACTTAATAATTCTATTCCCCTATCACAAGCCTTTTCTGTATCTAAAAATACCACAAATAATTGTTTATTTATCTTGTAAGACATTTCAATCAACTGAGATGCTATTAAATAAATAATCTGTTATCCTTCTCCTTGAGCAAAATCCATTCTCAATCTCCCAAAATTTCCACTTCAAAAAAGTCCTAATGCTACTCATTAAGCTATAAGTAAGTAATTTATTGCTATGTCTAGCTGATCTAAGGGCACTCCCCATTAAACAGTTAATATTTAGATAATTTGATGAATGATCTTTAGTACTGTTTTAACTATTTATATATATACAATCATTTAACATAAGGCCTGAAGGCATACATAAATAATAATTTAGATCTGTAAAGTCCTAGTTGACTGATCTCACGGTCAGAGGCCATCTCTCCGCACTTGAAGTCACTGTGCCATGGGAGACGATCTGCTCCAATATATATGTCCATGTGCACAGGTGAAGCTCCAAGAATGAAGTGTTCTTCTTCATCACATTCATATTGAGGTATTCATTACTTTAATCCCTGCAGTTGATTGGCTTATGCCCCCATCCATCTGCTCAGGTGATTCTTCATTTTAATCTCCATACAAGAATTTACACTGTTATCTTTCTGACTTTAATTAATGAGTTATTTTTATAGTTTGTCGTTTATCTTATAAAGGAAATCTAACTCGAATTCCTTTAATTGTTTTATTTCATTAACGATGTATTCTACTCTCATTAATTAGACTGCTATTCATTTAAAAAAATAATTTTTCTAATCTTAAAGTTATGAATCTTTTACTTACTATTTTAAAAGAATCAGTTTTTTAAAATTCTTTAATTTATTCAAACATAACTTTTTCTCATTATATATATACGTGTATTTAATCTTTTACTTACTATTTTAAAAGAATCAGTTTTTTAAAATTCTTTAATTTATTCAAACTTATAACTTTTTCTCATTATATATGTATGTGTGTGTATTTAAGAATACACATACATATCATTGCTTCCCCCAAGTTCGGAGATGAGGCTTTAATCTCTGAACTTACTACGATATATTAAGATACATGTGTTTTTTTATCTTCCTTTTAGCATGTTGTTGTGAATTATGTTTCAACACATTAGTTACATTCTCAGAAATGTAGTTGTTTGAAAATCACAATCATTATTTTTATTTTTCATGTCTACGTTAGATCTGGCCACCAGACATGACTAAGTGCTAGAGCTTTTGCTCTGCTGACTATTATGCTGTCACTTTACTATATGCTGTCTACTCTTGACTGGTATCAGCCTTCTCTAATCTGCTTCAAAATCCATTGGTAGCCATTGTCTTTGGCTGTCCAATGAGCTACCATTGTATCTTTTACTCTTGATTTCAGTATGCCTTTGTACTTCATTTTCTTATGTTTCGGGTCATCATGGACCTTCTCTGACCTGATTTTGTTAATTATTGGCTGCTGGAAAGGTTTTTTTCTCTCCGAGTCTATCTATTTTACCCAAATTCATCTTAATCCCCTCAGAAGTTTTTTTCTGTCAGGGCTGTTAATTTTTTTAGTAATTGTTATTTTTATTCCCATTTTATTAAACTGGTCTAATATGGGGTTGATAGGAGCATGCACATTAATTTTGCCCTGACTTTCACGTATTGGCACTTCCCTTTATTCTAATGGTGTTACCGTTCATATCTAACATCTTTAGATCAATTTTTTGAATAATGGGTCTTTTCCTACATTTGGAAATAACAGTATACCAATCGCGGACTGATATCAACAATATGCTGCTACCACTGTCCACTTCCATAGATATGAACTGATCACACAGCTTTAGTTTTAACATAATTTTATCATCATCGGTGGACATTTTTTAAATATTGGTATGCTGAATTGCCTGACCCTGATATGAACGTTTATAATTTTTACTTTCCTTGTTGGGATCGTTATATTTTTCTTTACACATTTTTCCATGTGTCCTCTTTTTTTACAAATATTGCAGCATTCTCATTTATGAAAACAAGTGCTGGCTTTGTGGCCCTTTTCCCAAAAAAACAATAAAAGGTTTTTTTTTAATTTTTTTTTTTTTTTTTATTTTTTTTTTTTCAAACATCTGCTTGCAATTTGCTATTTATCTTGAACTCGGCGAATTTTTAAGATTGTTCAAGCATGATATGAATTCACAAGCTGTCCCACATTTTGTAGCCTCTATATAATTTAAATCGCTACTGGCCAATAATTGTTGGCATAAATTATCGTTACACAAATCAGTAAGAAATTGTTCCAGCAGGGTTTCATCTAGGAAAGATCCATAGATGCAATTTTTTGCTAGATTATGAAGAGCACTATCACAATCTTTTATTCCTTCATCCCAACCTTGATTCCAAGCTCGGAATTGCAGTCTAGTGACATGTCTCGAGGGTTGGAGGTTAAAATGGTTTGACAAATGCTCTTTAACCTGATCGTATGTACAATTTTCAGTAATTAGAAGTTCAGTGCCTGTTGGCTATCTCAATAACTCATTTCCCAGCAAAGCATAATAATGAAGCAATCTTATACTTATCATCTTTAATTTTATTAATGAATAAGTATTTTTCTACATGTTGAATGTACAGGGGCCAACTAGTTGCCTCACTAACATCAAATTCACCAATTGCTACTTGCATTGCCTAGTCTTTAACCTAGTTTAACCATTACTATAATTAATAGTTCGAATAAAGACTGTGACTGGCTAATTGCTATGTCTAGCTGATCTAAGAGGCACTTTCCAACAGTACAAATCACCATTAAACAGTTAATATTTAGATAATTTGATGAACGATCCTTAGTAGTGTTTTAACTACTTACATATGTACAATCATTTAACATAATAAGGCCTGAAGACATACATAAATAATAATTTAGATTAATACGACTTGTAAGAGTCCTGGCTGACTGTTTTCACATTTGGAGGCCAGATCTCTGCACTTGAAGTCACTGTGCCATGGGAGATGATCTGCTCCAATATATATGCCCGTGTGCACAGGTGAAGTTCCAAGAATGGAGTGTTCTTCTTCAAATTCATACTAAGGCATTCATTGTTTTAATCCCTGCAGACGATTGGCTTGTACTCCTGCCCATCTGCTCAGGTGATTCTTCATTTTAATCTCCATACAAGAATTTACATCATTATCTTTCTGATTTTAGTTAATGAGTTTTTTTTATAGTTTGTTGTTTATCTTATAAAGGAAATCTAACTTGAATTCCTTTAATTGTTTTGTTTCATTAACGACATATTCTACTCTCATTAATTAGACTGGTATTCATTTAGAAAATAATGTTTTTCTAATCTTAAAGTTATAAATCTTTTACTTACTATTTTAAAGGAATCAGTCTTTTAAATTTCTTTAATTTATTTAAACTTATAACTTTTTCTCATTAAGTTTATACCTATATATGTTTGTGCATTTAAGCATACATATATGTATCATTTATAAACTATAGAAGTTGTTATTAATGGGTCTAGAGTTAATTATCAATTCAATCTCTTTTTCTTTACATAATAATATAATTTTCACATCCATCCACTCATCTGGAATCTTACTATAAACAAAAATTTCTCTTAAACCATATCATGCGCATCTTCCTATACCTATTATCATTTTAATTGCTATATCATTTAGACCTCTTACTTTTTTTTTCAAATGTACATATTGTTCTATTCAATGCTGTATCTTTCACGCTATCCATCTTCTCATAAGTTAAGCACTTTAATAAATCATATTCAATATCAATTTTTCTTTACTTATAGCTTTTATTATAAATTCATTAAGAATTTTTTCCAAGGTATCTCACATTCTCTTTCAAGTGCATTTAACAATATAATTCTTTTCTTTGTTTTTGTTCTTCCTATATTATTAATTTTCTTCTTTAACTTATTAAGTTCATCTCATTTTTATCTTAATTCTATTCAAGATATTATTTTTTACCAAAAACAGCTATCCCATCTAAACTTTATCTTCTCTTCTCCCATTTGTTATCAACAGTCTTCTTATGATTCCTACATATCTTTTTTCCTATTTTTACATTTTCTAAAGCCCCCCCCCCCCTCCATTTTCTCTTATTAATTCTGTTCATTCTAAATAAGTACTCATTTGCAATTTTCTTTACATATCCTCTTCTCATAACTCTTAGAATTATTATTTTTCTCTATTGTTTCAAAGCTACTATTAAATCTATTTAATTTAATCTAATAAGTTATTTACCATCACTCTTATAAATTTTATATCTCTAATTCTATCACTATAAAATTATGATTATTACTATACCTTTTTTCTTCGTAATCAAACACTAATTCTTTTTCTTTTTTATCTATCAACATATATTCAACAGTATACTTTAGATTGTTAAACCATGTAAACTTCCCATTATATACTTTATTCAAATTCCGAACTTTCAATCCATCTTTCCTATGTTTTTTTTTTTTTGATAATGCTTCATTCATATTCTCCATCAATTTCATTAAAATTACTATTCATATCACCTACAATTAATATTTTATAATTATCTTTCTAAACTCATTTATAACTCTTTCACATCCACCCTTTCAAGTCATTCTTATTTCTAATAACTAAATAAATATATCACATATTCAAGTCTCCTTACCCAATTTTAATTTACCAGTAAATGTTATTTAAAATTTCTTTTTAAGATATTCTTTTAACAATAATCCTTAAATCCCTTTCTTAATTTCAGCATGTCTAAATAGTCTCTTCTATAAACACTTTTTTTACTTCCTTATATCCTCCATTATTATACCTTCATGTACATTGTCTTTTAACTTATTCACATATCTATATACAAACATATCTTCTTTTCACAATCAACTCTACCATTGCATATTTATTCTTATCTATCAATTCAATGTAAAAATAAGATACTAGATATTATTAGTCATATTTTGAATTAAAACTATGACAATTCAAGGTTCATACACTAGTTTCAAGGGAATCCCTCTTCATCAGGTGTGACAAGCCCTCAACCATTACTAACTATAAATGAGAATAACTTGAATTTTGTTTTAATAATGATGACCATTAAAAATACATTTACTTCAAGGTTTTGTAGATATCAGCACAAAATAAACAAATGGCTAAAAAAAAAAATCTCCCCTTAAAAAGTTAAAGATTAAGATAAATTTTTCTTTCATTTTCTTTGAGGGAGGGGGGGTTATAGAAGCAATTAATTAATATGTATTAATAATGGTGTTTGTGCACAAGATAATTATAAGCATTTAAATATGAAACAAAATAAAAAAAAATATTGATTGTTATCATAAGATTACTTAGTTTTCACACTCTTATCTCAATTTCTAATTATATTAAGAGAAATGTGTAATAATTATTTATTTTTAAGATATATGTTGGAAACAAAAGATTATAGTCTATATTATTTGAAAAAGAAAGTTAAGCCGATAAAAATAAAATAGATTGTACAAAAATAAAATTGTAAAAGCTTTAAGTGACATGAAAAGTTGGAAGATGTAAGAAATTGATGACATCCCAGCTTAATAATAAATGCTATAGAGATCTGAAAAATGAATAATGTCTGCAATGTAATTTATGATAAAATAATATATCCCACAGATTTCTTTCAATACTATAATTACATAAAGAAAATATATATTTTTGAATAAATGTATTTATACACACAGATTTAGACATATTTTTATCTAAAGAGCACTTTAAATTTAGAAAAAAGTAGAGTAAAAGTTAAAATTATGGGTAGAGGAAAATTCTGAAAAATATATAGAAAGATAAATAAATTAATATTTGTTTATTGATTTTGAAAAGACAATTGGAAAAATAAATTGGTTTGACTTATATATTGAAAAATAGATATCTATTAAGAAATTTGTGTACAAATGAAAAAATATTTCTGCTGATAAATGGTCTTCTTTTAGAAAAACTGTAAAGTAGGAATAATTTCTATCTCTTGTTTTATTAATATAATAATAAGACTTGAAAAATGATTATGATTTTGATAAAAATGATATTAACATTAGATGTAGGAGAATTCATTATATGAAATTTGATGATGATATAGCAGTACTGATGGATAATGAGTGCAACCACAACAATATGTAGAAATGATAAACTTTTGGAAAAAATTGGGATAAAATTAAATACAAATAATATAAAAGCAATAAAAGTATAGAGAGAAGATTAAACATCAAAATAAATAAGGAATTACATAGCAGATTAGTGTAATAGAAATAATAATAAATTGTAATAATTGAAATGGGTAAACGAGTTTTTAATAAGAATAGAAACTTATCTTGATGAATGATTAAAATAAATCTTTTTTTAAAAAAAAGGTTTGCTAAATATTTTACTTGGACTACTGCCATTTGATAAGGAGCAGAAGGAATGTGACTATTAGAAAAAGTAATGGAAAAGATTAAAGGATATAGAGATGTGAATTTGGGGGAGAATGCAAAAAATAAACTGGAAATATAAAATTAAAAGTATTAAATGAGTAGATGAAAAAGAATAATTTTTTGGAAAAATTATGAAGACAAAGAAAAACAACACATACTTAGAAGTACAGAAATATTAGAATAAAATCAAAAAAGAAGTTAATTGATCTTAAATTCTATGAAGATTTATTTTTTTTCGGTTACTATATAATTCTATGAATACCGTTCATTTGCTAGAATGTCGACAAGTTTGAAAGCTATGAAAATGACTTTCTAGGTTTAAAGCATTGCTCAGACAGTTCATCTTTTCTTTGGAAATGAATGAATATTACTAATAGAATAAATTGACCTTAAAAATAAAAAAAAAAGTCCATGAGTGTGGAGTGATTAAATAAAGATACTGTTGATAATGCTCAACTCTTTGCTTGCTGATCAAATAAACTTTGAAATTATCAAGATATTGGTTGATTTATTTTAAGTTTTTTTTTTCAATAAGTAAAGCTTACCTGATCTATATCAGAGAGAAGAACAATTGTCTGAGAATTGTGATCCCATACCATCTGCCAAAAATCAGTCACTGTGGATCTCAATGGATGTTGTGTAATAATGAACTCTTCTCGTTTATGAAATCCCTATTGAAGTAAAAATCAAAAAACAAATTATAATGCTAAAAATACTATTTTTTACAAATATCAGAAATATACATCAAAATATACTAATAAGCAATCAACATTTACCACATTTTCCCATGTTGGTTACTTTTACTACATTTATAATTTTAAATATGATGCTCATACTTTCTTTATTTGTTGGCTTAGTTGTTAGATTACTTCTTTTCAGTCAGATTTTTTTTCTATTAATGTAAAATTAAAATATTACTAAACTCCGATCACTTTTGCTTTTATACATTTGATAAGATATAAATATTTGACATTTTTTCATTTTCTTCAATTTGATAAGCTATTAAGATTTTCATATTCAGTTTCAAATTTTGATTATTTATTTATAAAGTAAAAAAGTCAACACACACACAAATTTATTATTAATTACATTGTTTGCTAATAAACTGTTTTTAAATTACATTATTTGTTTCTACTTTGGTTTTTTTCTCATCATTATAGCTTATTCATTTGACTCTATTAACAAAAATTGTTTTATGTGAAATTTTAAGGTCATATAGTGCTCTAACAAGATTCTTAGTAGAATTTGCAGAGATATAATTAAGTCCCCTCATAATTAGGTTGATAATACTTGAAATGAAATTTAAGATACTTTTCATCTACATACGATCTATTTAATAATTTCATATTTAAATAATACGTCAAAATTTTTATTTCATTTTTTGTAGTTTATTTAAAATTAATTTAGATAACAATATATACACCTTAATGATGTAAAAAGTTAGAATAAATTGACTTATGATCAAATTTTATTAATTAGTCATAATGTTATACTATCTAATTATCTCAGCTTGTTTAAACCAGATAACTCAGCACATATACTGACAAATAATCAAATGAAGAAAAAGATGTTTTTTAATAATAATAAAAAAAAAATATATAAAAATTTTGCTAAATGCACATGAAAAATTAAAAATCACCTTTAGAGAAAGAAGAAAAAATTATCAAGATATTTCTTTGCATAAAGTGGATAACTGCAAGATGTTAACTTCAAAATAAGCAAATACATTCTAAAAAACTATTCATTAAAAGTGATTTGTGTGAAATAATAATAAAAGTGATCTGCTGTATTATATAATAATGACAATAACATTTCTTTAATATAAACACTATCCTACTCAATGTACATATTATGATTATCTAAATCTAAAATCAATCCATAAAGATCTTATTATTTTCAACAAACCTGAAGAAATGATGCATTGATGTAATCTGACCCTTCTACACCTGGTTGAGGTGTAATGTGAACTCTGGACCCTTCAACTGCAAATAGTAAAAAAAAAAAAGTTAAAATACTATTAATAAAAAGAGATAAATATATATATATATTAATCAATTTTAAAACAAACACTAAAATAATTCAAATGATAAAAAGTATTTAACCATTTTTGTTTTTTTTTGCAAAATGTAATTATCTTAATTTTTATTAAAAATGTGTTATTATATTTAATAAGCATATTTTCTATTTATTCCCAAATTGTACTCTAATAAAAAAAAAATTGTAAATTATTAATTGACAAAAAGTAAGTACACATTTACTGATGAAGATTCAAATGTGTTAGTTGCTTGAGTATAGTGTCATTTGTGAAACTCAGAAACTATAATAATTTTTATTAAAGAATATACACAAAACAATGACAGAAAAGAGACTATGTTCAATGCCTATAGGAGTATAGGTTTCTCCACCATTGATGAAGATTACATATATGGGCTCCATCACAAGCATATTCTTTATTTTCATAGTCATTACATTAATACTCATCTGACCAAACAAATTAAACTGGAATTTTAATCTATCAACTAATAATAACTAAATACCCATTAGTGATCAATACTAGATAACTGGCTAAGTTGGCAAAACTATGACTACCTTAAAAAAAAACCGCTCTAAGTCTGTGGGCTTGAATCCAAATCATTAGTATGAATTCTTTCATTATGTGAATTTTTTTGGCTTATTTATTAATTAATCTATCATAGCTATAATTCTGAGATTTTAGTACCATCAACAAACTGTTCTCGACAGAAAATTAATGCTTTTAAAATAGTTATCACTAGATAACAATAATAGATATGGCTTACAAAATACTGAGGAATAGTCAGAAACCAATAAATTTAATACACCTACAATCAATTGTGTATAAATATTAATCATATGAAATTCAAATTCTAATAATAATTTACAACAATTAATTACTCAACATGTAAACATATGTGTTTCTAATCAATATATATATATATCTTGTAATTATTTTTTTTAATTGCATTTATTAACAGTAAATACTATTGAAATATATTTATTAGATTTATTTAAATATCCATTCCATCAAACATTCTTGAAACATATTAATAAAGGCATCTAAAGAAGGAAAATGACCCCCTTTCTCCCCAGATGCATTTCATGTTGAATTCAGTTGGTCCAAATCACAACATCTCACATATATCATTAGTTTATTATTTATCAATATCAAATTGCTACAATTGATTTACAACTATCAAACATTTTGCACTCAAATTTTTAGCAACTGATTTAAATGAATATTTTAATGATTATTATTAACCATTTGTTAAACTAAAGATTATCATATTATTCTTAACCCTGAAATAAACTTTAAACTTAGTTAAAGCTTAATATATGTGATTTTTATAATTAAATATATTTAATTTTACTCCTTATTTGGAGAAAAAATGACAACAATAAAAAACAGAACTTCTACAGAAATGAAGACAATTTTAAAATAATGACTTACTATTTAATTTTATTTTTCAATTAGTTATCATTGTTTTAATTGAAAAATCAAAATAGAGATTGTATATTAATAATTTTTATTAGTCATTCATTAGACTAGAGATTATCCATTTAATGAATAATTTCTGTAGTGTAATTTTTACTACACCACTCTTATGCAAAGTAGGGACTGATTTCTAATTTTCCTCAAATAAAGGAATATAAAACTGAAAGCAAAATTAAAAATAGGATACTTAAGTGTCAAAAATTTCTCAACTAAAATTAAGATATAATAAACACCTCCATACTTCCCCATTTTTTTTAAATTCATATAAATAAAGATATAATGAAAGACAAATGACCCCCAAGATGCATTTCGTGCTGAACCAGCACTCATCAGTTCGCCCAGATCACTATCTCTCATATATATCTCTATTATATGCAAAGTATTTATCTTAAGTAAATTGTTACATTTTCATTTACCATTGTCAAATTCCATCCACTCACAACTTTGATGCCATCCATTTCCATCCACTCACAACTTTGATGCCATCCATTTCAGATGTATCTGAAATGGATGGCATCAAAGTTGTGAGTGGATGGAATTTGACAATGGTAAATGAAAATGTAATAAAATTAAGATGTTAGTTCTAATTGGTATATCGTGTATTCAGTCATAACATATTCCTATTTATATATATATTATTCCTATCTTATCATTTAAAAAATCAAAATTCTAACAATTTTTTTTATATATATTATTTCTTTATCCACATACATTTCTTAGTTTCATTATTTCTAGTTTATTATTCTTAAAAATACTCTGATATTATGTGTTATAAATTTTCTATTACTTGCATAGTTTAGGTCAAAGGTAGAATAGAGATTTATAACTGAATGTTCCAAAATAGATTTTTAGCTGAGTACCATAATAATAATATAAAAAAAATTGACTTGGATTAAATGAAAGTAAATGTTAAAAAGTATTCACATAAAACTTCTGTATAGTCAATTAAATATTAGAAGAAAAATATTGTTAATTCAAGTCTCATTCTTATTTTAAATAATAATTAATTATTTTTACTATCATCACATATCTGTATAAAATCAAAAGTTCTATTTCACCATACCACTTTAAATATTTAAATAAAGACATCTCACATAGACAAAAATGAGAAATGGAATTGAATTATTGATACTCTGTGGAGGCATTTAATATCTAATACAATTTCTAATCTATTAAAAGATTAGTAATAATAATTAATATATTTATCTAAAGAGGGTCATATCAAATAAACGAATGAAAAAAACTTGATCCTTATAGATGAAATTGTAGCAATTTGATATTGATAAATACTGAACAAAGATAATGGCAAAAGAGTGTTGGTTCTACCAGAAATGCAATGGGGGGGGGGGGGGGGTACTCATTTACCTATGGGGAAAAAGAGAAATATAGTTGGATTAGTAATACTTATATGGCCATATTAATAAGAATTAACATATTAGACTTTAATTAAGTTTAAAATTTCTATCTAGAAAAGAAATTGACATTTTATTTTGACTGAAATATGTACATAAACATTAAACTTGTTAAATATAAGGATAAAAATTAGCTTATTTTAAAATCAAACACGAAATTAAAAGATTGGTTAAATTACATATATTTTAAAATTTCAATGCTTAATTATTCTATAAAAGTTATAAGAAATAATTATTAATAGAACTTGTATTCTGTGATTTTTAAAATATTAACATTGTAAAAAAAGAAAGAATGCTAATATATAATTAA
The DNA here is from genome assembly GCA_028023455.1 of Epiperipatus broadwayi. Taxonomy (NCBI): domain Eukaryota; kingdom Metazoa; phylum Onychophora; class Udeonychophora; order Euonychophora; family Peripatidae; genus Epiperipatus; species Epiperipatus broadwayi. The sequence goes on along the minus strand of JAQFVV010006296.1, from coordinate 2,790,802 downwards.
TAAATATAAATAATCAAAACTGTATAAAATATACATAAGTTTCCAAAAGATGGAAACAAATTTTTACAATTATAAAAAAGTTATTTTTTACTTTTAAGAAAATTCATTTAGTTATTTACTTAAAATTAAATCTGTTAATCAGATATTGAATGAAAAACAAGAATGTAAAAACAAAGAAAAAAAATCAACAAGAAAGAAAATATTCTCATTATGTGTTGGTGTAACTATATATATATGAGAAAGAAAAAAAAAAGGAAGAGGAAATTAAACATCATTGGCCGGGAGTCAAAGTATAAATAAAGAGCATTATGCAATCAAATGTCAAAATCCAAATTATAGCATTTTTTCCTTGCAGCAATAATTCAGTGGCAGTTCACATCTATAATAATAAATTTTTGGAGGTTGTAAATCATCAAAAACATATGCTAGAACTACCAGGAGTGCACTATCTGTAGTCCCTGCCATGTAATTTTTCCAATCATGAACCTATATCTATTACAAGTCCAGAATGATGATGTCTTAAAATATAGCTTTTGACTATCCATAATGAAAGTGTTTTCTTATTGCCCATAATTATCATGCATCAGAGATACTAAGAAATTAAAAATTAACAAGTAAAAAGTCAATGCTGATCAGTGACTAAGAATTTCAATTAGCTAGCAATGAAAACAATAATAATATAGGAGAAATGCATAATTACATATTGCTATGTAGAATTATATCTATGATTAAAAGTAAACTTATTGAATTATCACAGAATCTGGACTAAAAACTTTTAATTACATATAAGTAACCAACAGCCCTCAATAATTAATAAAAATATCATAATAATAAAATGTATTCTTTTTTTATAGATATTATCATGCTTTTTTATTTTATTTTTTGATTGTAATTATTAATATTTGGAGAGAATGTTTATATTCTATAGTGATTGAGACTACTATTATAATTAATACTATTGTCTATTATTATGATAGTTTATATTTATGAACTTACTATATAACAAGGGAAAGTGTGTATGTGAAAATAAAAAGAACTGGAGAAAGCAGGATATTAAAGTCTGTTCCTAATTAAACTTTAGTTTTCAAAATAATTCACCTGCACTCTTCTCCGATCAAGGTTTGTAATGATGTTTATCTATACTAAATTAATATTTAGAATGAAAAATACTAAACAAAATCCTCAAATAAATTACTTTATAATATAAATTTATTTAGTAATCTTTGTCATTCTTTTTAGACTCATTGCAAATACATACCAGAACAATTCACTCTTGATCCTGGGAAATTGAGATGATGTTTATTCAAGGTATAATATATTTATAGATATTCTTTCAAACAAAAGTTGCTATCTTAAAAAGGATGACATATTGTAAGCCCCATTTAAAAAAAAAAATTGTAGATGAAAATTGAATACAATCTTCGAAGAATAATGACAAATGGTGTTCAAGAAATATAATCTAAATATCTTTTATAAAAGACATAAAATAGTTATATAAGTAAGACATGGTGTGATCATCATCAGTTTTAATTAAAAGTAATTGGAAAACATAAAAAGACTATAACTATAAGGTTTGCACCAGTAAAGAAAGTAGCAATGAAATGGATTTCTCAGTGCATTACATTACCTGAATTTAGTTATATACACAAATTTATTAGTTTATCTGTGTGCTTCTATGAGTCATTACTACATATGACAATCAGTTTCCAGAATAATATATATCTATGTACATCACAAAAAGATAAAAATCGATTTTTTCAAAAGTTTTTTTGAAGCTTAAATGTTAAAAAAAAAAAGATTTTATTTTACTTTTTATACTAATTTATTGAGATTATAATTGCCATTTCAGTTTTTTAATTATACAAGCAATGCATTGCTTTTTTTTTAAAAAAACAAAACATTATTTTATTAATTTTTAATTTTTTTATTGAATAAAAATTCTATATTTTTGTTTATGTATGTATTTGCCCGTATAGTATATATCCTAACTGCTTATTAAAGGTTTATGATACAACTGTAAAACAAAAATTAAAAATAACAAACAGTGCAAACTATTAGTGAAAATATCATTATTTATTCTTAGAACTCTATTGCCTTTTATTCTAATAGCTTTCAGGAATTGAGATCAACTTTGATATGTTTATGTATATAAAGTATCAATTTACCTGGCACCAGGCTTTCATCTCGATTCTTTAGTCTGTTATAACTTTTCATTGCTGAAATTATTTGGAAGTCCTTTGGTTTAAATGATGTCACTAACTGAAAAAATAAAAATAATGGTTTAAATATTTTAAGTAAAACACTATAAAAGAAAAGAAACTTCTTGAAGATTTACATGTAAATAATTCTGTTTTGAATTAATTTTTAAAATTAAGTTCTGTAAAAATATTTATTTTATAAATTACTAAACGTCAAAGTTAAAATAATAATAAAGTGTAATGCTCTTTAAAAGTAATCTACATTTTTAAGTTACTAGTCGCAGTCATTATTAAAATACATGTCAATATTGTGATATATATTTGCATAATTACCATATACTGTTTCACTAAGACTGACATCTGATTCTTAGGATCTCTGTTTTGAATATCCTCCACATATCTAGAAAAGTAACTACTGCTAATTTCAGTTTCTCCACTCTCAATATATTCCAAAAGAGCATCATGAAGAAAGATATACTGTTCCTGAAATTAAAGACTTGCATTAGCAAAACAAAACAATAAATGGTGACCAATTTAACATGAAGACTTAGAAAAATAATAAAAATGACTAGAGTGACTTTAAAGTTTCTTATTAAAGTGTTTAATTGTCCTTATAGCTTGCATGAAAAAAAAAAAACGGCTACCAAAAAATTAAGAAGAGAAGATTAAGAATAAAAAATAAATATTAATATAGAAAAGCTTTAAAAATTCACATATATGAACATCTACAAATGCTTAAGGTACTTTGCTTTTTATTTTAATCTCATAACATATAGAACAGCACCAGATATTCCTTTTCTGGATAAACATCATACATGAAATCTTTAGGAAGAATTCTTCTGGTTGAAGTTGAGATTGGAGACTATCAAAAGTTGTTGTTTATTCAAGATTAACAGAAAAATCAGAGTTAAACTCATTCTGTCTAGATAAAGTCCATCTTTGGCAAACCAATATCTATGATACCATCCAAAAATTAAAAAGATGACAGCTAAATAATCACAGAATTTGACATTTTTTGAAAATCTATTTACTTGCATACTTTGTAAGATTATCAGTCTTGCAATAAGTTAATATTCTCTAAAATGTGACAAAATCCAATTCAACTAACATTGATTCAAAATAATTTCATACAAAAAATATTGCTCTATTATCACTTTTTAATTAAGGAATAAATTCACTGATTTAAAGACAGTTAATTTTTAAAATATAGCATGGTAACAGAGAAGATTTTTTAGTGTCAATAAATCTAAAAAAGCTAAGTTATTTTCCTCTTATAAGCAAAGTTATCAATGTTTCTCCAAGCATCAGACGATGAAAGATGAAAACTGTTTAGTTTAAATAAAAATTTCATAAAAATGAACTTAAAATCAACATTATTGAAAAATGAAAATTTATAATTTTAGTTTCATTAATTTTGTTTATAATAACAGAAAATTGTTAGTTAATATCAATAATTGTGGGTGAACTCAAAATGACATTGACAATTTTTATTTTGATCTATAGCAGAAATTAGAATACTGTAGTTTTTCTTTATTTAAAAGATAATTTTCCATTTTCAGTAAATAAATTCATATTTACCGGCTTTTGTGATATAATAATAAAAAAAAATGTTAAGAGATTTTTTATTAGCAATATCAATTTTCTTAAATAAAGTTTTATGGAAAATTTATTAAAAGTAAAAAATTTCTAGAAATATTAAAATTAGTCCTTTTATCATTAATAAATAAACCAAGTTAATTAGTGATGGATTTTTCCTCCTCCAAGTTTGTTTAAAAACATTGGCTTTTATTGTAGCCATCTTTTACATTTAAAAAAAAATAATAATAATAATTGTAGTGAAAATAATTATAAATTTGTTTGTAAAAGTAAAATTAAATAATTGTGATCGAAATCAAATGTAAAGATTATATATTATATAAAGATTATAAATGATGTACCATAGCAATGTATGAACAACAATATTATAGCTTCTGCTTTTTAAAACAGTGTTACACATATAATTTTAAAACAAACAGGCAAACAATACAGCTAATTGCTTATTAAAATAATTTAGATTTACCTTAAAACAAAAATGTTTACATATTTAAAAACATATAAGGAAGTATTAAATTCTTACTTCTGTTTGAACTAAATAGTTCCTTTGTTGTCTAATGTGTTTCAAAAAGCCAAAAACATTAACATCTTGTTTGTGCTTAATCTGTCTCATCATACTGTCAAGAACTATGTAAGTACCAGTGCGCCCTACACCTGCACTGAAAAGTATATAAACAAATTATTGTAAATTTTAATTACTTTAAAATTAGCTGTTTCCATTTTATAATGCATACATACATACTCAAAGGAAATCTAAAAATAAAGATAATTTTTTTTTTAAAAAAAAAATTATCGACTTAACATTATTTTTCACTCTATTCCTATATACATTGTCATTTAAATCACATTGCATACTTGAAAGTTTCTCTCTAATTCAAATATGTAACTGGCCATATTTATTAATAAATTAAAATATTAAATAGTAAACTAATTTTAAACCAAATTAATCTAGGTTCTCAAATAGGATTAATTTATATATATATATATATCAGAATTATTCAAATATTATGTTCAATTGATTATAGAAAAGCATTCAGAGTTTAAAATAAGGTGCCATGTGAACATATGTGCATGCAAGTACTATGCAAGATGGTGTGTGTAACAAAACGATTTTATATAAAAAATCGAAATTAATACAAACAAAAAAAAAATCTTTATTAAAGATCAATTCTATAACATTCACTTAGCCTTAAAAGCTTTAATCATTATAGCTTCACAGAGATTCATAACATGGTATTCAAATCCTGATCAGTTAAAACTTGAAATTTTTTTTCGAGATTTAAAATTTTTCTTTTAGCTAACCCAGTCTATTAAGCTATCCAATTATAGATTTTTAGTCATAAAAACAAAAAACAATTTGAAACCCTCTTTACTTGACAATTGGTTAGCCAGATGAGTAATTATTTGTTCAATATGTTATTGGATAGATCATTGCAATCAAAAAAATAATTTAGTTTTAGTTTATGTGTATCATATAAATAATGATATTTAGTAAATTTAATAAAATCTTCATAAATAATAATGCTAACAACAACAAAATTCTATTTTATAATAATTGTAAATATTAATTACGATAGCTTAAATATAGATGAAATTTATGTGGAAATTACTAAAAAATCCTAGTAAGCTGTATATGTAAACTAATACAACTCCATCAATGAATGAAAAGTATAAAATGAGCCCAGTGTACATTGTACTTTAGCTTGGATTATGTATACATTCAATTCATTGATATGTTACAACATAGAGCATAAATTTTATATATTAACAAAATTTCTGGGCAACTGTAAGTTATTCTGAAATCACTATAAATAATCAGAAGGAAATCTGGGCCTCATATTTTGTGTGTTAATAGTGATTTCAAAATAGCTTATAGTTGTTTTAATGTATAGAATTCATGCTCTGCATTATCAGTAAATTGAATCCAAACTAAAGTACAGGTGAGCTTATTCTATATTTTTTCATTTATTGATAGAGTTGTGTTAATTTACATATAACGAGCTGGGGCATTCCAGTAACTTCCACATAAATATCATGTACATTTGATATAACGCAATTAATTACATATCTATTTACATCTATTAACTGTTAATTCATTTAATATCCAGAGATAGTTAAATATGAGGCTCAGCCTTTCTCTCTGATTGTACTGAAATTATGCTAATATATAGAATTCATGCTCTGTATTGTAACATGTTAATAAATTGAATACTTATATACAATCTAAGCTAATTACAGGTGAACTCATTCTGTACTTTTTTATTGGCGGAGTTTTATTAGTTTACATATAGCTTGCTGGAATTTTCAAAAACTGCAATATTTTATAAGAATGTAAATTAATATAAATATCAATAGTTGAATGAAGCAATGTAATTTCAAATATTTGAATGCATGAATTTAAAGAAAATTTTAGACAATGAAATGTTTTTCAAAGTAATCATAATTTTCATTTTACAATGCTGAAATTTTGTATTTCTTTCTAGTAATTTTACAGTAGATATAGTAATATAGAATATTATTCTAGTTTATCTTTTCAATTTAGATTTTGCTTTTTGGCATCAGATTTTGCAATAATATCATCATATCAATTTTATTTATGAATAGTAGATCAAAAATGAATTACTTTCCATCTATTTATTTTTATTATAATTTTGCTGCTATAAAAACCTTAATAGATTTCATGAAGATTATTGATTCTTTTGTGACTTATATAAATCACTTTTTTCCTCAAGAAAATAATGAATTATAAAATGTTCTAGTAGTTCATGATCTTAATTCCTTCAGAAAAATCTTACAACATAATAATATAATAAACATTTTAAAATTAATATTTCCTATCTTGTGGGTGTTAAATTTTATTGATTTAAATTTTAAATATTGGAAAGATTAATGAGCTTCAATTACCAACTTGCCAGTGTAATAACTATATGCTTTTGAGTTTGGTGCCCCCCCCCCCCCAATATCTTTAATGCTTACATATCAATAATATTATAAGTAGAAGGGAAGGCTTTCACATTTACAGCCACTTTTGATTAATGATTTTACATTTTGATTTTTTTGTATCTTTGTGAGTATATATATAAATACAATTTATAAAACATACAATTAGATATAACTAATATAATCAAGATATATTATTTAAATCTAAATAAAGTATATTTAAATATAAAATAATTAAACAAAATCTAAATAACCACATAAATAGATAGTCATCTATAACATTGCAAAAAAAAAAAACAAAACAACAACTTCCAAGATACTACATATATTTGAAACCATAACTGGACTCTCATTCATGTATCTGTGGTGACATAATATCAAACTCACTCAATATATAGATATAGGGATGTTTAATATTCATATTTTCATATATACTTTTTCAAAAGTTTAGATATTTTTAATTTGAATTTGAAAATTACTAATGACATGAATATGATAATGTAAAATATTAAAAAACAAATGGACATAATATATATAAATCACTTTTGTTTTGAAGATTTTAAATTATATATATATCATTACTATTAATAACAATCATTTAAAAATGAGTATGATTATCTTAACTCCAAAAAAAAAAGCAAAGAAAAAAGTTAAAGATAAGTTTGCAAAAGTAATCTGTATATTATAAATATAACATGCTGTCTTGAGATGATTTTTGTAACATGAATGGTTTTGTTTCTCTACAAAACTATATTCAGGTTTAATATTAAATACTTTTTTAAGAAATCCATTATTCTCCTCTAGTTTCACATACCCCATTCAACAAAAATATGTCTTTACAATTATTCATTGAGCATTAGTCTTATATTATTGCTATTATATTTTCAAAATACTATGGAAAATTTTATTAAGAATTTTTCATTTCCTTTATATTCTATCAATAAGAAATCATGTCTTACTTCTATATAATGAATTTAGAAAAAAATCAGGCTTATATATAACTAATTTAACTGAAGTAATTACATTCCTAAGATAAAATATATTATTTATTTATTTCTTGAATGGAATAACAGCATAGCAAATCAATAATGCATTTCAACTTCTAAGTCTGATTTTCATTCTCAAATTGGTAACTATCCAAGTCAATAACTGTTTAAGATTCCCCATTCCTTTCAATCACTAGCTGATAAAACTCTGAGTTTTTTTGAACATTAATTATTGAAATAAATACTTTACATATTGCATTCAAAACAGGAAAAGTACAATCATCAGCATATTATAAATCTAATAAGCAAAAAAATATCCACTTTTCTTTTTTGTTTTTAATTGTTTAAAATTATAAATCTCTTGATAAAATTTATATCAAATCTTGATGCTTGATTTATGAAACTGCCTATAAAACTATTCCAAATATCATTGTTATAGAAATTGAAAACAAAAATGGTGCTAATATGCATCCCAGTTTTACTATCATTTTAAATGTTTATTTTCAATCAGTATCAATAATACTTCTCATACCAATATGTAGAAGCTGTATAATATAAAATACCATATTCAAATTTAAGTCACATTTCTCTCCCAAATTTTGAACTCCTAAAAAAGGGATGCATCTTAAATTTGAAGCAAAAATTTTTAACATCTTATTTCTGTGGATCTTTGCTTTAGCTATATATGCACATAATATTACAATCTTTTCATGTGTAAGATAGTGTTAAATCTTTTTAAATAAATAATTTTTGGATTTTTGTAAATGGCTTAAATTCTCTTTCAAACCAGTACTTTTAATGTTATTTTTTACCAGTGTTTTATTGAGAAAAGTTTACTGAATAATCTTTAGAATATTTTTACAACTTACAAATCAATATAGCAATGAGATAATAGTCTCTTCACAATAGAGCGCTTATTAAAATTTTGATAATTCCAATATGTTTTCGTTTTGATTTTTAAAGTGAAAATGAATGTTTTAGAATCTTTTAATGTTAGTTTGCAATATTGACAATTTCGATGTTTTCATTTTGATTTCAAAATGAAAACGAATGATTTAGAATCTCATTTTACACATTTTTACTTTTTCTCAGAAAATATTTATAAAAATATAATTATTTTAGAAGAATGATTCAGATTTTAATAGAAAAACATACTTTATACAAAAGCAAATTGACAAAAAAATTATAAATGAACTGAAGATGATGTATCTGATGGAATAGTGAAGATGAGAATTCAAGTTCTGAAAGTGAAGATGTAGAAAGTACCATATATATGAAGAAGATTCACAATAAATTAAGTGAGTTTATTGTATTTATATTAGTTTCCTATTTAAGTACATATATGCATTTTAAATTTGGGGGATTTTTTTCCAATTTTTTGGCCTTAAATCCTACCGTGTCTTAAATTTGAGGGGGAACTTAAATTCAAATTAATACAGTAATATTCTGTGGATAAGTATCTATTTTCAAATATTGTCATAAATCTTCTTTAACTAAACCAATGTAAGTATTATACAAATCAAACTTTTATTTATGATACTTATTTTTGCATTTGTCTGTCAACAAAAAATATATCTCCACCTTTAAGTTCTTTAAAACTATTTTATCAACTCTTTGGTAAGCACTCAACTATGTCAGGAAGAAAATTAATCACTAAATTATTTATTGGAGTGGATAACAATGACATTCCCTGCAGTCTAAGAAATAGCTATTATCACAATATTTTAAAACATTTCAACAGATTCCATCAAAATATTACAAGATCTATTTTAGTGTCTGAAGATGAATGTATAAATTTAAATGATAGAATGAATATATCATATCAAATGCAATTAAATACATTTTCTTATCATGAATTAAAATATGATTAAAATATTTAACTTTATCATCATTATTATATTAAATGTGCCATTCACTATTTAATAGATTATCATTTTTTTAATTCATATCTTAATTTTTATTGTAGCAAATGATTGTACATCATTTATTATTTCTGTCTTTAAATCCCAATATTCAATCAACTAGAAAGTGCTATTATTTATTTTAATCAAATCCCTAATATTATAATCACGGTCAGAAATCAGCCAGGTCTCAGAAATATAATTAGTTTGATAACACAAATTGACAATTTACAATATAATAGCCATTAAAACATGAATGGCAATTGCTCCTAAAAACAAATCTTAATTTTCTATTAACATATTTGAAATATCTTCTTTATTTAAAGTCACTAAAATTTTAATCTCAAGCATAATTATCAATGATATTTTCAACAATCAGCACAAGTAAGTGAGTATTCATGTAATGCTGACTTCAAATCACTAAGCAAAATTTGATCATTTATTGATACTAACCAATAAGGAAAGAGAGTTTAATTAATATTAGAACATAAGCACCAATAAAATAAACTTTTAATTGATAAATCTAGAAATTCCAAGAACAGAAGATATGAAAGTGACTTTTACAGTGACTTCAATATCATACAATCTCCTTTCATATGATGAATTGCCCTTTAAAAAAATTTATAGACATCTACTTGTTCAATTAACTGCTTTTCTTTTCAAAATGAATTTAAATAAAAGCAGTTATATCAAACTAAATCTCAATGATTCCTTTACTAACAAGTATACGTTGAGATTTTAAACACTTAGTTTTATACTATCTTTGATTCTTACATTAATATTACTAGTATTATAATTACTCTTACCTTTTAAACAATGTATAGTTATCTAACAAGATTTTGTGAGATATTTTTACACCATTTTTTCTAAATATTTCTACAATTGTAATAAGCAGAAAGATTCCTAAGTAAAACCTCTCAATTATAAATTTTTTATTAAATTACCTGCATTTTATTCCAAATGATTTATTGTTAATTGTATTGTTTCATCATATGTAATAATTCTAAAGTTGTTTCTTGAACCAAAAGTTTGCATACTTTACAAACTCAATATTCTTGCATACAAAAAATAAAACAGAAAAAAAAAAAAGATGGTGAAAAGAAATTGGGGTCAGATTTGCTACAGGAAAGTGAAGGATGGAACTGGTTGCACAATCATAATTCTATTTTCACAGTTAGGGTAGAAATATGATGGGTGACATAAAAGTTCATAATGACTAGATTATGTAAGAAAAACAGAGATGGTTACAAAAAAGATTGTTTTGGAAGTAGTACCTAAATTTAATGAAGACAGCACAAGATAATCTTTATTAGACACTTCTTTTTGATTATTCGCAGTAACTTTTATGTCTGAAAGTCATTTCATTTTGTAATAACTGTAGAGTCTTTGAGTTTAGCACCTCATTTCTGCATATATATATATATAGATAAATTATTATTTTTGGGACTAAACAGTGTGTTATTTTGCATTATAAACTGATATTTTGATGAACTAGCAACTGCAATTGTCAAGGTTCGACGAACTAGCATCCGCGATTGTCAAGGTTAACCTTGACAATGGCGGATGCTAGTTCATCGAAATATAGGTTTGTAATGCAAAATAACACACAGTTTAGTCCCAAAAATAATGATTTATCTATATCATACATTAAAAATAATATATATATAATAAATACAAGTGAAAGTGCATTGATTCACTATTATTAGTGTTATTTGTTTCTATTGGAGACTGATAAAACTGAACTATGGTTAAAAACTACAATAATTAAAAACTATATATATGACATTCAAGATGAAATTTTAAATAAGACTAAAATGATTTTCATAAAAACTGATTGTACATATTTCTTTATTCATTACTATTAACAAATGCAATTGGGTTTTTTTTTTTATTAAGGAAAATACACGTACAATTGCAATATAAATCTTGTTGGTATACATTTGTTACACTTATTATAACAATCATTAGTAAATAATTTTCCAAATTAGAAAATATACCCATTTGATACATTAGTTATTATTATGACAAATTAATTTCATGATCAGAGCAAGAAGCTCATCGTTCAAACTTAGTCTATAATTATTATGTAACTAGTTTTATATCAGAACAACTGGCTCTTCATTTAGTGACTTAGCCAGTGATCATTGTGCAGTCCATATTTTGATTGGCAGTGATCCTTTGTCATTCTCCATCTAACTGGACCATTTATTTTTTAACCTTGAATTAATTTTTAATTAGCATGCCTGAGGATAGACTCTTTATCCAGTAGCCTAAGTTGCCCCCAAGTGTCCCCGAAGAGCTTTTCCGGCATTAATAAGCGATGCCTGAACATAGTCCTTTGAATAAATTTTTTACATACCTTCCATGGTTCTTTACTTCTTTGCTTAAAAACAAAATAATTCCTAGTTAACCACATGGCATAAAGCAGGAACATTCCTATTCTAATCGCAGCAAAAACACCACTCGTTATAGCATCCTTGATTCTTAGAATTTTCATGTTAGCTGGCAGTACTCTGGTTATGATATTTTGTCTAACAGGACTCAAAAATGGGCAAGCAGTATGTCCAATAGTTTCATCCGCTACTTTACATAAGCTACATAGTGGTTCTATTTTAGAGAAATTTCTATGATTTACCAAAAAATGATTCGTTGGCAAGGTTTTCAAATTAAATTTTATGATAAAGTCAATATGTTTGGCTTTCAAGTAGCAAAATTTTAATTTCCTGATTAGTAATCTGGTAGATAAATCAAGCTCAGTAGTTAATTCAATAATGTTTGCATGCATATATTTGTAAACTTTCCAGTAAGTGTTAGTATTGTCAATAATTGAAGCCGTAACTTTGAAGAATTTGTTGGCAAATGCTAGCAGCTCCATGGCCCACTTACTTTGTATGGGTGGCGGCGTGTCAGTAGGTTTTTAAAACAATTTCAAACATTTATGTTTATTTAAAAATTTAAACACAAATAACATTAATCAAGTTCAGAATTTTGTTAAATTCACACTACATGCAATCACTATAGTAACAGCTTAAAATACAATACTTGGAATGTTCCTAAATATTAAGTTCATTATTTTGTATAGAATTAATATTAAATAAAGATTAGTGATAAATAATCTGTCTATTCCTTATATTGTGTTAGTTATTTTTCCTATCAATCTATTTTTTTTTCTTTCAATTTTTCTCTAATAAAAGTTCAGATTTGATTATATAAAGAATGTACTTGTTCATTTTACTTGATAGTTAAAATCCTATTTTTTTTTATCTTCAATTTTATAAAACCTGTTTATAAAATTAAAAGAATTTTAAAAATGCATTATTAATGCTTTCTCTAAAAAAAAAATAATAGCATGACTATAATTCACCTACCTACAGTGAACAACTATAGGTCCAGCTGTATCTCTATTAGCGGCTGCTGATTTACGAACAAAACTTAGAACTGGAAGCATGTGATCAGGAACACCATGATCAGGCCAATTGGTGAAGTGATACTGATAGATAACTCTCTCTCCTGAATGTTTCTATAAATAATTTTTAAAATGTTCAAAATTTAAAATTAACTTTGCATAATAACATCAACATTAATTATATAAATAAATATTAGTATAATGTTTTCAAATCATATGGATTTAACAATGAAACCATTATATATATATATTGTAATTAAACAAGCTCATCCAATGATAGATCCATTCAAAATCACAAAGGGCTTAGTAGAGTTTAAAATAGATAAAAACTATACCAAATAATTAAGAAATAAATAACCAAATAAATATTTGAGAATTTAAAATCAGACTGTAAGTTATCTTAGTGATGATTACCTCTGATTATATCATTTAATCAATCAAATATATTAATTTCAAATTAAATAAAATGTTTGTAAAGATAAAAATTACGTAAATATATATATGCAATTGTTAGAATCAAAGAATATATTTAATAATTATATTTAAGATCCTAAGTGATCCTATATTGATGTAATTTTGATTTTTGTAAACTTGGGATATGTTATTTGTAAAATAAAAAAATATTATTAGATAAAGTTAAAAAAAAGATAAAACAATATTTTTGAAAATTAAAGATCAAAATATGGAACTGAACACTTATCAATAGATATAAAAAGTTTGGCTTTTATATACATTTTTAAAAAAGATCAGAAACACTTTATGAAAAGTTCATTTTATACTTGATTAGCTCTTAAAAAACAATCTAAAAAGAAAACAAATTTTGATATGTAAGGGAGGGGGGGTTGACGCGCAGAAAACATTTTTGTCAGTTGTGAGAGGGACTATATAAAGAAATTAAGACTGAAATAATGAATTGTTTTTACATTCTAAATGCACACACCTGTATATTAATCTGAAAGTTTGTGATGATGATCTATTTGTGTGCTATTACTAATAATTATTTGTACTTGGAAAAGTTTAATATTTTCTAGACATTCAGCAATTAATGATGGGAATAGTCCAACATATCACATCTGAAATAATGAATTCATTCGATGATTCAGTGAGATAAGTTCTTTTTCTTGAAAAGATAGACTAAATTCAGTATCTGTATGGTTCTTATTTAAGTCTTATATCTCATTTTCATTGCATAGTTAATTAAATAGTTTGTTTATGTTCTTAAGTGTGTTTGTTTTAGGAAATAAATTAGAATACTATGATATAAGGATAGTATTCCATCATATGTATACTTCTGTAAAAGGATGCAGTGCATTCAAGTCTTATTATAAATAAAGCTACTGAATGATTCAACTCTTAGTTCAACTTCACACAGATGTTTCTAAATTGATGATGATCAGAAAATATGTGAGTTTCTTTAAGAGTTCTTCAATGAGATTTACAGATTAGAATAAGTGGTTTGATCATTATCATTATCCTAATTATTAATGGAGAACCAATGATCACAGAATCTATATAAAATACCCTTTTCATACTAGTATATAAATGATGACCAAAGTGACATTTATAAATCCCTCATGCTTTATTCTGTTACATAAAATGTCAATCAACATATAATAATTACAAATAAAATATACATCTTTGTATATATTTCTACACAGTCTATGTTGCCACTGAAATAAATAGGATGTACTGAATTCATAAATAAATAACTTTTTACAATAGTTTCATTTCCCTTACATCAGAGACAAAGCAACATGTTTTAGTACAATTATATTAAAAATATTCTTTTTCCTTCCATTCACACTATGAATAGTCATAATGATAGCTGGAGAATGAAAGAGACAAGATTTCGCATTGATATGTGCTATGTAAAATATAGCTGTCTTACTGAAAATTTAAAATCTGAGACATGTTCCATTCTGTATAGTTTTATTCATTTTATGTACAACATTTTAAATATTTGTATTAAGAACAGTAATCCACTCTTTTGCTCTACTTCAGAACCTTCATCCACTACAAGCTTGATAATCTATAGACACTTTATGGTAATGCAATATAAAATAATTGTATAATTAGAAAATTAGATTTGAGCATTCTAACAGCAGAGTGATTTAGCAGTTCCATTCAATTAACTGAACTTAGATTTAAATTTTTTTATTTAGATTACTTAACTGAAAATCAATCATGGAAGATATGGCCAATGAAACCTCAGACTAGTTTTTGATTACTGATCTTCATTAACAAGGAACATCAGATTTATGTGAACATGTAACAGTAACTTTTATTTATTTTACATTATTCAAATAATGAAATCCAAGCTAACTTGACTGTAGAGTTTTCTAAGTCAGCAACTGTATATTTTAATGATGTTTACATACCCTAAATATATTCTACTTCTAAGACAGATATAAGCTAGCAGAATCACAAAATATTTTGTTGGTTTAAAATATTTCTGAAGCATAATCTAAATCTTTTATAGTAATTATATAAATAATTAGGTATGGTACTCTTTTTTAATTTTAGTTTATTACATAAGTAATGAATTTCATTTAAATATGCAATCATTTTAAATTAGTTTTATCTTAAAAAGGAAGATATAATTTTTCATGCAACCTAATAATTTTAGCCTTTTATTGATTAGTTAAATAATTGTAAGCCAATAAACATCACATGATCACCATTTCTTATGCTTGCTTATAGCTGTTATTAAAACAGGCAAAGAGATCCTAAGATCTAGGTGCAGTGCTCTCAGATCCAAGGCTCCTCACTGATGAAGGCCACAAGCCAGAAACTAGTCTGGGGATATTAGATGAATAGGCACTAGATGGGGATTTTATGCACAAGCCCTTCTGGCATCCATTGATTACTCTGGCTTGCACTGAGTGATAATACTGTATGGAGAGTTTTGCCTGTTTTAAATAATTGTATAGAAATCAATTTAAAAAACTTTCTTTTAAAATAAAAAATAAATGTTTATTACATTTTGAGAATATTTTCATTTCAATCATCTAACTTGAAAGAGACTTAAATATATTTGTAAGTTAACCCCCCCCCCCCCCCGATAAGATAATAATTCAAACTTTAGTTTCTTATTTTAATTAAAGGATAAAATGATTTAGTATTTGCCTGAAGATTTGTGATGATGGTATATTAGATGTGATAATATGTTGGATTATTTCCATCATCTATCATTAAATGTTGTCTATTTGTATTACTAACAAGTTGTTTATATTTGGAAAGTTTAAAATTTTCTAAATATTCAACATTTAATGATAAATTATGAAAATAGTCCAACTTATCACATAAAATGATTTACTTCTTAGCCAATATATATATATGTTTTATATGAATAGTGTATATAAAATGTTCAAGAAAAGATTTTGTATGCAGATTATTTAATTTGTTGAAGATATTTGCAAAATTAACAAGTTTTTACCACAAACTTTGCTTATTATTTTTATGTAATACAGATTACATCAATGAAGCATTTTTAATAACACAAAGCCAAGCTTTTAAATAGTAGATATAATATTTTCAATAATAACAATAATAATCTAACATTAATTCTCTTTCCTTTTTCCTGTTTTATAAAATGCTTTTTAAAAATTTTTAATTCTAATTTTTTGGGGGATCGCAAATTAAGAAATGTAAACATAGTAAAAGACCAAGCAAAGTGGATATACTAAAATCAAGTATAATATAAATCCTCTAAATTATATTTATTCTGATTAGATCAAATTTAATATTATAGTTGTTAGGCTTAAGTTTTTTTTTTTTTTTTAGGCATATGATTTATAGCTACTCAAATAACATTCCAATTATTTGTCAGTAAATATAACATAATCAAGTTATTAACTAGAGTAAAACAATGAAAAAAAATCTCCCTAACATTTGACTAGTCTGGCAAACATGATTTTTTTCCATCATTGTTTCTTAAAAAATGACTAGCTGAATGGTTTTATTCTAAAGAGAGTCACTTAAAAGATGTATTCTTTCCTTGTTCTTTTATGCATTGATTTATATATATTTAATACCATTTATAATTTTATTAATCACTTTTTACAATAAAATCAAATAAAATTTATTTCTTTATATTTTTTTTACCATTTCAACTGACCCTCAGTCTTCATCACAGCTTTTTCCAAAAGTTAAGAGTTGGTGAGAGCTCTAATAAAGATTGTTAGTCAGTTGAAACTGTAAGAAAATATGAAGGAATAAATTTTATTTGATTGCAGTATAAATAGAGATTAATGAAGCTGTTAATAGTATTAGAAGATTTTAATTTCAGTAGATATCAGTCTTTTTTAATTGTCACTAAAGAAATAACTCTAGACTAAAAAAATCAGATTCTTTGTTATTTAATGCAGATTAGTAAATGGTAATGTAGTATTTAGTGTTTGGTTTATGACCAATTTTTACCAAAAGATCAAAGATGTTTATTAAAACACAAGTTATTGAGATGGTAGATTTATATAATTATATGAAAACCTGCCATGAATACAAAATCTTAAGTTGTTTAGAATTTTTATATTATTAACTTGAATAATACAAATGAGTAAAAAATGGGCACAGTAAGATATAACACAAAACAGCGCTTCCTAGTAAAACTATTTATTGAAAGCTAAGATAAAAACTATGCTATTTGTCTTTCTTAATTGAAAATAAAAAGCTATATATAAAAAGAAGAGCAGGAGATATTTATAAGAAAAAAACTTTATCACAGTAATAATAATAATTACATCATTAGTAAAGATTATAAAGTTGGAATTATGAATAGTGAAACTATAAAAATTTTCAAAATAATGAAGAATATTCAAAAGTAGGCAAACTATTACCCAGTAACAAAAACAACTTTGATTTTTTTTTTTTTTATCTTCATAGGATAGTGTTTTGATATAAAGCAAATAATGTTATTATTATTAATTTTTTTGTATCAATTTTGTGTAATTTTTAAGATTTGTGATTACAGTTCTGAAGAGAATACCATTTAAAATATAAATAGGACATCTATATTGAGATGGTGCTAGGATAATGAACCAACTTTATTGACTGCCCTCATGTATTCTTTATTAACTTACTTATCTTATGATGATGACTAGTTGTTTTGAGTATATTCATATAACATGACTTGCAACTGCTACAGCATATACAATAATTTTGTTTTAATTGTTATATATATATATATATGTACACATATATTTTATTTTTTAATAATTTTTTTGATTATTATTCAGTTTTTATTAACATGGATGTACATACATATATATAGCATTCTATATATCTTATAATTCTATTTAAATTTTATGCAATAACTTGTAATGTAAAATTCAAATTTTAATGATCAATACTGTACTGTTTTTTAAATAAAATGATCTTTTAGCTTTTTTTAAATAAAACCATTTAAAAATGCATATAAACTTAATGAACTAATAATTAAAAAAAAAAAAACTTTTAAAACTATTTCTAAATAAGCTATTAATATTATTTGATGTTTATAAATACTTATTAAAAAAATACATTCGATTTTTTTAATTTAAATTTTCTAAGGTTTTTATTACTCTACTCTTTATTAGAACTTTTTAAAAATATTTTAGAATTTGTAATTTCAATTAAATCTTAATTAATAATGAATATTATATAAATATAAAAGAATTTATATTGCTAATTATGTTACATTTAAATGTATATTTTTCTTTTTTATATGTAGATATAGATGGATATTATTTTAAAAACAATGTTTCATAGTAAATAAAGTTCTTAAGATAATGAAGTCAATTAAGATATGGAAAAGTAATTAATCAATAAAATTTAATTTTTAAAAAAATACTTTTCCTCTTATAGACATGGAAAAGTGCTTAATTAATCACCAAAATTTAAATTCTTTGTCTTTGATACTACTCTAGTCTAGGAATATAAATCTTTATATGGAACAACACATTTCAAGGTAAAGATATCAACAAAATTCAATCTGCTTTTGATAAATTGTCAAGATTCGGTCAATCAAGTAATGATTACTATATATGTTTCTACATCTTAAATGAAAATGAAGAGATTTTAAATTCTAGCATAAAATTGCTTCCCATTATATAATTAATTCTAATAATCTCTCTAAGTTATATTTATCAAGAAACAATATTATAAAAATTGTTCCCACAATGCAATTGAAAGTCTTATATCCCCATTGTTTCATTTATCCTGAACATGTATTAGAGATTTTTCAAATAAAAAAATTGAACTTAATCAATTCTCTAGCACTCTTATAAAAAAAAAAACTCTAATCTTCTTTGACTGCACTGTCTTTTATTCTTTATCTGTCTTTTCCCCCTACTTTATTATTATTATTATTTACTAATATTTCTATTACATATAATGGCAGAACTGGAGTAAGAGAAATAATAGATTTCCTACTTTTATATAATTTTTATTTTATTCATTTATTATAATTATTTATTTAATAGGTATGTTAAAAAATAAATGGAATTGAAATATTTAGACCATTAATAGTTTTAATCTTAAATTATTAATCTTTGGTTTTATTTGATTTTTTGTAAAAAGAGCTTTTAAAAATTTTTTCTTTCTTATTTTTAATAAAACATATCATATATAAGTCATTTTCACTAAATATATGTTATATTTTTTTGTAAATGAAATAATCATTTCATATGATTATTATCGTTCATTATTAGTAAACAGGAATATGGCGTGTATTGCAAAATAGATGTTTATTTTTAGAAACAAATTAAGTAAAGCAAGGGAAGAATAGAATCATTTAAATATAATAATATAAAACATATATAATTAGGAAATAATTGATTCATAACACTAATAGGTAAGCATGTTATATTACATACATGAATATGTATATGCAGGTGAGTGTGTAATTATTATTATTATTTATACCTTATAAAATATAATTTTAATTATTTAAAATATTTTATTAGTTAATTTTTAACATTGTTTAGATTAATTTAAATTATCGACAAAGGTAATATTTGAATTTTATAAAGCAATAAGTAAAGTTGTTAATTTGAACTTAGAAAACTGCACTTGAGAAATGTATAGCATGCGTATTGGAAAATTGAAAAGAAGATTATCTGCAATTTGGAAATAAATATAGCATGGCTATAACTAAAATATTTAAGGTGGATTTTACTTTGATGGAACACAGGATCCATGCCTTGATCTGTTAACGAATTTTATTTGAATATCTCCAAGATGAATTAAAATAAAATACCACAAACATCAGCAAAATTAAGTTTAAACTAATTTGAAAATTTTATTAAATACCATAAACAAAATAAAGTAAATCTAGCAAAAAAAATACGAAAGTTTGACCTAAATTTTTATAATCGTATTCATCAGATAGTGTATATGAGTTGCAAATCTGAAAACATTAAAAGCCTTGGTAGCAGGTTCGTTCTCCCACCTACAATTTAAAGGGGGATCAATAGTATCGCCCTACTGGTGATTTATAAAAGAACAACAATTTGAGTTTCCTGATTCTGAGATATAAAAAAAAAAACAGACTTGTAGGAAATCAACGAAACAGAGCTGGCAAGCATTTCTTGGCCCGGAATAATGTGTTGAGACCAAGAACGTCATTTTGCCAGTAGGACAGCTCATAATGTACCACAGTTAAGGCAATTCATGGTTGATTTCACATACAAAACAAGAAAACTTGAAGAATGATTATGATCTTATGTAATCTGGAAATGACACAAAATCTCTAACTACAGAAAAACTAGAATAACAAACACGATAAACCGCCAGCCAAAAGATTTACAGTTTATAAGAAATGCAAATTAAACGTATTTAAAATTAATTATTGAACGATAAAATAGGAACAGGTGAGCAAAGTGAAATTACAAAAAACTGCCAGAGCATTTAGTAAGGGTTAATAATAATAAAAAAAGGCATAGTAAGTATATAAAATATAATCTCACAATACATTCCCTAATAAATAAAATTGAAAACAAACTTGAAATCTTAAAACTAAGATTCCAAGACACACTATAAATACAAAGGAAAGTAAATACATATAATAAATGAGATTAAATAAACTAGTAAAACTTTATAGAACAGATTTATTTTTAGATTGAGTGGACATTTAACTAGAGAATTATATGCTCTGGAAAGAATAAGAAATATTTTTACCTTAATGGTAAAGCAGAGTCCCCTGAGTTTTTCAAAGAGTGCGCACATTTATTTTAAGTTCAACTTCTCAGGTGTCTTTATTTCTTCACAGAGGCAAGTGTAGAGGCATATTTCAGGACCTTTTCACTTCAGACTTTCATGGCATGACAGAAGAACAGCTTGGAATCAGGAGTCCGTCCTTAGGAAATTTAACAAGGCATGTTGTAGGTGTAAATACACATAGCAATGAATTTAGACATCTTGTGAGAGCAAACGTAGGCAATAATACGAAGTCCACTTATTGACAGGCAGCAGAATATAATCTTTTATTAACAGCAAATTTTAAAAGGAAATTAAATGTCCAAATTGCCAACACACTACGATTCTCAGCAGATTAATATAAAATGAATAGTAAAATTATAAGAAGCTGAATCAATCCCGTGAAGCAGAATTAGCTTAATCAAGCCAAGAATAAGAATCCGAAATTTTTTGGGTTATTTATATCCTCTCTCTATCTCCTGCATAATCTTTCTTGTTTTTCAATTATAAGACTTGGCCCAAGGCAAATCTCTTATCTCCTGTTCAACCTTAATTAAGAATTCTAACCAGGGATTACCTTATAGGAAAACAACAACACAAAGTTAAATCTCCACTTTTAAACCAAACTAAAAATGGATTGTAATTAAAATAAAAGAAACCGGATTGCAATTAACCTTCCAAAATTAAAAGTTTTCTTAAAAAAAAAAAAAATTAAAACTTTTAACTTGGAATGTTTTTACAATCTGATTTTTTTTTTTTAAAAAAAAAGTGTCAAAAGAAACTTATTTTAAACTAACAAATAAAATTTATTGATGACAGAATTTTACAATATAGCTGTGTACGTGTGCTATATCCTATAAACTTTTAAATAACTCGATAGAAATAAAACTTTGTATTAATTTTGCGAAGGGACCTTTGAATCGGATACAGCATCCAGTTCAATATTAAAGGGTAAGCATATACAGTATATAATAAAATGTAAGTACTTATATAAAATATAAATTTAATAGGAATATGATATAAAATCACATAATAAAATTAAATAAAAACAGTTTATATATACATAAGTTCATTTATAAAAGAAAGAGTAAATAAATTTAAATTAAAAATAAAAGCAATTATTATTGTAAGTAAAATAGCATATCTAAAATTACTTTTAAAACTTTTTTATAATCATGTTTAAATAGTTATGATAAAAAAAATTATTTTAGAATATATATAATATTAATTAATAAAAAGGGTTTTACATTATGATTCAATATATAAAAATTTAATAAAATTATAATGCATATATGTAAACATTATGCGATATATATATATGCACATCCATATCAATATTAATTTAAAAAAAGTTAGAAATAGAAACAAATAAATAAATAATATAAAAAAACAAAAACATGTATGTATAAAAACCACCAAAATAGGATTATTGTATGTTGTGTAAATTATACAAATAATAACATATGCTAGACATACTAAACTGTCTGCATCATTTTAGTAAAATCCATTATAAAAGATGAAAAAGGAAGTGCATAATTTATTGTTTTATTTCTGATAATTTCATTTGAAAATTGTAACAAATATACAATGCAGAAAGTAAATTAAATTTTAATTTTGTAATCTAACAATTGAATAAAATATATAGCATGATTAATCCCTTCCATCCAATCCACAATTTATTATTGATATATACAATGGCACATGGTCCATAAAAATATCAGATGCATTGCTTTTCTTAATAAGTAAAATTTTTTTATATACATACATTTTTATACTTATATTATTTTAAAATAAAATAGAAATTCATATAATATTACATTACTAGCCAAATAACAAAATTTTATTAAAATTCTTCCACAACTATGGTTTCATCTATTAACAAATAGACCTTCTCAAGTAAAATTCAACTAAACATATAACCTATATATAAAAATAAAGAATGTCATTATAAGATTGATGGATGCAGATTCAAAAAATTTTATCATCAAAGTTTCTTTTATTCTTTTTTTCAATTCACTTTTTTCATAAAAGATAACCTCTGCATTGTTAAATAATATTTTGTGACCTGTATTCAGTTTAAGAATATACAAAGTTAAGTTTTGATATTTATTTTTAACTACACTCTTATGAACTTTAACTCTTTCATTAAGACTTAATTTACTTTGATCTATATAAATTTTATAAGAAACTCTTTATTGAATTTTTGTTATAGGAATAGATCATTTAATAATTTTGAAAATAATAGTTATATTTGGAGGAGTCAATTTGCTGCTGATTATATTGAATTAGGATATATACAATCATGAATTTATTAGGAATATTATACATAATAAAAATACCTATAAATCGTTAATAATAAAGATTTAATTGATAGTATGAATAAAGAATTTATTTCTTTTCCCTATTAGGCAACAATTAATAAATTGATTTATAAGAAGTTTTTTATTGAATGGTATGAAAGTGGCGTAGAAGAATGGCTTGAATTTAAATTCATTACTAAATAGTTCAAAACAGTCAATTGATTGCAAATCTATTCCAGTATAGTTTTAAGATACTTTGCAGTTGTTATAAAATTTATATAGATCAGAGTAAATTAAATCTTAATGAAAAAATTAAAGTTCATAAGAGTAGAGTTAAAAATAGATATCAAAACTCAGCTTTGTATATTCATGAACTGAATACAAGTCATAAAATATTATTTGATAATATCAGAGGTTATCTTTTATTTAAAAAAAAAAGTGAATTGAAAAGAAAAGTAAAAAAAAACTTTGATAATAAAATTTTTTGAATCTGAGGCCATTAATCTCATGAAGATATCCTTTGATGTTAAAGAAAGTTGGTTGTTGAAGTGAATGATGGTAAGACTATTTTGTTTGTATATACATATTGTAAGTTTAGTTGAATTTCACTTGAGAAGATCTATTTGTTAATAGATGAAACCATGGCTGTGGAAGAATTGTAGTAAAATTTTGTTGTTTTGGTTAATATTGTAGTGTTATATAAATTTCTATTTTATTTTTAATTGCTAATATAGCATTAGGCAGTATTTAATTTTTATATTATTTTATATATCTTCTTTATTGTTTTTCATAAAAAAAATTAATAGAATCAAGCATTAATTTTTTTTTTTTTAAAAAAAAAGAAAAAAGATAGAATCAAGCTAGTCAATGAGTAAAGTGTAACTGATGGTTTCCAGAATGCTCTTCTCTGATAATGTTTTCTTGCACTGTCACATCTTTGTTTCAAATAAATACTAATGGAAGCACTTTTTGAATCCAATCTGTTGTTTATCCCTGAAGCATGACATTAATTCAAAAATACTAGTAACATCCTACACAATACATTTGTCTTATGGAAGCTATTTTTAAATTAAATCCACAAAAGTAATATAGTATAAAGTTATGTGCCAATAGTTCAAAGACATTCATAATGGCATATAAAACATTTTGTCCAAGTCTCTGAAAATTATATAATATAATAAATTTGTTATTGCCATTCAAATATAATTAAAAATATTTTTATTAAAATTATTATACATTAAGACAAGAGAAATATTTTGATCTGTTCATTGCATCATATTTTTAATAACATATACATTTCGGAGCAACGATAATTTTAAAATGAAAAAACTTATCTATAAATATTTCATAATTGATTCTTTATTGACAAGTTCATTTTAATCTCTGAGTTTTATTGTTAAGAATTAAAGTAAAGATAGCAAGATCAAAAACTGAAATGACAATATGAAAACTTAAATCTGTTTTCAGCATTTCAACACTATCTCAGTTAACTAGATACAAAGAAAAAGACAAATTTTGTGCTCATTCCCCTTTTTTTTTAAAAAAAAAAAACATAAAATTTAGTTAGTTTTAGTGATTTATATAATTTGCTCAAAGCTCATGCAACATTGTTAATCATTTAAAAGTGATGATTTCCTTTAAAACATTTGTTATGGTTTGTACTTTGATTCATGAATACCATTGCATGCCACTGGATATATATATTTACATATTCATTAAAATAAAAAAATAAATTTTCAGTTAAATGCAAATACACATATTTAACTTTTAGGAGATTCGATGTTTTATTTTAATAACTATACGTACATAAAACATCATATAAATAAAGAAGATTGGTTAAATAAAAATCTATTTCATATGTCTCACCATCAAATCACTTCCAGTAATAAATTCCTTTGATATCTGTAATCCAAATGTAAGCAATTAATGAGAACAAAAAAAAAGAAACTGCTATGATGATTTATGATTATATATGGTAATATAATAAAAAGATTACAACCGTATTAACATTAACAACTACAAAAATATAATAACTTTAGCAATAAATATATATAAAAAATCTATACATTTATATCATCATCATCATCATCATCATCATCATCATCATCATCATCATCATCATCATCATCATCATCATCATCATCATCATCATCATCATCATCATCATCATCATCATCATCATCATCATCATCATCATCATCATCATCATCATCATCATCATCATCATCATCATCATCATCATCATCATCATCATCATCATCATCATCATCATAATCATCATCATCATCATCATCATCATCATAATAATAATAATAATAATAATAATAATAATAATAATAATAATAATAATAATAATAATAATAATAATAATAATAATAATAATAGAGACCGCAGCAAATCTCTGCTGAGGTAAGAAGCAATCCTTAAGTTCTCCGATGTAAGTATTTATTTTTTACTTTTGTTCCAACTTGTTATTCGCAAAACAAACATAATACAGGAAAAATCGAATTATATAATAGATTAATAGTGTTTTTTGAAAAATATCGGTGTGTTTTAATATCTTTTTTTTAAAAAAATAAAAAAATACTGACTTGAGTCAGAATAAATCATGGCTACTGCCCAATCAAGCGTGAGCGAATTAAGCACCAATACGAAATTAACAACATCGTTAGTTTCAACATCGCCTATTTCGTATGCAAAAGTACTTAAAAGTAATAGCAATACTACAGCACCAACTCAAATACCGCGCTTCCGTAGAACAAACACAAATGATATAAAAAATCTTGATCTAAACACTAGAGAGGAAAATCAACCCCCAGCCGCAATCTGGACAAAAGAAACGCTTGAAAATGTGACGGACCGTTTCAGTAATACGGTGCCTCGTACGTTATTTGAAACATTTCGCAGGTTTTTTTCACCAACTTCGTTAGTACTCGCAGTAACCGATAATCAATGCTCATTATATCGTTTCCCAAAAGCTTTATTATATGAAGCAATCACGCAAAATGCACTATGGGAAACAATCTCTTGTATCGCGGATCACCCAAATTCTCGATATATAACCATTGATTTTTATACTCAGCAGCAAAAAGAACGTTTTCAATCCACTATTTTAGCACTTGATAATTACGCACTCGTAATTATAGATGAAAACCGGAAAAATATAATTACTGGAGTGCTTAAAAATACTTATCTTAAATACAACGTACAAGATTTTCAAAAAATGATAAACCCGTTTGGAAAAGTAATTGCCCTACAGCCTATATATTTAAAAGACACACCTATACCGATATGTAGTAATCGTTTTGAATTTAAAATAAAACTACATAAAAACGTAGATGCCTCAACGATTCCAACACAGATTACAGATCAAGAAGCGACACTCTCTCTTCACATAAGAGGTCTAAAGCCACTTTGTTTTGGCTGTGGACAGAGAGGACACCTAGCAACTCAGTGCGATAACACAAAAAGCAATCACTGTGAACAAACTAAAATCCTCTCCCCAGAACAACCCAGTGATGAAAATAAAATTTATAATAACACTACATCCATTGGCAACCAAATAATAGAAACCGGAAAAAAACAGGATCAAACACCCACAAACAAAAATAATAATGGATCAGAATTGCCTATCCCAAAGACCAACCAAAAAAATAATAACACAAAAACTAACACAGAAATCCAAGATTCAAACGAAAATAATTCTCAAGAAACCACAACACAAAATACAGCAATTACATCACAGGATCAGCATCTCAATAAAACAAAATGTGTACCAAGTAAAAATCAACAAACAGAAAGTAAACACACACAGTTATATAATGAAAATATAAATCCAGATAATATAAAGATACCAATAATAAAAAAAACTACAATTATAAACAAAACTGCATCAAACATAATGGATGCAATAGAAGCTCCTCTTCCACCTATTCAAGAAAATACACCAGAGGGAAAAAGAAAACCAGGTCGACCACCAAAGAACCATGAATCCAAAAAGGTAAAAAAAACAGACCAAAAGCACAACTCATCAGACATATACAATTTAGAAAATGATGAAATAGAAATGGATGTAAGCCAACAACAAATGGACACCTGTTCGGTTTCATCGCAAATTGCCTGTATAGAGTCTGAAGCAATAGTAAATGAAAGAAAAACTGATAATAAACCCAACAATGTCTTAAATATGTATCAGCATCCATCTACTGCAATATAAACAAACATTTAGTATTAAAAATAAAATAAAAATCAATACCCTGTTAAAAAATTATTTAAAACATGAAGATAAAAATTGGATCGCTCAACATTAGAGGCTTAAATGCCACCAAAAAACTTTTTGATCTCAAAAAATGGTTACATACAACACAACCACACATACTGGGGCTTTTGGAAACAAAAATATACAGCAGCTCTCAAATTGATCCATCAAAATATTTAGTCAACCAAGGTTTTTGTGCCTGCTCAAGGCAATCATCATCACCATCAGGTGGCACAGGCATAATTATTTCACACAACTGCCCTTTCGATTCTTTTAAAATTATATATATTGACTCTAATCTTATCATATTAACACTCCATCATAAAAATATCACACTTAACCTAGTATTTGTATATATACCACCAGGCCCTGTCATCATCTCCAGAATAATAGCAACAATAAATTCAATGCTTACAGCAACACCAAATCCCATAATACTCCTGGGAGATTTCAACATGACCTACCAAACTTTTGTCACCAAATGGATCCATCAAATAACAATCCCACTTATGAGTGCTGAGGGTTTTCTCCCAACAAACTCAATATCTTTTAATAACAATAGATATAAGTCACTTATTGATTTGTGTTTCTACTCACCAATGTTACATCATTATTTTAATCTTGAACTCTGTCCATCTATAATCTCAGATCATGCTGCTCAGTTCATCACCCTCGACCTAACAAAAATACAAAATACAACAATAGCCCTCCAAAAGACTATGCGAATACTTCTTCCAGCACAAACAACTGAATTCTTATATTCAGAAACATATATAATGCTCCAAAAACTTCAAAACATGTCACTCGATCCAGTACAAAAGTATATAGCATTCACCAATATACTTTCTTTCAACATCAATCATATTACCTGCAACTCAACACCCCCCACCAGATTATTAGCATTGGCAGATGAACTACATAAAAGAATAACCATTTCCAGACCAACTACAGATAATCAAACACAAATTAAAAAACTTACAGAAATGTACAACAATACATGCAATACACTAAAGCAATATGTAGCAATAAAAAAGAAAAAAATATGCCTTACACAACAACATACTTGGACCAGAGCATACATACGGTGGGCATTGGGATACCCATCCACAGTCAGAGTGCCTATGGCACTTGAAATAGATGGCTCTATAACAGCTGGACATAACATGATAAACCCAATATATCAACACTTTAAAAAAATACTGCAAAAACAGAGAGTGTACATACCAAATGAAGACATATTTGGAGACCCTGAAACAGATACACCAATAACAACAACTGACATTGTATTTCAACTTGCAACAATAACAAACACATGTCACCCAGGACCACAAGGAATTCCCAAATTTGTGTTCAAACATCTTAGTCACTTCACAGCAAAATACCTGTGCAATCTAGCCAATTACATATCCCAAAAAATTTACAACATACAAAGTCTATACCCAATTGCAATGGTTCCATTTAACAAAAAACAAACAGCAATATCATCTTTATCTAATCTACGACCAATTTCAATGGGACCTTTAGGAATAAAAATTCTTGAAAGAGTGATAAAGGAAAAAATAGAACAACACATACTCCCTGTGTTATCATCAGCACAATATGCCAAAAAAGGATCATCCATTGGCCAGGGTGCCTTAATGTACAAAACAATTATCGAAGTAGTAAAAAAAAAGAAAGAAATATGCACCAATTATAGTTCAACTAGACATTGAGGCAGCTTTTGACTCAGTGCCTATAGCCAAATTATTAGACGTGCTGAAAAAAACAACAACACCTCCATCCCTACTATATATAATAGCAAATCTGCTACTCAGCTGTGAAATTCACATCACATTGAATGGAAAAAAATCACCAGCCTTCAGACCGAGTCAATCCATCCCACAAGGATCCCCCCTAAGTGCCTTGCTCTTTACAATATATATAAATCCTCTATTAATAGAGATACAGAAAAAAATAAAAGGCATTCAAATTCCAAACACTGCTTTAAATATATCATGCATAGCCTATATGGACGATGTAACCGTTTTCCTCCCCTCTAAAAAGAACCTCCCCATATTACAAGAGATAATCAAGAATTATACCTCAAATTTTAATTTAAAAATTAACACAAATAAAACTGCAGCATGGTCAATATACACAGGCAAGCACTGTACAGAGATGTTTAATGGTAAACCATCTGCTTTCCTTGGTTTCCCATTCTACCTTGGAACCAATGGAATGAGGCAAAAATTCAAAATAAATTAAAAATAGATGCTGAAAAAATCACAGCCTCACTTGAAAAGTCATACCTGTCAATATATGCAAAGGTAGCACTATTTAATCAACTTATAACTACAAAAATTACATACTATACACCTATAATCAAATTTGCAAAAACATTCATATCTAAAATCTCGTCAATCTGTAACAAACTAATATGGAAGAGAAAGACAGTGGCAATCTCTTTAAAAAATCTGAGCAGACCACCACATAGCAATGGACTTGGACTCCATACAATCAATGTTTTTTACACACAGAAATCAGTAAATCTAATAACAGCAACCATAAAAAGATTTCCAGACCTGGAGTGTGTAATCAGTATAATACCCACAGACAGACCACCCCCTTCATATGGATATCTATCCACACTGATTGAAGAACTCAAGCCAATATACAATGAAATATCACTCAATAATGACAACAAGTATACATACTGGGACATTTACAATATACTACATCCAAACCAGACACCCAATCTACATCCATCAGTTCTTGGAATAGACAACAGGCAACTACTGCAACAATTCAGAAAATGGTCATTAGAACCAAAATTATTCGATTTTCTGCTTAAGCTTAATCTCAATGCTCTACCCACAACCCATTTCCTTAGATTTCGTAGATTCTATACCAATATAGACCCCATGTGCGGGCTATGTCATAGAGAAGAAGAGACACAAGATCATTTTCTTCATTCCTGCAGTGCCCTAGAAACAATACGTCGCACAATGTTTACCACATACAGAAAGGCTATCATTTCAATTGATGAAATAATAAATACATTTAAAAAAGGCAACAACCCTGCTATTCGTGCAGCAACATACAGCCTTTATGCCTACTGGTGCACCAGATGCACTTTTGCACTTGCCAATAACCCTCGACGCCACCCAGCAACATATTCAATAAAACTAGAACTGTTAAGAAAAAGAGACAGCATCCTAGCTCAACCAGATATATTTGCAGCCACATGGTCACACTTGAAACAGAGATCCAGTCTATGAAATATAAAGACCAATAAGATAGATGATGACATTTTCAACATCAGCATTTTTTCCAATTTTAAAAAAAAAAATGCAAGCATAAACTGAACTAAATAGAAGACCAAATTTAAAAACAAGAAGAAAAAAAAGTATGCAGAAAAGATAAAGACTTATGTATTGAAAGTTGTAATTTGTTTTTCATTTGTAAAAAATCAATATATGACTCTGTAACTTTTTAGACTCAATAAAGTTTTGCTTTGAAACATCATCATCATCATCATCATCATCATCATCATCATCATCATCATCATCATCATCATCATCATAATAATAATAATAATAATAATAATAATAATAATAATAATAATAATAATAATAATAATAATAATAATAATAATAATAATAATAATAATAATAATAATAATAATAATAATAATAATAATAATAATAATAATAATAATAATAATAATAATAATAATAATAATAATAATAATAATAATAATAATAATAATAATAATAATAATAATAATAATAATAATAATAATAATAATAATAATAATAATAATAATAATAATAATAATAATAATAATAATAATAATAATAATAATAATAATAATAATAATAATAATAATAATAATAATAATAATAATAATAATAATAATAATAATAATAATAATAATAATAATAATAATAATAATAAAGATTCCATAAAGAATAAGTAAATAAAAAGATTTCTCTTATTACAATAAACCATCATAATAATATTATGTCCAATAACAGATCATAAATAAGCAAACTACACATTCAGTTCAGATATACATTAGCGACTTTTTCCATACAATATTGGCACCATATGATGTTATAGTGGTTTAGTATTATTAGAAATATGATGTTTCAAAATAATATATATATATATGCACTGTAAATACGCTCATTAAAAGAAGGCACAATTTAATACATAGCAACAATAAAGATTTATAATTTTTCAATTTTAGCATAAACAGAGTTACATAAATTCTTGCGGAATATACTAATTTTATAATTCAGGAACTGACTGAATTATAAAACAATTTTAAAAAACAGACATAAAATTTAATAATTTTTTAAAGCAAGTTTTATGTCAAATAAACAAACTAACCTTTTTAATTTTTAAATTTTTTAGTGTAAACATACGAACTGTATAATTGGCCATCACATATTCATTTAACAATTTGACTAGCATGTGACCATACTGTTCACTTCCTTCCTTTGGCCAATACATGTCACATTTTTTCTAAAATAAAAAATAATTTAATAAAATTAATATGATAATTATCATTTATAACTAAATAAAATATCTGTTAATTGTTTTTTTTTTCAAAAAAACCCACCCTTCCTCTTTCCATAAGATTGGTTATCATTACAATGATAAATGTTCTTTGTTCCCACACCATCCGCCAGAAATCTGCAAATGTCGATGGTAATGGTCCCTGAGTGGCAATGTAAGCCTTAGCTTTGTGGTAACCCTGAAATAATTTTAAAATTTTTATTACAAAAATATGAAAAATAAATTAAGCGACATTATTAACATCAGAGTAAATAATTTTCCCTATTACCAATACTCATTTTTCATAAAATACTCTTTTTTAACATAATCATTCAATTTATTTCTTTTAATTCATTGCAATTTATATGAATTAAATCATTAAAATCTTTTTTGTTTCCATGATTAATTTTTAACTAATAAAAATCTGGATAATATTTGTGACAAGTTTACAATATCTGTGATTCCAAGTTTTTTTTTTTTGCAAACATCATTAAATATAATTAAATGATATTTAAAGTATAGTTCAAATACATATAACAATGATAATATTTATTATAAATGTATTCTTTAAATTACTATTTTTTTGTTATTTTTCAACCAAGATTTCAATGGAATGAAAATTGTTCATTTGGAAAAAGTAACATACATAAATTTCAAAAAAATCTAACTTTGTAATTTGTTTATTATCCCATAATATATATAAAAAATACAATAATGGGATAATAAGCATGATAAATTGCTACTAATAATGATCAAATATTATTATTTGATTGTAGAATCTTATGACTGATTGCATCTATCTGTCTTCAAGCATAAAACTTAATGTATCTACTATGTGATGGAACCAAAATTGTTAGAGAATTTAATACTTACTTCCAGAGAATATATCAGTTATAATTTCTAATCCTTTCAATGAAGAAGAAAAAAATTCTAACAACTTTATTACATTAAAAATACATTAGTTTTGATTCAAATTGTGCAGAACATTATAATTATACCTTTCTTGAGATTAAGTTTATATGGTAACATTCCAATAAAAGTTAGATTACACAAAAACTCACTGGTATAAAAAATTAGTAAGGCATCCAATTTTTTTAAAACCAAGAATAAAAGCTTTTCAAATATATGTTGTGTCCTCAATAAATTTCATAATAAAACAATCAATACAATTTAATACTTCAGTAAAATAAATGCCTGGTATTTGAATGAAATCTCCCAAATTTTTATACTTTAGTTTAAGCAATCAATATACAATAAGTTTTTACATTGCACATTGCTTATAGGGTTTCTTTCAGTCTTTTGAGTCTAATTAATAGCTAATAAAAGTAGTGGAAAATCATTTTCAGCAAAACAATATTCTATCTAAATATAACATAATTGTTCATTAAAACTTCTGATAAATAATCTATTATCTCAAAGCAATACAATAGCACCACTGGACATTCAATTTTCTTACAATTATTGTAAGGAAAAAAAAATCATTAATTAGAATTCAAATTTTTTTAAAATTGGTTATCTGATTTCCAATAAAAAACATAAAGACTAAATGAATTGAAACATATTGGCAAAAGTATATTTCTTTTCATTCATATAAAACATGAAAATTGCAATCAAAGATCTACAGAACCATCAAAAAAAAAAAAAAAATTCTTTGTCTGTCTTCGTTAAAATTTTTCTTGTAAATATTTCTTCAAGATTTTCTTTCAAAATCTTAATGTACTTTGTAAATGGTAATCAGTTTATTAACACATGTTAATATATGGTAGGCTTTGTACAGCATATTTTGGTATAATTAATTTTTTTTTTTTAATAATAACTGAATAGTTGTGTCTTGGTTAAAATTTTTCTTGTAAATATTCCTCCAAGATTTTCTTTCAAAATCTTAATGTACTTTGTAAATGGTAATCTGTTTATTAACATATGTTAATATATAGTAGGCTTTGTACTGCATATTTTGGTATAATTAATTTTTTTTAATAATAACAGAATAGTTTGTTACTCAAGAGGTCATAAGGCATTCAAGCACTGAAAAGTGTCAAAATTTATGTGCAATCCATGACTCTTTAGCTTACAAGTTTGACATTTCACTAATAATTGCATTAAATTACACAAGCATGAATGAAAATAAACTTATATTTTTTGCAGTAGATATCAAAACAATCTGGACAGATTTCCTTTTGAATTTACTTCGTAGTACAAGAGAACGTCTGATATCAAAAAAGTGTTCTAAGTTGAAACAGCATAAACTATTCTTTTTTTGCATTGTCCTCATAATAAAAAAAAATTTTTTTTTTAAATTGTACATTTATGACTTTTATTTACTGTTACTTCTTACAAAAAGCACTACAAATTTAAAGATATAAAAAAGGATTATATTATTTTAAAGCAATGAAGATATTAACAGCAGTAATCCAATCACTACTCTAGAGCCACATGGTAACCAATGATGATTACATAAAAGACTCAAAATAATGTAGTGTATTACTATTGTAAATATTAAATATAAACCTTGGAGAGATGTGATATTTTACTCTGTCATTGAATGTATAAAAACATCTAATAAAGTGTTCTTATATTCTTCCTACACATTTAATAAGACATAACATCTCCTTATCTGTTTTAATGTTATTTACAAATCCTGATATAAATTTTTTGTTCATAGTATGCAATAATATTTTTCAAAAGTAAAGCTCTTCCTAAAACAGATTAACTTCCTTACATTTTCTCTACATGTCTTGCTGTTTGTTTAATATAAAGTATTTAATATTTAATTATAAAAATATTCTTTCTTTTGACATCTTAAAATTATTAATAAAGACTATGATTTTTGCATTATTCTCTTAATAGTTTCTTATTCTTGATTTTCCTTTTTTTTTTTAAAAAAAAAAAACTATTTGCATGAATAAATTGAGATATTATGACTGTTTGTGATTGATATTATGTAATATATTTTCTAACTGGTGTCACACTAATATATTTGTAAATATAAGTAATTTATTAATCACATATACAGGTATATACATAATATAAATATAATAAAATTGTCATATTAAATATCAGTCTAAATAATATAAATGCTTTTATATGTACTTATTAGATATATTAGAATTTCTGTTTGTTAGTTAAAAGATAGAAATGTGAGCACACAATTCCATTTTCAATAGGAAGATAATTAATAGTATAAGAGGCTTAGAATAACCAAATTGTACATTCACTAACGTAGGTGACTGAAGATACAAAATGAAAGAACACAATAGAAACAGTATCTTGCCTTTGATTAACTAACATTTTGTCCTTTAAGGCAATTTCTACAATTAATGCTCACATCTTAATATCATTCCATTATCCACCATCTCTTAATCTTATCATTAGCCTGAATATGAATATAGCAAACAATAAAATATACATTATTTTATAATTGTAATTAATTATTTTTAATTTTTATTTTAATATTTAAAAAACATTTCATGAATTATACAAAAAATAATTGAGTAACTTTTAAAATATTATAATATATTGAGGATAAAAAAATTTATACTCTTTATTAAATTGTTATGAAGATTTCTACATTTGGAAAAATTTATAAAATATTATTATCATAAGCTTCTGGCTTAATGATATATATACTCAATTTATATCCAGTGGTCTGAATATGAATATAGCAACAATGAAATATTTATTGTTTTGTCATTTTAGTTAATTATTTTAACTTTTATTTTAATATTTAAAAGATATTTCATAACTATACACTGCAGAAACGTTTGTTTCTAACTGAAGAAGACTTTTTGATTTTTCTTTGAAATCTTAAAGAATCCAAGCAAGACAAATTCCTAATATCCACTCCATATATTCCTGTCATTGCAGCTGTTACTATTATATGATTATTTATATACTAAACAGACTGCTCAGTAACATGCACCAGCCAGTGTGGTGAGTTTATTGGCTTTTTACATCTAAGTTTAAGATCAAGAAACATCTTTGTCTTTTTTTTTAGTACCTGATAATTCTTAAATGAAATATTTGAATTTTCTTAAAGGCAGAATAAATGTGTGTGCGAATGACTTTTTTTTAAATGTATATATTTGCAATCATGACAGACAAAACTAAATTATGGCCTTTATTTCCAGGAAACTGTAAAATCACGAGCCAAGGTAGTAGTTGGCAGCCAATGATAGAAAATGCTAAGAATCTGCTATCTATGAACCTATGCTGCTATTTGATGATGACCTTTTATTTAGGTAATTACAATTGAAAATTGTAAGATTGGTAGAATAACTGTCTAATATTAAATGGATCATTGTTAGATTTTGTAAAGTTAGAAGAAAAAACGGAAGAGACTAGTTGATTTAGAAGTGGGCATGTACTTTATTACAAAGGCACAAATACTGAAAGCATGAAAGAGTGAGATTCATTACAAATAAGATGTAGAAGAACAATATTGTGGATATTTATCATGTATTAGACAGAGTAGCAAGATTAGTTATTCAATTTAATAGAAGATACCAAATAGAGATAATTCAGGTTTATGCTTTCTCATTGTGATTGAAAGATAGAGGATTTTTGTATGATGTTTTTACAAAATGCTTTTATCAGACCAAAAGTTTTAAAATTGTCATAGGAGACTTTAATGTTGGAATTGGTGAACAAGTGAAAAATAAAAGTGTTGTGGATAAATTTGGTTATGATGATAGAAATAGGAGAAGACACAGACTTATGGAAGTTGCAGAAAAAGAAAAATTGTATATTATGAATTTTATCTTTGATAAAAATGCTAAATGAAAATAGACAGGGAATCATCCAAATGACAGTACAGCAGAAATGGATTATATTTTGACTAACAGAAAATATGTACTTCAAAACTTTAATGTTCTTAATAGATTTAACAGAGAAAGTAATTAAGTAATTAGTGAGATATAAAAGATGTCTTAATGCAAATCTAGAAATACAAAAATTATTAAAAAAACACACTATTCATAACTGATATTCCTAACCTTCAGAAACATTCCAATAAATTTAAATTAAAACTAGAAAATTGTTTCAAAGTATTAACAGATTTTTAAAAAGATTCTGATATGAATGAAATCAATAAGAAAATATCCGATACATTATTAAGAATTGAAACAATGATAGCGGGTACAAAAAAAAAGCAGCAATTTAAAAATAAATTTTCTAGTGAGAGAAAAATATAAAAATATATAAAAGTGATCCAATAAGAATAATAAATATCTAGAGTTTTGTAAAATGATATAAAAAGAATTAATAATGATACAAAAAAATATAATTGTGAATTAGCAAGAAAAGCTATGCAAGAAAATAAGTCTTACAACTGTAAACAACATCTTGGTATTGATAGGAAATTTATTTCTGCAATAAAAAAAAAGAACTATTATTAAAAATAGAGATAACATCATGAAATGTGTGAAAGAATTCTATAATAATATTATACAATACTAAATAACAAATTAACTTATTACATCTTCTAAATTGCTCAGCATTTTAAATGAAGAAATCAGATATGCAATTATGTCTATAAAGAAGAGAAAAGTTTCAGGAAGTGATGGAATTATAATAAATATCTTTAAAAAAGCAGGTGAAGAAATAGAAAACTTGTTGACAAAGTTAAAAGCCAAATGTCTAAATGATAAAGAGGTAGCAGATGATTGGAAGAATACAGTAGTAATATTGATAATTAAGAAAGGTGATAAAAAAGATATTAAAAATACAGCCCAATCAGTTTTTTTTAGCAGTTCTATACAAATTTTTTACCAAGGTAATTATAACTTGTCTCTGATGGACATAACCAACCAAAAGAATCAGCTAGATTTAAAAATGGTTTTATTTAGTGAATTACATTCCAGTACTGAGAAAAATTGCAAAAAGATCAATGAATATGAATTGTCATTATATTTTGGATCTTATTAAAAAAAACGCATTTAATTCTATAAGCATTTCTATAGTAATTAAAGCATTGGATCATCAAAATATAGATTGGAGATATTGTTATGTTCTGAAATTTTTTTATTAAAATGCAATAAAAATGAAGGATGTATAAAAGGATGATTCCATATCTCCAAAATTTTTTACAGCAGTTTTACAAAAAGTATTTTGTGGATTAAAATGGGAAGCTAAAAGAGTAATGGAGATTATTTAAATCAGTTAGATTTTGCAAATGATGTGATTGTTTTTACAAAAATGCTTTAAAGCTTAAGAAAATGTTGCAAGTTATGGTAAAGAAAAATGCTAAAAAGATTAAAGTAAGATTTTAATGGATTTTCTTAGAAGAAGAAAAAGACTGATAATCACAAATTAGAAAAAGTTAACAATTACAAATACTTGATCAAATTATTAGTACTAATGGAAACGTAATGTATGAAATTAATAATAGAAATAAACATGGGTGGAATGCTTTTGGTAAAAATAATTTAATATTAAAAAAAAAAAATATGCACATGCGTTTGAAAAAAAAAAAAAGATTTTTAATAAATGTATTCTTACTTATGGATTTGAGACTAGGGCACTTAACAGTATAGCAATAAAAAGACTTCAAACTACTCAATGAAATATGGAAAGATGTAGCAAGAAGAGATCAAAAACAAAGACGTGTGAAAAAACAAACAGATATCATTGAAAAAATTAAGACTAAAATAGAGCTGGCCTAGACATATTGATAGAAAAGTGGTTAATAGATATACAGTTGAAGTTTTAATAAAACAAGGAAGTTTGCTGTTGTGATATGGAGAAGGTAAAGATCAAATAAACTAGATTAAACTTGAAAAGACCATATTGCAGTGGATTTATGATGGTCAAAAATGATGATATACAAAGTAGTTAAATAATTTTTAAAATATTATAATATACTGATCATGAAAAAAATTATACCCTTATTGAACTGCTTATGAAGATTTCTGTATCTGGATGTACAGATCAAATATTATCCCCTGAAAATCTGATTTAATGAGGTACATATTCAATTTATATCCAGAAAAGAAGATGGAAATATGCCTAAAAGCAAGTAATGATTAACTGAATTGTTTATGAAAAATAAAAAGCTATATAGAAAGCTATTTAGGTATTAAAAAGTGAAAATTGATGACTAGAAAAATGAGAATGAAAATTAAAGTGATTAATACTATTAAAACCGTTACCTGAAAGCAGTATATTAAATAAGTTGTACATATATAAATAGGATTAATAAAAAAAGAAAAAGATATCGTGGAATGATTTTAAAAAAAAAATAAAGTAAAATAAAAAAGTATATTATCATCAAAGAGATATTTTTTGTTATATGACAATCCCAAAAAATATATATTAAAAAAAATTGAATAAATATATATATATATTTAAATTTTTATTATATATAAATAATAATTATTGTATTTACAATTGTTCCATTTTTTTTTTTTTTTTTGATATTTTAAAATAAACAAACTTATACAATAATTGTGCATGTTTTTCCATAAAAAGTGATAAATATTAATTTCTTGTTAGAAGATTATACACATACTATATATAAAAAATGGTTTATAAAATAAAATGATTAATAATCATTTACATATTACTGAAAAATAATTGTAATTTATGTACTTATAAATAGATTAATATATTATATATATATACTCACACACATACAAAATTGAGCTTATGTATAGGCAAATCTAAGTTATTGACTAAGGATGAGATGGAAATTGGAATACCAAGAAAATTGAAACATTTAAAAATTCTAAATATAAATACAAATCAATAAAGTCACTTAGATTGTTTATTGTCTTGACCAAATTTATCAAATAATAATATAGAAAAAAAAAGCTATAATCAATAATCAATCAATTAATTCTTCTTCATAATATTTCAAAATAAGGAATCATTCTAGCACATTTTATTAATAAAAATATATATATTATTTATCTTTGTTTTTTTATTTCTATAAATATTCAAAAGAAAAAAAATGTTTTTATAAATAAGGTATTAGATAAATTTTAAAATGTCTTTTACAAAAAATGCTATTTAAGAGAAAAAAATTTGATTTATTTTTATTTAATTAAAAAAATGTTTTTCCACTTTTACAAATAAAAATTGATATAAACATAATTAAAATGGATAAAATGCATTAAAAATGATAAGTTAAAAAAAAAAAACAGTGATAAAAAACTGCTATTAATTTAAAATAATTAATCTATATTATATAACTATGAAATGATAAGGAAAACAGAAACAGCACCAAATGACATAATTCACTAAAAATCCCTGATGTAAATTTTTAATAACAAACTAAAATAGACACCATTATAAAAAAGAATAAATTGTTAAAAATCTAGCAGAAAAGAGCATCTAGCTCAAAAAATACAATATTCTAAAAAGAATTAATAATTATTTATTTAACAATAAATTTGCTCTGGCATAATTAAATATGTGTAAATGAAAAAAAGTTAAATTTTATGAAGTATTACAGACTTATTTATTAAAGGTGGGGAAAAATACAACTTGAACTTCTCCTCATAAGAAACAACAATTTATTATGAACATTTTTGGCAATTCTTTTATAAGACTCTAATATATATGATGTCAGAATTAATTGTGGATAAAATAAAACTTTTAAACAGAAACTCAGTATTTGTAATAAAAAACTATTAATAATTATTTATTTAACAGTAAATTGCTCTTACACAATTAATAAAAAAATAAAATATATTATGTATTAAATGTATGTTAAATACAAAAAAATGGAATAAAATCATAATCAGCATTTTATTTTTTTGTTGTCTTTGGAAAAAAGAATGATGAAATTTACTCAGTGCCGAAGACATAGGGAGCAGAACTCCCTTGTATAAAATAAATCTATAATTTATTAGAATGTGACAAAATAAATTATTTCAATTTTTACTAACACCAAAAAAATATTAGAACTAAAGTTTAAATGTAAAATTCATTTTGCTTTATGCACTCTAATACATAAAAGTAATAGAGTGATATATTTAAAGCCAAGTTTACAGGATTGAAACCTTGGATGAGTAACATAAAAAACAATTCTGTTAAATGAATGAAACTGTTGCATTCAATTCTACCACTAAAAGTACTTGAAAAATCACAAGTTACCATAAAATAGTAAATTAAAATATTTTATACTAACTTTTTTCTTAGTTGGAGATAATTTTGGAGGATTAAAAAAGTGTTAACATTTATTGTCTAGATATATCAATACTGTAAGTTCATAATTCTCTTTTTCTCTCTCACTACACATATATATATATATATATATGAGAATTCTTATATAATTTGTAACATATACTTTAACATTTACACATAAAACAATATTGCACAAACAAAAAATCATAGTGAATTGAATACATTCATATGAAAAAAATTCAAGCATGAGTGCATGTGCGGCGCAACTGTTCCCAAAAGCTATTAATAGCTTTTGGGAACAGTTGCGCCGCACACGCACTCGTGCTTGAATACATATATTTCCCAAAAGTAAAATTATTTGACTTAATGAAAAAAATTAAAATTGCACAAGAAGAATAAAAATATAATGAGAGCTGAAATTTTTAAGAGAACAGTATAAAATAAAAGCATTATTTATTCATAAAATAGGATATAGAAAAGGCTAATAAGAAAAATAAACAAGGTATATACATATTGTTCTAATGAAAACACAAAAATAATAAAAATCTTAATATATTGAATTTTGTTTCTTACGTCAATATAATTAGCATTGATATAATCAAAATGCTTCTTCTGACCAGGGGCTGTTTTCAAGATAACCCGAGTATGATCATCTAGTTAATAAATATAAAATAAAAAACAAATACATATAATAAAAATTTAACTAAACATAATAATGAAAAATCACAACTAATACTAAATGTGATTTATTATGTAATAATAAAAAAAATGTCCACTTAATATCTTTTTTATTGATAGATATATTTCAATTTTTAATATTTTTTCCCCAGCAATACTTTAATATATTGTAACAGTTTTGACAACTTTCATCATTAGAAAACATCTCAGTTAAAATTATTATTAGAAAAAAGTATAGTAAATAATTTGAAATATTTCTCATGGGTTATTTTACATATTTATGATCTCTCACAAAGTTAGTTTGAAATAACTAGACAACAAAATAATTAAACAAACAACAGCACACATAAATATATATAAATAAAATGAATTGATGAAATCTTATGTATAAATATGTACTAACAACTTATTGCAGCTAAAAAATAATTTTTAAATATTTATGTGATCAAAGCATTTTAAAATAAATAATGAGAATATTTCTTTATATATATACACACATTAAAATCTGGTTAATATTCGAATTGTGAAAAATAAGTTGAAAGTCTACAGCAGATGTGTAAATAAGATCCTTGAACATATTTAAGAAAGTTGGTCGAAGTACCAGCTTAGTGATAATAATTTGTGATAATTACAATACATCTTGGTTCCTTACACTAC
Source organism: Epiperipatus broadwayi (assembly GCA_028023455.1). Lineage (NCBI taxonomy): Eukaryota > Metazoa > Onychophora > Udeonychophora > Euonychophora > Peripatidae > Epiperipatus > Epiperipatus broadwayi. The sequence goes on along the minus strand of JAQFVV010006296.1, from coordinate 2,748,048 downwards.
AAAAAGATTAGGCAATTTCAAACTAAGCTACAAACTGATATGATTAGAAACAATAAATCAAGAATGCTACTACCTTACATACCACCAATTGCTAGGAAATATTATAAAATATTCGCTGAGTCCTTCGAACTAGAATTCCACACCCCACCTACAACAAACAGAATGATAAACAATACCAAAGACAAAATACCTTCTGATCAAATAGCCCAAGCAGTTTATAAAATTTCATGCTCAATCAATGGATGTAGAGCAGCATACTATGGAGAGACCCATGCCAACATTACCACCAGAACATCTCAACATCATTATTTATATAGGAAAGCTCTAAATAATACTGAAAACAAATCCATATACTTTGAGCATCAAAAAACAACAGGCCATGTGTTCGAACCCACTATGGCAAGGGCCCTGTGCACTGAACGTAAAGATATGAAACAAAAGATAAGGAGGCATGCTTTACTGCAAATGACAACTGTGCAATAAACCAAAAAAAAAACATGCTTTACAATCTCCAGAAAATGGTCTTTATGAAAGAAAACTTTGCATAAATTATCGCTAAACTTCGCTTAAAGTAGGCTATGAATATGGAGACTTAAGTTCTCTGAAAACGCTCAGCCATATAATTCTTTTCTAATAATAATAAGCTTCACTTTTTTACGTAAAGCGCAATTTAAAAATTATCACTCAAAGGTGAAGTAAAAAAACAAGGATTTTATGTTATATATTATATTCTGATCATAGCCAGAATGTTAAAGGAATTATAATCTTTATAGATGAGAGCTAGAGCTAATGTACATCCATTATGTTTGACGCACAATGCTTAAAATAAATAATAATATTTTCATATATATATAAATCTGGTTAATAGTGAATTACAAGAGAATGAGATTCAGAAATCTATCATAATATATGAGAAAATAAGAAGTCTTAAAAACCATGGATTAAAGTATCTATTTCAATATTTCAACTTTTTTTTGATTACAATAGAAACTCCAGAATCATAATTTGTATATTAATTCATATTTAACTCTATAAATAGTATCTATTTTAAGTTATACACATATTATAATTTATTTGTAAGCATTTAAGATATAACAAGATTTCACCAAATTATTGCACAATAATATAATTTAAAATCTTTAAAGGTTTTGTTAGTCCAAGCTTAACTTGGTTATTTGTGGAATTTGAATGTCATAATTCTTTAAGCAATGAACTATTCAACATTTATTTCATTTATAATTAGAAATCACCATAACTATACCAATGGAAAAAAAAAAAAAATTAACATGATAATATAGGATTAACTACAAAATATTCTTTAATTTCATAACTCAAAAGCAAACAGATTTTTAAATAAATTTTAATTATTACTTGATCAGAACAAGAGTTAATGTAGATTTAATTTGTTAATAAATAATAATTTGAATAATTATGTAAAATCTTTTATATTTTAAAACAAATTTTTAATTCTTACTTGGCCAAAATAAAAATCGATATAGACTTATTGCTTTAATAAACAGTAACTTAAATTGTACTGAACTACTAAACATCATATGATCACCATTCCAAATGCTTACACAAGGTGTTAAAACAGGCAAAACTCTCCATACAGTAGTGCCACCGAGAGTAATCAACGGATGCAAGAAGGTTTGTGCATAAAATCCCTATCTAATGCCTACTCATCCAATATCCCCAGATTAGTTTCTAGCTTGTGGCTTTCATCATTGAGGAACCTTGGATCTAAAACCACTGCACCTAGATGTTATATACAAACTTTCTTGCATCCACTGATTACTTTAACTTGCACTGGATGGTACTACCATATAGAAAGTTTTGCCTGTTTTAACTTAAATTATGTAAGGAAAATATTTTACATTTTAAAATATCAACTCATCTAATTATTTCTAATAAGTTTTCTATCTATTTATTTCTAACAAGTTTTTTTTTATCTATCTATCTCTTTCAGTTTACTTTTCTATGTGTCTGTCTATCTGCCTACCTTTATCTCTCTTTACTATCGATTTATCTCTTAGTTATCTACTTAACTATCTTTTTTGGTTGTCTGTTTACTTCAATTTCCATCTGTCTATATCTTTATCACTACTTATTTACTTCCCTTAACTGCTTATTTACCTATCTTTCTGTCTATCCCTCCATGTTTATGTATATATCTTTTTACTACTTACACATCTGCTCTTGCATTCTCTACATACCTCTATGTCTGCCATCCACTCATCTTTCTATAAAAAAACTATCTATCTGTCTGAATGAATAATCAATAGTCTATCTCCTATTTTAATTAGTTTATGTCTCTAAGTATTTATCTAATAATTTACTTACTATCTATCAGTCTGATTCTTTATCTGCATGTCTTCCTCTCTCTAATCTTTGTCTATCTATAGTTGTATTAATCTACTATTTATATCCATTCATTGATCTATCTATTTTGAATATATAAGTAATATTAAAGTCATGCAAACAAAAAAAATTATAAACTATACAAAAAGAAAGATATGAAAACATGATCTGGATTTTCAGCCTCTTATTTACTTAAATATATTTTAGTAGATCAAATTAACAACTAAAATAAATTGAAAAGATTAATCAGAAAATTTAATGAACTCATTCAATTCAATCTTAATAATTTTATTCATGTAAATGAAATAAATTTTGAAAATATTTTTATTACCACATTAAGAATAAGAATTTATTTTATTTACTCCTGAGTAATCTATTGAAATTTGAATAATCAATAGATTTTATACAGCAATGGCATATCCAAATCCAAAAGCCTAAGTTTTGGCTATTCGTCTTCATTAATAAGAAATATTGACTTATGTTTATACAAACAACAGCTATTTTTATTACATTCTAAAAATCTGAGATTAAGAATGTAAAAGCATTAAATAACAAACTAATTTGCTTTTAAAATAAATACGCAGATATTGAAAACAAGTTTGAGAAAGTCATGTGATATCTCTCTCTCTCTCTCTCTTTTATACAAAAAAACTTCTAACAATTTACCTAAACCCAAGAAAAAGAAGAAGGATTTTTAATTTGTTGATGTCAATAAAAATGTATGCAGATATGAGCTAGTGGCAGATTTGGATCCTATAAAAAAAAAAGTAAAGGTAAATGCTGGATGTAAAAACTGTAAGTGATTAAAATATACTGTTATGTTATTGGTAGTTGTTAAAAAGGAGCTGGGAAAATCATCTGATACTTTGCTTGGTATATTTTACATTATTGTAAGTTAATAATTTATAATACTTCATAATAAACAAGCAAAAACAACAGAATGATATGTATGTTTAAATACTTCGTGTAAAATCAGATTTACAATTTCATGATGAATGACTTAATGATGTTAGTCATAGGCTGAGTATGAAGATACACTAAGAAACAGTTCGATATTTTCATTCAGAGCTTTAATTTTAATGTATGTGATTATAAAAATTCTTTAGATTAAAAATATAAAAATTATTCGTAACAATCATATTTGCTTAAGATTGTAGAATTTTATAATCCAATAAATATTTTGTATATTTTTCTAAATTTTATAAGATATTAACAAAAAAAAAAGTATATTTATTCTATTTCATTGCATATGTACATACAGTTTGCCTAGAGTTGAAAAACCTTTTAAGACATTTTATTTTTGAAGTGAAACAAAAGATAATATGTCTCCACAGAACCCATCATAAACATGGTTATTAACCAATAGGCTAAACTTCAAATAATAGACATAATAAAGCCTAACTAACTTATGAAATACTAAATTCTCATGAGAGAGTAGTTTTTTAGTTAAATGTTTTACTATTATTTTTTCTTCTTATTTGTGCTGAATATTAATAATGGATGACTGACTTTTTCAGATGTTTATTTTCTTATTTGTATGTGGGCTATGCAGCATTCATTTTCAGGACTCTTTCTTTTATCTGAAAGACATTCCATTTCTCCATTTTTCAGATAATTAGAATGAAGCTTAAAAAATAGTGCCAAACAATCAAATTTCAGAAATAAGAAATATAAAAAGCACTGAAAGAAAAATGTAAAACTGATCATGATAATGTTATGATGAAATTTTTAAAAAAAAATAAATAAAAATATATGAGATATTTAGATTGGAAATGAAATATTCAAATAAAATAATAGATAGATTTAGTTAGGAGAATATTTTTTAATCCACTTTAATTAGGTGTATACTTACATGCTATAATGTTAACATAACGATTCTTGTGTTTATTCTCAGGAAAGGTTGAGTGTTCAGCTAAAAGCTCTAAATCTTGACCTTGCTGAATAGACTAATAAAAAAAAAAAAACAATATAAAAGTAAATGTGTTTATATATGTATATAACATCAAACCAATGTAAAAATAAGTAATACAATTACTAAAATACAAAAATAATGTGTAATTTATATATTATTTAGAATATATAATCTTATTTATGGAGCAACAAATAATAACAATTCATAAATCAAGTTCACTTATTTTAACAAAGCTTGTAAATATCACCCACTGTTCTCACTTCAATGCTAATTTATCAGTTAAACAAAAGATGATAGTATATTCTTGATTAATTTCTCAGTAAATAAGATTATTATCAGCACTATATATTAATAGATAAAATTACATATTATTATAATAAATATATGCATGTATTTTGACAATCCAACAATTGATTTAATCACAAACACATACATATATAATTCTGCATAAGAAAACCAATTTCATTTAAACAAAACTTTTATAAGATTATCTTTTTTTGTTTGTTTGTTGTTGTTTTTTTTTTTTTTTAAAAAAAAGAGACATTATTTTAAAATACCATCCAAATTTATTATTTCATAATCTATTAATCAAAATTTTTTCATTCAAGATATAATTAAAAAATATTCTAAATATGTGTGTATGATTGTTTGTGTGAATATTTGATGCTGATATCAACTCAGCTTGAATTAATAGTAATTCTCAGGAATTACTTCTAGATTACATATATATATATTGTAACCTGTCCACACTGAATCACCATGAATAAACTGTACAAATCAATCCAATCCTTAGCTTAGCTCAGATATTAAAATATATAAAAACACTACTTTATGAGACTCAACAACTAACTAGCAAACCATATTATATAATATATAAGGTAGACTTAAGAAATGGTTACAATACACAGTGGTTTCAACATTGAGAAAACATATAGAATATACTTTCCAATGGCATAGTTACTGTAGAAATCTTCCAACCATTATCCTGGTATATTTCTTAGAAAAATTCCCACAACAGACAATGACTAACATAATCTTTCATTGAAACTAATGATTACTTTTCCCTTCACTTAACTAATAAATTACATACAAAATAATGAAATCAAATGTATTCTAAAATACTTAATAACTATTACTATTTTATGGACATCTTAAGAATACCAATTATTTTTTTCTAATAAAATATAATTACTCACTATAAGATAATCGGACAATAGGAAGACATAAATTAAATAATCTTAAAATTAACCTAGCTTTCATAATCATAATATAAGAAATTAACAATTATTATTTACTACCTTACTTTCCAATAAATGATTTAATTATATTTGAATATCCCATATTTTCATTACACAAACATTAATTATAAAACTGAACTATACTTTTACTATCAACAGAAACTGTACAAGACAGTTATAACAGCCTTCCTCTTTTTAGTCACTTCAATGGAATAACTTACTTTACACATACTCTTTTAAATTTCATCTTAACATAAAATGTAAATCTATTTAAGATATTCCAATAAAAATCTCTCTTGTGAATTCCTATAGCATCTTAAATTTATTTTAAGAATGAATTCAAATTAATTTTAAAATAAGAATAATGTGATTTCAAAGATATTTTCATCTCCAATTAAAGTATGATGCTCTTAAATAGCACTATTTAAATAATTACAATTTTTAAATAAATAATTAATTTAATAAGTTCTTCTTCTGTATAATATTCCACATGTTTTATGTGCTTTGATAAGACTTTGTGATAAAAATAATTCTGAGTAGAAATAAAGCCATCAGTCTAAAATTTATATCAAAATATTTGTTTATTTGAACAACAATAATAATAAATAACAAACTCTTAAATATTACATAATATAATTAACTACAAAACACATATAATATTATTAAGATATCTGTACAATTATTTACATTGATAAAATACATACCTTAATTACATACACCTCTTTTAAATTTAACATTCATATTATGCAAATATTCTATTACTTAAATATTAAATTTCTTATTTTCAATATATACACTTTCTTTCATGTTGTGATTTAATTGTAACGTTCATGAGTTCATATGGGATCGATTTTTAGTTCTCTTCCATTGAATAATGCAATTTATTATCCTTTTTACATCACTTACATAAAACGCAATACTTTATTAAATTTTCATAAGCAAGCCTTATTACACCTAAAATTCAGATTTATATTGTTGTACTTTTTAATATAAGATTTATAACATATTGAAATAATTAATTGAATCAAGATTTAATTACTACTAGATAATCACTCATTTTGTTCATTCTATATCTCTTTTTATTCTCATCATTGATCTCATTTTCTTTTTATTCTCATCATTGATCTCATTTTATCTTTTACTATGGTATTATTTAGATATTATTTAAATACTATAAGATCTAGTGTCTGAACCTACCCTGACACCTCTCTGAGGAGTGCCAAGCACAAAAACATGGTCAGGGGTTTGGGGAGGGGTTCCTGACAGAGATATTTTAAGTGCTGGCTCTGGCTAAGCATTTATCACAAAGCTTGTAGAGGAATTGGCAATCCTCATTGTTTATAACTTACAAGCTTAAGAGATAGGGTCATGTGATCTATGACTCTTATTTTGACTAACTATAACATTTGTTTTGTATTTATCCAACTTTATCTAAAACAGTCCTCTACCACTTAGAAATGAAATTATAATATTTCTCAAAATATATACCTAGTCTTCATCCGATCTTACCTTAAACCTTTCTTTACTATCTAAAAGAATTCCAAAGAAAGTGATTTTAATAAATCAACAACTATAAATATGGAAATGGAGATCTCGTTTTTTTTTAAAAATGGAATATTATCTCTTGACAAGTAGTTATTTCTGTCTCAATGATACTATACCAAGCTCTTATGGAAATTAATATCCATATTTTGTGAAAATTCCTCTCATCTCTAAGTATCAAAAATACAAATCACACAGACCAATCCCATTATGCTATTTCTATGAGTTCTTCAGGAAGGTGTTTCATCCTATCCTGGAGTGATAACTTATCTGACTATAATGTATATTCCTAGCATCAATCATTACAATTTATCACAAGACTAATACTACAATATCATCTTCCCATTAAGTGTTAATCTACAAATCTAACAATTATATATTACAAAACAAACTATATATAATTTGACAAACACCAATATTCTACTTTTATTACACTAAACTGAGATCAAAATTCTTTGTTCACCTTTATCATTCATACATTTATACCTCTTTATATTATTATTTACGATTCAAATACCATAGATAGTTTTTTTTTATTATTATTCCCATCTCTTGATTAATTATGATGATATTAATTTACTTAATGAATATTTTATATTTTAAAAACATCCAATAAATTAATTTAAATAACATTACTTTGTAATAGAAACATAAAGTATTACTGTACCCATACCCTCTCTTTTCTCACATTCAGGCATTCTACATTAATTTAAAAATAAACATTCACAATATAAAACATATTAATATATCAGCATATTCAATTCAAAAACCTTAGTACTAAACTTAATAACTAATATTGCATTTACATTTATATTTAAAAACAATACCTAAAGAAAAAAAATATTGTTTGTTTTTTAAATTCTTCTTCCTTGCTCTGCATTGTTATAAACTTCAATGTAATACTTAACATTTCCTTGCAAGTTATTATTCTTATCTTTTCTGCTGACTAGTGATTCCCAGAACTCTATGTAAAACACTTAAGAATTATAAATAACAATAACGGAATAAACTCTCTAAAAAGTTTGATGCTTCTTTGGGTGATTTTTCATATTTTTTTTTCTCTGTGATGAAAGCTTTTATTCAACAAAAAGACAAAATACACAACAGTTAAAAAGGTTTACAAAGAGATGATTATATGGCAGAATGAAATGCAAGTACAATATGGTGAAGGGGATATGGAAAGGGTATGTAGTCCAGGCAAAGAAGTCTTTGATAAGGAGCGATGTTGATAGTCTTGGTTGCCCTGATGGATTAATAGGAGGATCCATATGTGACATTAACTTTGAAGGAATTACTATATGTTAAGTCTTTAGAGGTTCAGAGATGAATGAGGGGTTTTTCTGAGTTATGCTTAGATGCAACAGGCTGATTTTTTGTCCTTTGTAGATGAGTAATTTTAGTTTTCCCAATTGTACTTGGAATGACATTATGACTGGTCATGTTGTTCTTTTTGAATTGCTTTTTACCTTGAGGAAACCACAGCCTGGAAGGGAGGAAAATCCAGAGTGCAAGGAGATGGAGACTTTGAAATAAGTTCTTTGGTGATGATATTTTTAGTTGTTTTGTTTAAAATTCGATTTGGATAAAATTTGGGTAATTTTGAAGGTTTTAGGTCATGTAGTTTAGGACTTTGCACGTTTTTTCTGCTAGGGGCAGTGGCCATCTTTAAACCATTTGATAGAATGAAAAGTAAAATGAAGAAAACAATTTTGAAATGGAAAAATTAAATATATTGTTGTAAAAAACTTGTTATTAATAATTTTAGTTGAGTAATGAGAAAATTGAGTGGAATTTTAGGCGGTTAGTTACCCCAGAGGGGGGGGGTATGGAAAAAAAGATAGTTAAAATAGCCTAAATAACTGGAACAACACACAAAAAACTTTATAAGTAAGTTCTGAGTGACAGGGAAATGGAGTAGGAGAAATATTTAAGAATCTAAGAGGGAATAAAACCCAGGGGGGAGAAATGTCGTATTTAAATGCTGATAGGCACAAGGTAGACATAGGGAAATTGTGTTAAAAATGCACTACAACTGAGATTTAGTGAATGAAAGAGTACATTAGCAGAAAAATAAGGCCTTTAAAGGGCCAAATAAATATAAAAGGCACCTTTCACTGCTGCAAAACCAACCTGTCAGAGCTATTCTGTGCGAGCTGTGAGGAGGATGACTTTCCAGTAAGAGCTCCACCTATTATGTTAAAGTTCTGTATATTATTTTCGTTACTTTATAAAAATTAACACTTTGTATATTTATTTTATTCCTCTTGACAATTAAGCTATCAATCAAGTTAGTTAACAAAGCAGAGATAAATAAAAGTACTTTTTTATATGCCTGTATTTCCACCTTTTAATTAATTGAAATGGGGTATCCTTGTCCTTCATGATTTTTCCATCAATAATAATATATCCTTGCACTTTTTCTTCAATAGCATTTTTAAAATTGTAAATTGAATTTTCAGACTGTAATTTGTGATGCAGATGAAGAAATTAGTTTAAACTTGCTCTGCCATTTTTAAACTACTATTAAGTATCTTATATTCATTTCATCCCCATTAACTTATTTATTTAACTATCTACAAAAATAAAATATCTTAAATTTGATAAGTTTTTACAAACTTTTTACACAATGGTTTAGTTTTCTTTGATGATTTTTTTTTCTCTCCCCAAGTTTGTCTGCTCATTTCTATTTATATTCCTAAACAGCATGATGTGGAAAACAATTAACTAAATTTCATTGGTCAATAAATTGAAAATGGATTAACGGTTTTTTTAATATTTAACTTGCCATCTAAAATTTAACAACAAAAAAAAATCAATAAATACTTTTGAAAATAGTAAAGTTTAAACAATTTTTAATTAAAATTTAAAAAAGTTATCTTTTTACTTAATTTCACAAAGATATTTTAATAATAATATTTTATTCCTGAAATATTATTGTCATTATAATTTTTTAAAAAATATATTATTATTTGTTAATAAATAAATCATTTTACCAATATTATTTATCAGATTACAGTGCAGAAACTAACCAACTGATTTTTTTTAAAAAAAGATCACTGTAATCTCTAATACTAAAATGGAATTTCTTCTAATAGTGACTTCTATTTAAATCTAACCTAGTTATCAGGTAAATGAGTTTGCCTTTGTTAAAATCAATTATGTAAGAAAATAATTACAAATTTAAAAAAAAACATGCATTCCTTGTCCCCACTAAATTCTCTCTTAAATGTCATATATTAAATTATTTGTGCAAGTTATATTTTAAAAATTTGGACCATTATATACATTTTATATACTGTACTCAATTAGTACAATGAATCAATTAAAAGGATTGCAATAAGTAAAATAAGGTAATATTCTCTTTTCAAATAGCCAACAGCAAAATAAATATCTTTTCAACAGACTCTTAAGAAGAATAATGAAAAAAGCATTATTCATCAAGGTTATCAAATAATCAGGTGATGATGACAAAAAATTTCCATCTAGATGAGAATAGAGGGTCAGCTATATAAAAAATAAAATATTCTAACCCTATTTGGAATCTTGGGGAAAAAAATATTTTTTTATCTAGCCCAGATTTTCTTTAGATTATGGGCAAAGGCCCTGCATACATATATATTTTAAGACTCATTATCAGTTTATATAATATGATTATTTTGTATTCATAATTAATTATACTGAAAAACACAACAAAAGCAATAAATACAATTATCAAAATTAACCAGAAAAAAAAAATCTATAGTAAAAACAACTTAAAATAATTAGATTTATAACAAATAGTCAATTTTCATGGTTTTAAAATATTCAATAACAGAATTCAAATTTTATAAACCTACAACTCTTTAAGACTATCTTCGGTCATTTCCAATCACTTGATGTGATATCTATATTAACTTGCTTACTCTTAGGAGATTTAGAAATCAAGTCTTTATGACACAATGATCAAAGTTAAAGAAGCATGTTTTTAATCATATGCTAAATTGTTTGAAAGTTTAGGAGAGATGTTTAAGAACCAAAATAGCAAGTAGAATATAGAATAATTTCATCCAATAGACTTGACAGATTTATTTCTTTTTTCATTTTCTTCAGTTGGGAATTTATTTAATCACCTTTTTTCACATCCAGTTAATAGTCAAAGGCTTAATTATTCAAGACAGCAACATATTTGCATCATCAATAACAATAAAATTGAATATCTTTCATATTAAAAATTGCTAATTAGAGCTAAAATTTGTCAAAAACTTTCAAAATTTATGGAACAATTCAAAAATCAAACAAATAAATAAGTATATTAAAACTTAATAACATAATAAAAATAATTCCTGACAATTCAAAATTAATAAACCTTCTTCCCTTTTTTAAATGTATTTACTGAAATAAAAGAAGTTTCTACACCAAAGCAACAATGAAAAAACCAAAAAAATCTTAAATATAAAATTCTTTTTTGACTTAAAACTAAATATCAAATACTCTTTTTTATTATTTAATGCAACTAATGATTTCAGTTATTTGGTTATTAATCATAAGGTCAAGTTGTTTGATATCCGAGCATCAGTCTTATACTGGGCCCAAGACTTCCTCCTTCTTTTCTCAATTGAGAATCATTTAGAAATCATCTCTTAAATTAAGCATGCAGTTTTATAAAAAATTTCCTTTTATATCTTTTTTTTTCAAACATGAAATTACAGTTGAAAAATTATGCTTATCTAAGGTTAATATTATTTATAAATTCCTTCAAGGAGAGAAGAAATGACTTTTTTTTTTATTGGATTATATAACGTTTGGAATTTTTTTATTTTCTGTTTATGGGTATATTTCAGTTAGCATAAATCTTTTTTTAGTGAAAAAAAAAAAAAAGAAGAAATAGACAACATCATTGCAAACATGTATTTGATGTATTTTTTTAATCTTAATGTATGTTTAAATCTCTAATCTTAAAAATAGGATGAGTTCAGAATTTCTCATGCTGACTATGATTCCTATAGCATAATTTTTTTTTTTTTAATACATAAGATTATGAAAATTTCATTTTTTTCAGGTACAGAATAGCTTATCTTCATCATTTTATTAAGGAAAATGACTATTGATGTTGCAGAGATAATAAATAAAAAAACAACTGCTTTACATCAAAACAGCCTTCAAATATGAAAGATCTGAAAATAAGAAAAATCTTCTGTGATAATTTCTCAATATTATCTTGATGGAAAAACTATATTGTGATAATTTCAGATGAAACCAAAGTAAAGGGTTAAATGAAATATACATTTCAATAAACCCAACAAAAGATCTCAGTTTACATAATACTTTGGAATAGAAAATCTATATCTTTTCTAATTGTATAAGCTTGAATAATAATAAATGCCAGTAATACTTAATAAATCTCTATATAATTCTATATGTATTGCCACTCAGTGCAATCCAGAGTAATCAATGGATGCCAGAAGGCTTATGCATAAAATCCCCATCTAGTGCCTACTCATCCAATATCCCTTCTGGCATCTATTGATTACTCTGGCTTGTACTGAATGGCAATACGTATAGAGAGTTTGCCTGTTTTAATAACAGTTATAAGCAAGCATAAGAAATGGTAATCATGTGATGTTATATAATTCTATCCTATTCACAATCTTTGATTAATTTCTAACAATGACTTTCATTAATAAAGAGTATATATAAATTACATTCTGCAAGAGTGTATAGAAATTCATAAATAATATGATAATAAACCTCAAAAAAGTTGCTAAGTCAGACTTTTGATGCAGAGTAGCTTTATCAAAGTAAACCTGACATAGAAACTTTACTAATTCTCTGTACACATTTGCGAAATATAATTTTTACATTTTATTATAGTTTAAATATTTTTAATTTTTAGATATATAATCAACAAATATCATCTATTATCTGGCATTTATTGAAATTAAGAAAATTATATTTGTTTTAATGTAATTCAATATAGAACAAAATAAAAACATAAAGCTAATTATCTCCTTTTTTTTTAACAATTAAAAAGATGAGGTCTATTCCATTTTTAAAATCATTTATAGTACATGATCATTATTATTCCAAGGTTAAAAGCTGATATATATATATATTGTTTTCCTGAAGGTTTGTGATGATAGTATTTTAGGTGTGATAAATATGTTAAACTATTTCCATCATCCATCATTAAATGTTGAATGTTTAAAAAACTTTAAACTTTATTTAAATTTTTCCAAATACAAACAATTGCTAATAATAACACACAGGTTAGTAGTCAGCATAGGTTAGTAGATAACTCAGGCTAGTAAATTATACAAAATTTTGAGAAGTATTAGTCCCATTCTTCTTCAAGTATTGCTGGCCTAATCAGTGATATTACTAGCCTTACACCTTTAGATTCATGAATATTGAATTTTAAGGCAATACTTATTCTGTCAAAGGCAGTAGTTGATAGAAATTTTATATACATATCTATGAGAGTTGGTCCAAATCCTTCTGATTATTCCACTTTTTTTTTATTAATACTTTTTTCTAAGAATAAAGCTAATTACAGGTTTGTAACGATCAAGTTTTGTACATATGCATAACAGAATCTAGAATCTACACAAAGAGACCAAAGCTGACGAGATCGGGATTGTGACGTCCTGAATCAGACCGCACTTCAACTCATTTGCCAGTACTCCAAGACTCAAGACCCTATGAATGACTACACTTGAAGTTACACGTAGTACATCCATCTTTCACGGCCGGCATAGGGCAGGGAGAATCATGAGACCCGGGACTTAAAATTATATTAACTAATTTACCTGCTACCAGAACGAAATCAAAGATAACATTTACAAATGTAATTAATGCATAAATAGTTCTGTCAAATATATATATAATTAATTAAGACTGAATTGGATTGAGATAGGAATGAGAAAGTAATGAAGCCAGAATACATTTAACATATATTTATTAAATAATAGGACATCAATTAATGTGAGAAAGCATGCAGGCTTTGTAATATGAGGATTTGACATTTCTCCTCCTTAAATCTTTTAATTGTTAATATGAATTGACACATTTAAAGAATCACTAAGCTGTGCCTACATTAGGTTATGCCAATTCCTATTGACTATGGTAGCTACTATTATAAAATGCTGTACAAGTCTTAGGCAAAAACAGTTATGATAACATTACTAAAGTAGTAAATTACGAGCATATAAATCAGCTCAGGTTTAAAATTGAACCCAGAAACCAAAGATGTAAATTTCAGTTTAATACTGAATAATTAATTAAATTATGGGACTCAGAATTGGCTATACGAGATCACCAACATGCTACAGCACCAGAAAATTACAATAACAGAGCACCCTGCATATTGAAGCACTCAAATCTGTTGCACACATTTGGCTTCACTTTCTGGTGATGTTTGAAACCTCCAAACATGGGTTCAAACCCAATCATTTAATCATAAACCACTAGGGAGTGAAGGTATACCGATGCACGTGATTGTTTATGTCTTTGTGAACTTTACATTCGTCTAAAATCAATATACATATAAATTATATATTTCTATTACCGTAGACAATCATGCGTATGTGTGTGTAACAGATAAAACTTAATAATTAAGAGCGTTGTATTATGTATACTTTTATTCATATCTATTTTAATAGGGAGAAAGTTCGAGAGTGCAATGCAAATGTATTAAACAAAAGACTTACCGTATTCTAAATTCAGAAAGAATCTGTTTTCATTCTAATACAGGTTTATTTAAATTTCACGTTACTTAACATTTATTCCGCAGGTCTATTTTCAGCCTAAAATAGATTAAGACCAGCTCTCTCGAACTTGATCTCGCTCATCCTTCAAAATTTGCTGTATCATTGTAACCGTTAACATACATCTGGGGATTACCCAAAGGCAGTCACAAATGAGTATAAATACCACCGCATTTCCTAACTAAAAGAGCCCTACATGTTATTTTCTAACGCTGTTGCTGGGGAAGTTACGTCACTCAGAAACGTAAAATGGTGAGTGAGTAGAATTTAGATTTGCTTCCCCGATCTTTCCAAGATCTAACCAATGCCAAAGTACTCGTAAGCCATCGTGTCCAAACTACTGCCAAAATGAACTGTATATTACATAAGGAACGGACTGAAACTCCAATTTTGTCAAAATACTGCTAAATTAACTATATTCCGTAAAACATGGAACCAACACGTGTGCATACGGCCGTGAAGTCATCTGAAAGAAAGATAATTCCCTGCTGCAAAATGAACTCTAATGCTTTCATCTTAATAATCCTCTTAATCATAAAAAGTAAACTTCAACCTTCGATAATGTTAATTCCAATCACCTAATGTATGTCTTTTTTAAATATCTCTAGTTTTGTAATCCTTATAATTTCAAAATGTAATTGCTTATTTTTCCATCGGTAATGCTAAACCAATTAATTGCTTAAACATGACCTTCTTTTTGATTTCTTTTTGCTTTTATATTTAAATTGTATTTTACTTTCTAAACTCGAATGCTAGGTTTTCACTCTTATTGTATTTTTATTTTAAATGCGGCAAATTTTTTTATTTAATATTATGCAAATCATATCAATTTTAATATGCTAATAACTCAATCTGGCGAATCAATCTTATTTTATTTTTGCTATTCCGCCATTAGAAAATATTTAACCGTAAACGTAAGTTTTCTTATTACACTATAAAATTCGCCCGATTGAGAAGTACTCCTAAACTATGTTTTATTAATTAATATTATGCCATACAATGCTATTTAAACTAAATTATTTACTATTATTTCACGCTATTGATCAATATTATAGAAGTTCCGTATTAAATAAATTAGATTCAGATCCTCATTTTTAAGTGATGGTTCATTATATAAGTAGTCCGCCACCTAACGATAATTTGGGTAATTAATTTCTCGGGCGTGTTAATATGGGTTTAGCGAAGGGATTCTTAATTTTTATATTCTATTAGTAATGTGTCAGATAAGTTCTTTAAGTAAATTGTATGCCCCTTTTTGGGATTGCTTGCACATAATTATTTCATTACGCTAGGCTTAAGTACTATTTTAGGCCAGATAAATCAGGGTTAAGACAAACCTGAAAGTCTTTGCAACGTATCCCGATGATAGCGTTCATAAATCAAAAGTTGCTTTATCATACTTTCTCCCGTTATTGGAATCCATAAAGCACATTTCTCGGCAGAGTGTGGAGGCCCCAATTCCCACAGATTGTGCTGGTTGTGTAAGCGCTGCTATGGGTTAACATTCGACAAATCTGACCACCTCCTCGGATGCTATCTGTCACAAGTGCAGATAAGCCTATCTTCTTCGTCCTCAAGTTGATGAAGCTTCTTGTCCTCTCAAATGTTGTCATCCGGTCCGCACGCTATTGTTCATCCTTCCTCATATATTTTAGATGCCTGTAAGCCGTGATGATATGATTTTCCTAAGCTATCCCAAGTTCTCGTTATAATATAAATTTAATTTGCCTTATTATATATTATCGCTTATTAGCGCTGACCACCCATCGTTTAATCGCTATTAAATACGTTAATAATTAACTATTAATAAAAACTATAAAGGTCGAGTCATGTGACAATGTTGAAATAGTTATGCTTTTCCTTATTCTTTTCGTAAATCATAAGTGGTGAATCATCTCATAAGGTTCCAAAATAATTAATCTATTGTCAATGTAACTCGAATGAAATCCAGGTGTAATCCAAGCTCGCTAGATCATTTATTATTTAAAATGTAATAGTTATAATAAAAGCCCATTTACAATTATTGAATTTTGTTATATTTTATGTAACTTGAAATCTTATAA
Source organism: Epiperipatus broadwayi (assembly GCA_028023455.1). NCBI lineage: Eukaryota > Metazoa > Onychophora > Udeonychophora > Euonychophora > Peripatidae > Epiperipatus > Epiperipatus broadwayi. The sequence goes on along the minus strand of JAQFVV010006296.1, from coordinate 2,731,193 downwards.
ATATTCATTCTAAAAGCCCATGTATGGCTCTTGCAGTCTGTCATAGTTTTAATGATTTAAAAATGTCATAGCATGAATAATAGAAACCCGTTAAATTGTATTAGCATATTAAGCCGCATCGCTTCAAATAATTAATTTCTTACCATGTATGTTTAGTAATGCATATCCATCAACCCTTAAGATATGTTATTAAGGTTAATATGGAATGCCTAAGGGACCGTAAGTGAAACCTAGATAGAGTATTCTTTGTATAGTAAAGGTTCTAACTTATTGTAAATCTCTATATCCAGCTATTCACATATTAATCGATTCTTATTATTAATATCATGCTAAATAAATTCATATTTAATAATCTATCTTTTGGAGATTTTTATTGGTTCATGCATGCCCATCTGTTATTATGTTACGCTATCATTTAGTTAAGCATTAGGTTTCTTATGTCTCTGCTGACCCTCTGGGCCAGAGATAATTGAAAGGTAGGCTGCTATCGTCAGAAATGTTGTTTGTAATGGGATAGACTTGGGAAGTGGGCAATAGGGCGGAGTTCATGAGTATCCCTGACCTGTGTATCTCGTATATGATTGAACTCTAGGTACTTTTGCTTAAATGCTAATTCTTGTTAGATGAACATACAATTCTCACTGGTACAATATAGATTGAAGTCAAGGGTTTTTGTGACAAACACTGGTACTCTAGAATCGAGCGTCATGCTACTAAAAGGTCGGGATGGGGTGGTCTTTCCCGAGGTCCAATCTTAAGGAGAAAATGCAGCAAAATGTTAAACATTGAACATGAATTTAATATTTCTAATCTGCAAAGCGAAAGTATGACATTAATTATTACAAAAATATAGGGCAATAGCTGGATAGTATTACTATTATGAGCCAATTGTAGCATTATATAATCAAGTGACATTAGAGGGATAAAATAAATATATAATACAACCCTGGTTTATAGGTTTCAATCAATATATAGAAATTATTATGAGGGAGGAGGAAAGTATATTTGATCGACTGACCAAATAATTACTAAATATACTTTCATATTGCTAAGACTAGTACATTACTCTATTCATAAATCTCAATAAGGCAGAAATTTAATAGTAAGCTACAATACAGTTAAAATCAAATAAATATAGGAATTCGAACCAACGAGCATTGAGAATGTCATTAAGAAAATAGTTACGGGGAGAGATTTGTTATTACGTTAAATGCTCGCTGCTTTGAAGTATTGGCATATAAATAACAAAATTAAAAATAAAGAAATATTATAGGCCCAACCACAGTGATAGATAAAGAATTTAGAGTAAGTTACATTTAGTTTACTTAAGATATTATAAAGAGGTAAGCAAGTTATACAAATAATACATTTATTTCATTTAACGGGAATTTATAATGAAAAAATTTACAGGGTTTAGAGATTATATTAGATTATAGTTTGCTAGCTTTAAATGTAAGTAAGTAGAAAATTTTGATTGAGAAATAGTTCATTACACAGAGCTCTGTGGTTAGAGGTTTGGCATACCGATCAAATGCTGGCTGGATAAGCAGGTGTTAGCATTCAGATATCATCATCTTCTTGAGCGGCTATTATAGGATGGTTTCTTGTGGCACCTCCGATGGTTTAAGCATAGGCTGGCAGCGGCACATCATTCTTCCCCATGGATTCTAGAAGTAGCAGTCACCTTTCTCCAGTCAGCTCTTTCAAAGATCAATCTAACATGGATTAGGCATGGCAATGCTCTTCCAAAATTAATGACTCCATAACTCAAGCTTCAAATATACCCTATTTATATTTTTCCTACCAGCACTTAATTAGAAAAGAATTTATTTTGCCTGAAAACCCATTAACTCTAAAAATATTACTTTAAATTATAAGATACACCAAATTGACCAAAATGCTTTTGTTTAGGTTTCCATGGTGCCTTAGATCCTCCTCTAGGTGTGAAATAGGGCTACTTCAGTGATTTTAATGAATACAATTTAGCAGACAAATTTGGGTAAAGCAATTATCAATTTTCAAACTTTGATTTAGCCACAGGTGCAGTGGACTTAATGCAAATTTGTTTATGGCTAATTTTTATTTTTAACTAATTAAAAACTAAAAGCTTTTTGCTCTTTTACAAAATTAAATCATGCCACTGTATATATATTATTATCAAAAGTGAATCATATATCCACATACGAATTTGTATTTAATAAGCTTAATAAATTGATGTTTCCATTTAAAATTAAACATAAATTTAAAAAAAAAAAAAAAAATTAAATTATTATATTTATTAACCTACTTATGTACAGCATTTATTTATATGTGCATATATAATGCTGTACACCCAGCCATGATAATAAGGTTTAGATGTTTATTTTAATAAAATAAATATTTTAATAGGGTTTGAACCCAGCACAAATAGGTTTGTTTTTAACCTGAAAGGTGAAATGAGAAGGGCTTGAACCTGACTGTTGCAGTATGGCCACACTGGGTTGATCTTACAAAATTATTTGCCACTGTCATATGACTAGCTTCTTTGAATTTCCTTCTTTGCATTTTTTCCTCTCTTTTTAAAATTTAACATATGTTCAATAGTACTTACATGGACTGTTACTGTAGACACATCTGTTGTTTTCTTTTCTAATCATTTAATTTGTGTTTTTTCAATTATTGTTCAAAAGGACAACTGGTCTCACCAATATACTTCCACATTCACTTGGTATTTCATAAATGCAATTTTTTTTAGCATTTCAAATTAATGTTTTGTAGAAATTAGAATTCCTCAATGCATAATATGACTTAGGAAAGCTGTTCTAATGTTATATTGATTGCAGATTTTCTTTAATTTGTCCACCATTTAGTACCAATAATTATTTCTCCTTTTAGTAACTCTTTTTGTTACCTATTAATTATAAAGGATTTCTTGAAGATAGCTGATGGATAATTATTGCTCTATATATATCTTTTCTTTTTCCAAATCACTGCTTTCCAAATAAACTTTCTTTGCTCTGTTCCATAGTGAAAGTATAATTCTATGTTTAGTGCTTTTGGCAAGATTGGATGTAAATACCAAGCACTTACCAGTATGTGTGGATTTCCAATAATCTGTTGCTTTGACTCTGCCATGAGAGTCTTGTCACAAGAACATTTAAGAATGTCAATTTTTGTTCGTGTTTTTGATTCCATTGTGAATTTAATTGAAGGGGATTTGTTGTTGATGTGTGTCCAGAACAACTGTAACCATGCTTTAAGATGCAGCCACATAACAAATGTATCAACATAGCGAAGCCACATTTTAGGCTGAAATTGAGTAGTTTTTATGGCTGTGGTTTCAAGTTCTTCCATGTAAAGGTTGCTAAACAAGGATGACAATGGTAAGCCCATTGTCATCCCTTGATTTTATTAGAAGAACTCTCAAGTTGTACTGGAAGTATGCATTAGTAACCTTAGACAACAGATATTATGAATAAGCAATGGACATGTCCATCATCAGGGATATTGTGAATTTGTTTACAATTTCCTTGTTGCTATTTGTTTTAATATTTCAATATTTAAAGCTACAGTACAATACAGTACAGCATAATCTTGGAATGTGCAGATCTACATTTATATAGAAATAATAAAAAAATGGAAATAAATAAACAAATCAATTTTTTGATAATTTCATTAAAATAAAAGCTCAAGTGCTTTTTGGTTAAATAAATAAACAAACACACTTTAAATATTTTATGTTAACATTAAACTTTAATTGTTTATTTTGATGTAAATTGAAAAATGTATGATTTATTATTTTTAATTAAAATACCACTTTAATAATCTCTGTTGCACCTGATGTTCATTTTGATTGATAAATATTATGTATCATTCTATTAACATCAGACTAATGCTAAATATGCATTTACACATAACAGAGGAGATAATCGTCACCATCAATAGCAACTATTGATAAATAAGTATGGTCATTCTAATTTCAATGGAGAAGAGTGGGGGTGGAATTAGAAAGAACAAAATATATTAATAAAAAAAAAGAATGAAAGATAATAAAAAGATTGAAGTCAGAATAGCTGTGTGAATAATTAGAATATGAAAATGAAGTTGTAAAGTATACAATTCTAGTACCCAATTCTATATTCATAGTTAATGCAGAGATGATTAATCGGGTTAGAAGCTCATGATAACTAGCCTTGTTATAATTTAAGTAGTTGAAGACAGTAAAATAAATTAAAGAGAGGGAGAATTAGAGAAAAAACAGATGCTGCATATTTTAGATATAAATGATAGTAATAGTTATTAATAAATTAAGTTTAAAAGATGACTTTAAAATTCATTTTTCATTCAGACATATATATATTTACTGCACATATATGTATACATTCCTTTTAAAAATACAATAAAAAATATTGAAAAAAAAAAGTTAATGACTCTCAAGATACAACATAAACCATGTCTCTCAGTTTACTTGACCCATTTTTTGTTACTATTGTTTTCTATTTATATATAATAATTACATCCAATCCAATTTTATAAGCAACATAAAAAAGCATTCTTAGATAATTGCTGACTTTAACTATCTTCATTATTAACTACTAACATACATTTTTAATGTTAGAAATTACTAATATAGATGTATAATTTTAATTGTGCATTAAAGATTAGATATATCTATTAATTTATATTAACATATGAGCATTTTTTATATGGTATTTTGACACTTTCTATTCATGTGCTAGATTTAATGCATTTCTAAAACAACTTTAAATACATTCCTTCTTTTAAACATTCAAATTGATGAAACAGTGATTCATGTTGAAAGAATGTTGAAAAGTGGATTAAACAAGTGATCATGTGTTCATAAGAAATTAACAGATATATTCAATCTTAAATGCAAAATTAAAAAAAATATATATTGTGTATAATAGATATAATAAATTCTAACATTTAAAATGTTATTTTAGTAATTAATAGTGAAATTATTTAAAATTAGTAATTACTTAAGAATGCATTTTAAAAAAAAAATGCCATAAATTGAACTGATATAATTAACACTGCATTAAAAAAAGCATTGGCAATTAACAGATATTAGGACATAAGAAGATGTGAATCAGTTGATGAGATATGGTTCATATTGAAATGCATTTTGGGAATCATCTATATTTTTCCAATATCTGTAATTATATGTTTAAAAAAAATAATGTATTAAATGTAGCATATTATTAAAAGTATTGAAATCTGAAGTAAAAAAATGGAAATATATTAATAAATATTAATAGTTTAATCTTTAATGTAAAATTAATATAGAATGTTTGTATAACTAATAATTTCTAATATTGAAAATGTATATTAATAATTAATAGTGAAGTTATTTACAGATAGCAATTCTCTAAGAAAATGTTCTGAAAAAATGACACATAAATTGAATTAATATATGTATGTCTTTTAATCACTACACTGCTTGATTTTTATAAAAGAATATTCTCAAAAGTTTATTATGATATGCTGTAAAATGGCCTCTTAAATGAAATTAGAAATTCCTCTACATTATCAAAATGTTCAGTGTAAGTCAACTTAAACACTTTTCATCTTTTGAAAAAAATATATTTACTCCTACTTTTCCATTCCATTAACTCTTTCAATTCACAAACAACAAACTACTTTTCCAGCACTGATGCTATTTTTTATTTTATTTCTCATTTTAATAAATATTCTGCCAACACAATAACAACAACAAATCTACTTTTTTTATTTTATTCATCTTTAAACTATAAATGAATACTCTCACTTTCCAAACACAAGATAAAATCTTTGTGAAAAGATTGAATGAATCCATCTATCTTTTCGACCCAAACGTTTATGTATGGGCAAATCTTAAACATTTGGAAATGAGAGCGCGAAGATGTTAAGCGATCATTTTAAATTACTTTTACTATGCCTGAATGAATGACGTGAAATTTTCTAGAAATTATGATATGTCATTCTTAGTTGAAATTAAACATATGTAAATAAGAAGACTATTTAATCTCAAAAATCTTTTGTAGACATTATAAAATTCTTCTCCCCTTCCAATTTATACTTTTCTTTTTCAAAATTTCCACAAACTCAATTCAATCTATAAATGCATTTTCAAAATCAATGAAATAAATATTAATCTCCCTTCCTCATATTATATCTCAATATTAATCCTCATCAAATGTATTACTTTTTTCAAAATCTAAATTACTTTTCAGACCTTGCACAAGTTTTTGTCTAAAATTCTATAACTTTTGTAATAAAGTGTAACAATTGTTGAAAGAAAATTTTTAAGTCATAAATTTGCATTAAAAATATCAATTAATTATCTCAAATCCTCCCTTCTTCCAACATCATATAGCAACTTAATTATATTTTTTTCAATTTCATCCTCAATCACAGCATAACCTAAATGATTAGTATTTTCTTTTTCTATCATATGAATTGGTTATATACTCTTTCTGTATTTTCAATAATTTTATTCTCTCTATTAACAATTTACTATTTCTTTTGCTTTGTTGTTTCTTTCCTATGATTCTGCTTTTTTCACCAAAATATTTTATTCTGCTGTAAATTAATTCTATCCTATTTTTCTTCTAACAATGCTCACCTAGATTTGCTTTTCATAAAATTATATTAATAATGTTAAATCTTCTATATATTTAATTTAATCTACTTTCAATATTCCTATTTGGCATTTACTAAATACATTATATTTATCTAAGGTCTTTATGTCATTTACATTTGATCACTTTGTTACAACTTGCTTTAAATTTTCCTTATATATTTCTTAATTTTTTTCCATCTAAATATGCATTATCATACCTATTTCTTATACAACTCATTCAAAACAGTTTCCCTAATGTGTCTTTAATATTAAAATCTCCTCCTCCTGTCAGCCAGGCTTAGAACTTCTTATAATTTAAAATCTAGCTTCAAAATATTATTATTGTTAAACATGCATGCAAATGTGTTATCAATAATGTTTCTAAATCTATTCTGAATTAATATATAAATCCAAGTGAAATCTACTTTTAACATTTGAAGCTTTGCAAAAAAATTTTTTCTCATAATTTATAAATAATATTTAATTAAATTAATTTATGTATAAAAAATTGAACATTTTACTGAAATTAATTCTCAATCTTGATCTATATTCTCATAAAAACGTTTCTTCTTTCATTTATTATGGCATTCCAGTCTCTGATTATCATAACATAACTATATTTGTATTCTTTTTTTTTTTTAAAGCGTAACCTCTATCTCTTCAAAACTGTTATTGAAATAAAAGCATCTAGTTATTTCAATTGTTATATCTCAAATTTGTCATCTGGATCAAGTTCTATCACTACCTATAGAATAAAAATTATCCCAATATAACAATCTTGCTAAAAAAAAGATGTAAAATATTTATTTTTCTATTGATCTTTAATAATTTTCTTATTTATTCATACTTTCAATATTCCACTTACTAATTCCAGCATTGAATAATTAATGAATAATTAACTAATTCCAGCATTTCTTTAAAAATGTTATGCTTTGTGATGAAATTGCAGTCTTGACAGATGAAAGTAAATATTCATTTGGTTACCTGGCATTTTTTCACCTTCTAAAGTTATTTTACATTATTAAAATCAATCTATCAACTGCTTACATACTTTTTAATATAGAAGAAAAATAATAAATTATTATAATAGTAATATGATTAATTTGTACAAAATCAAATAATATTTAAAAATATTATATATAGTTTATTTATATGTAAATTATCAATTAATATAGACTTTTTAAAAATTACTAGTGTAAATTTTTTTATATACTTTTAAAAAAAAAATATAACCAATCCTTGGTAATACAATCTGAAAACTTGATTTCACAATTATTGAATGACTTCCCTTTTGAAATAATGACTTGCTAATATAACAATTTTTAGATTGTGTGCATTACTATTTTTCTTTATCATCATAGTGAAATTATCACTTTGATCGTGAATTTAAAAATGGCAAGAAATTTCTACAAAACTTATTACCTACATTTTGAAATAGTAAGATACTTAAAATTTCAAGAAGTTATTATCTAATTTTTAAAGTAAATCTGTATAAAACTACAAAAAGCTACCATTTAAATTTTGAAATTAAAAATTATTGTGAATGTTATTGTCTAGTTTAAAAGTTTCATAAAACTTTAACAAAGAAGTACAATATCTTTTTTTTTTTAAAAAAAATAGTCAAGTCAAACTTCTAAGATTTCATTAACAGAATAAATTTTTATTAGTCATATATATTGGATTCCAGAATAATGTGAATGAACTATTGTTAACATCATATTTCAACCAGAAAGGAGCATTCTCATAGAGATCCCTACATGAAAGTTTCCTTACTTACCAAATATACTTAGAAACTATTTTAATTAAACTCCAGTAAGAGTTAGATTCTATAATTATTATTATGATTTTAATATTTTCTTTTATAAGATAATATCAATATCATATTTGAGCGTTATTATGGGAATAGATTCATTTAGTTTCATTACCATTAAAGTCTTAAATCATAAATGAATAGTTAAGCTAATCACATTAGTGTTAGTATTTGGACTACTATAAAATATTGTACTGATATTTCAATATTAATTTTATTCTTAAGTAAACCTAAGACATAATTTATTTATTTATGTTTGTAACTAAATGATGAATTGTTGAACATTAATGGTTTTTTAATTAATTAATTATTGTTTTTTTTTTAAATTTATATCGTTTCATTATTGTTTACAATCTAAAATATTGATTATGCTGATGATAGCTGTGATCTTTTGTTTCTATAAACTGATACTTAGCAATTGACATTTGTAATATCTGTATATGTAAAACCGCTATTTTATTTCAGTACATTATAGTATCGGTGTAAAACAAATTATAGTTTCTATAAAATAAAAGCAAACTCACTATAATTAAGCATAAGCCCTAACATAGGTAGAGGAACATATATTTATTAACTGTATATTCTCTTACAATATATATACATACTTTAACAAAATGAAACTATGTAAAGAACAAGCAAATGCATAATCTTTTGTCTAGGAGCTGAAATAATGAATATAATGATAAGAATTATCTCATGTACCATCAAATTACTAAATATATGTATTATGATCTACAAACACCTTAAGAAGAAATAAAAAATAACCATAGGTTTCTGATAAATATTCTATTTTGTTGTTAATGTGTTCCATCTACTGATAATTGTTTATTCTTCCTTCAGCCTGATGCCATCACATCATCATCATAGATCAATTGTCAAATTTTAGGGAATCAGTGGTGAACATGGACTAATTCCAGATGAGAATTTATTTTATCAAATGTTGTAATATAATTATAAAACAATTTATTAATAACAATAAAATGATTTTTACACAAAAACAAATAATACAAAAGCAAAATAATTCCCAAGACAATAAAATTCTTCTCCTAGAACCATCCTAATTATTTAAGATTTATCTTCAAAAAAAAAAAAAAAGACAATTTATGATAACATGTGATCAAGCAAGGAAAAATAGTCATTTACAAATAATAATAGAAATATTAATATTTAAATTATCTGATTTCATTTTTTCAGACATTAATATCAAAATTTTATTCAATAAGAAATAATATTTTAATTCTGATGATTTACATTCTCATACTATTGTAATATTTAATTTTAACTTATTATATTGCTTAATTCTTATACTTGGAATCTAAAATATAATAAATTTTTACCTAATTTTTAAACCTTAAATAATTACATTTTTTTTAATTCCTTCCAAATGCTGCATAAGATATATAAGTGAATTTATATATAAATAATAGCAATGCATTATTACTAGACATTATAACATGTATAATATATCCATTCATACTTTAAATTGAATATACAGAATGAGATATTAGAGACAATAGTACTAAATATCTTATAAAATTAAAATATGTCATTATTAAATATATTAAGATATGTTCTCATATATCATTATACCTTCCAAGTAGTTCCATGTAAGTATGCAGATATTTTTGAATAAATATTAATTGATAGCTTTATTTAAATAAATTCTTTTGTAGAATAATGAATATATTCCTAATTTCCTTATTTAGCAATGATTTATAAAATTATTCAATTTTATAGTTTATATAACAAAGTATTTATAAAATAGAAACTATAAATTATTTACTTGTGGTTTTAAATTTCTTAATCTACATTAAATAAAATATATAGAATATTAATATTTATGGATACAAATTATCACATCACGCCTTAAATAACAATGGCATTTCTACATATAAGGAAAAGAGACTGCCTTAGTAGATCTTATATCTAACTGCTCTTCATTAAGATAACTCTTTAATAACATTCATTATTATCAATGAGTTACACTTTTTGTCATTCTTTTAATACAAAAAAAAAATCAACCATAAATTTTCTGCAAAATAATATTTTCAAATATTTATTACATTATTAGAATCTTATTTATTATAGGTCTTTACTTATATTACTACTACGAGCATACTATGGATTATAACAAATTATTTATAAATTAATTATTCAATATAAAAAATAAAAATAAAATGGTGTTATAGTAATTCTTTATATATTAAAATGATTGTTATAAATATTTATATTGTGGGTGAGATCTGGCATTTCGTCCACTTACATACTTAAATCTTAAATAAATTTATTTAAAAATATTTTATCTTTATTGATTAGTTTTTAAACTAATAATTTATTTTAATGGGTTTAAAGTAATATAATTTAATTATTAACTGGAATAAACTGAAAGAAAAAATTAAATATTCCTTAATTATTACATAAACACATATTTTATAAGTTTATGATGCTCTAGTGGATAATTATTATAATAAGACATGATTAATTTAACAACTGACATATTTGGAAAATGCAAATAATTAAAAATATTAATATGTATTATCATATTTTAAGAAAGTTACAAATAATGAAATTCTAATACAACTGTTTTTATTCATCTAATTACAAATTAGTTTAATTTACAATATTTATACAAAATAAATATTTGCATCCATAATTTGAGCCATACTCAATAAGCAATAAACTAATAATAATAACAATTAAATTCAAAATAAACAAAGAACTAAATCAACCAATCAGTAATCAATATGCTAAAATCATCATTTATTAAGTAAGATTTTATGCAATATTCTTTCAGAATTTATTATTATTTTATAAGGGGGTGGGGGATTCCATGTTTATTCTATACATTTCTGAGAAATGCTCCCTTCCCCCAATGGTTAATATTAACAATACAGATTTCATGTCAAAACATATTTTGTTAATGAGTTTAAAATAAGAGTTCAGATTAAAAGTTATAATTACTAAAAACACTGATGAATAATTCCTATGATACAATATTTAAGAGTTCATTAATAAAATTATTGATTTTAATTCTTTGAATTTATTGTTTATTTAGCCTCTAATCTTCTTAATCTTGTTTTTTGATAGTTAATATTATGCATTTATAATTATTTCTGCTATTTTTAGATTTTTTTATATATTAAAATGATAATCATAAAGCATTTATAAAAGGGTTTGTCACATAGAAAAATAATTAAATAAACTTTAGTCAAAATAATAACACATAATGTATGATTGATAACTAATATTAGTTAGTAATTACAACATGATAATAATAAAAGACAACAAATAAAAATTTTAATAAGGAGTTTTTTTTATTAATTTATAATAATAATAAATAATTAACTACTGTAATTGAAATTTAACCCTGTGAATGAGAAATTGAAATGACTAAAAATTGACTTAAATTCTGAATTCTTTGATTAAAATTGTTTTATCAAATATTTTTATGATTTTTTAATTATGTTCGTTTGTTGTATTTTTTTTTATTCCCTCATATTTAAGTTAAATTTAAATCATAAAATTTTTTAAACATATTGTATATGATGAATAATATTTCTGTATTGTAATTTTCATAACCCCACTCTCACACAATTCATTAAATGGATAACTTTTAGTCTAAATGAATGACTAGTAAAAAAATATTAATATACTTCAATCAAGTGGTGAGGGCGTTAAGTTTGACACATCAATTAAACTATAATCAGGCTTTAACCTGTATTCAATACACTTTAAAATTCGTAATAATTAAGCATATTTTGCCAATAGAGGGACCTTCCAAACCATGACACAAGATAGCGACTTTTATAAAGATAAGAGCGGCCATCTTATCTTTAACCTAAATTTCCACTTATATAGGCAAATCTGAAGCATCTTGATTTGAAAGTGTGAAGTAGTTCTTTTCTCCACTGTTTAAGTTCACTATTTTCTTTACAAAGTTGCTATCTTCTGTTGTGGTTTGGAAGGTCCCTCTATCGGCAAAATATGTTTGATTATTACAAATTTTAGCGCATTAAATGCAGATTAAAGTATTTACATATGCTTTCTGTGCACTCAATAAATTAATTACTGCAATTAAACTATAGTAATTGCCTTCCCACCCACACGCCCACCTACCTACCTACCTACCTACCTACCTACCTACCTACCTACCTATACAGAACAATGATAAAGATATATGCAAGAGATTGTGATCTAGGTCAAGTGATAAGTGCTAGTTGAGCACAAAATGTGCATCTTGGAGATCATAGATATTTTTCATGTCTTTGGTTATATATTTATGATTGCATCTCTCCGCAAGGTGTTAAAAGCAGATAGAAAGCAGTCCCTATCTTGTGTGAGAGAGGTGTAATGAAAATTATTTTGCAGAAATATTATTCATTAAATGGATAATCTCTAGTCTACTGAATGGCTAATAAAAATTACTAATATTGTATTTGGATTTATTATTTATTTCTCTAAATAATTTATTTATTAAATTGATTGTTTATCTTTTTAAAATTTCTTAATTTATTATTTAAATCCAATATGTTAATTTTAATTACTAACTGCTTGGCTTAGTAAATAATATTTATGTTAATTTTAGTTTAATTACAAAGGCCACACACACACAAGCATTTATGCATACGTTTTAGTGAGTAATTGTATATGATATAAATTAAAATAATCTTATTTATATTGATTAAAATATTAATTAAATCTTTATTTAAAATTATTAAATAATATTAAATTAATTATATATTAATTTCTTTTAACTTTGATATTCTTTTTATATATATATATTTAAGATGATATAGGAAATGACCACAGTACATAACCATTTCAATATATATATATTGTGACACTGATCCCACAGCCTATAATATAACTTATTGATATTAATAGGCACAAATATATATATATATGATGATATACAGACAAACAAAATGATTATAAAAAATTTTACTGAGTTGAATATTTGTAATAATTTTATGTTTTATTTCTCTTAAATGTAAAAGAAGGAAAGGAAGAAGAGTTATTTTTCTTTTTTTCTTTGTAAAATGAAATGTAAAGAAATTTTCTTTCATTCTTCAATTTTAAAATAGAATTGACTTTTTTTTTGATAATGTCAATTTTTCAAAAGTTACATTTATTAATCTTGAAACATATTTTTTTTTTACTTGAAAAAAATTTAAAATCATTTGTGAAATGTAAGACTTAATTACATGGTCTTATCGAATGTTGTAACTATACATAATTAAAAAATTGATGGCAATTTTTTTTTTTTTGTTAATAAGTCAATCACCCTAATTTGTTGTGCAATGTAAGTTTTCAAAATAGATTATAAAAACAAATATATGAATGAAAAGTTTAGTTTTATCAATAGTTATTGAACTATTATAGTTTAATACAGTAAAGGCAGTAGATAGCAAATTGCAGGCAATAGAGCAGATTGTTCTTGCTAACTAACTTGAAAAATGCAATCATGAGTCTCAATTCCATTTTTTTAAAATATTACATAAAAAAATTTTGCTTGATTTTTAATAATTTCAAAACTCAGAGGATTTATCTTTCCTGGATTACTAACACAAAATTAGGAACTCACACAGATCAACTTAGCAAAAATAAAATATCTTTATTTAGGGGTTAAAAAAAGCTTATCAAGTCAAGAGTAGAAAATCTCTAGTGATTCTGTCATCCCCAAAAAACTTCTATAAGTAATTACAAAATGATTTATTTCAGGAAACACCAGAATAAAAAAAGATAAGCATTTTATTACATTTAATAATGTTTAATAAAAAAAATCAAATCTTAGCACTTGAAGTACTAATATTTCTTTTCTTTAGGAATGAGTAAAAGGTTGAACTATTACTTTAACCATTACTATGTATATATCATCATTACCAATAATAAGAGTCCAAGTTTAATCTAATTTTTGTTATCCCTAGCTTCCTTTCAACACTCCAACAAACTTCATCACTTCATTCATTTACCTAAAATCTCTTACAATCTCCTATATCCAATTTAAGACTTCAACTTTCCATCTATTATAATCTCTTCTAGCAATATATTCAATCCAGCTTTATTTCAATTTTTTTAATTCTTTCAATGACATCAGTAATAAAAATTTGTTCTCTTATCCATGTTTTTTGCATTTTCAATTTCTTTTTTTTACTCATAAAATACATCTCTCCATACTTCAAGTCCAAGTCTCAGATCTATAAATAAGAATTGGTAAAGCACACCTACTAAAAACTTTCTTTTTCAAACACATATATTTCCTTTTAATATTAAGTATTGCTATCAAAAGAACTCCATCCAAGTATAATTCTATTAATTTTATTCATTATGTTTCCATCTGTATGAATAATTCCGATCAAGGTATTAACAGTTATTATCCTCTAATTCATGATTATCAAATGCTAATAATGAAGACTTTTTATTTTTTCATTCCTTTCCCACTTTTTTCTAACAACAAAAAATTATTTTTATACAGATACCAAATAAATAAATAAATTTGCTTATTTCAGAATTAGGGGGGAAAACAACAACAGATGACCATAATTTAACAAGTATGGATGTCCCATTAAATCAAAGAATATTATATATATATATATTGTTCTGATAGGCCAATACTGATAATAAACATTTCAATTATTATCAATCTATAGCAAGTTTCTTTAAATTTAATATAGTTTTTCTACTTTCAAATGCCTTTATTTGTGCCTCAAGACGATTCAAGAGGCATAAGTTTTACAATGCAATCAACAAGAGTCATTACAAAGAAATTTAGGGAGTGTCGGTACGTATCAAGCGCATCCACACCCATACACTTGATTCAATGCATATGATTTTGAACATTCAAGTATAAATGTATGGATAGGTGAGTGGGATATTAATATTTCCAGAAGTGCAGTGACACAAAATTCACCTGCCCTTCCAGACTTACACACATAAACCCATCTTCTTATGCTGAAATTATTGTTCACAAAACTGTCCAATTATACGTGTCCATTTCTCCATTAGTTATTTAGAGACAAAAATGTTGTTATATTAACAGCAATGTTACACTTTCGAACACTTCTATTCATGTCTCATTTGGGGCCATAGCTTGAAAGAAACAAGGCAACCGCTTCAGTTGCAGTGGGAGTATTGTCCTTGGATTGTCTAATTGTACAAGTCTATTTCACCATTTGAGCATTACCAGTACTGTTATAAATGAGAAGGTGTTTGAATTGTCCAATTGTACAAGTCTATTTCACCATTAAAGCACTCCCAGTTCTGTTATAAATGGCTTTATAGGTATATATGCTTATTTCTTGGTTTGCATGGCATACCACTTGTAGAGCAGTTATTTTCCCTTCTATCTATTCTTAATCTTTTATTAATTTGTTCAGACTTAACTACCTTCATTTCCTAGGATTTATCATCGTGATATGTTAGTGCTCTTTGGGCTGTTATAATTTCTAATTACTAATAAATCAATTTATTTATTATGTAAGGTAAGGACTACACTAGGCAAGGCATGGCCCTAGTTTGATCTGGTTCCAAGTCTGATCGGTTAGCCATGGCTGGATGTCCTCTTGTCATGGTCCTTGGCGTCCTTTAACAATTTGAAGTATAATACCTCAATATTGTAATCAATACCCTTTTCAAAAGTTATCTTATTTCGTGCCAACCAGATGACAAAGTTAACATAAGTTGCCAATCTAACACTGCCAAAGGAGCTCTATTTAAAAGCTTTCACCATATTCACCCAGGCCCAGTCTTTATCTGTGGTCTTTTGCAATGTCAGGTAGCGTAGTTTATTCCAGGTCTCACATTCCTGAAGAATATGGGAAATTGTTTCATCGGTTTTCTTGCACAGAGGGCATATCAGATCCATTTTATACCTCCGCTTGTGGTGGAGGAATGCAGCCGTTGGTAGGGCCTCAAGGTTAACTTTAATTATAAAGTCTACTAATTTCGCCTCCAGCTTCCAGAACTTTGTTAACCCTGCAAGTCGCTTCATCCCTAGCTGAAGTCTGGCCTTCGTGATGGGACTGCTACCATTGATTAGAGCATGGGTGTCCCAATAGGAAAGCTTGCCATTGAAAAGGGAATTGGACATTGTTACATTTTTAGTCACGAGTGTGACCTGTTGCTGTAACCAAATGTTACCCTTTCTTGGGGGGGTCAGTGGGTTCAACCTCATTTATTGGTAAGGGGCTTTCCATTTTTGGATTATCCTGAAATAGTTTGGTTAAAATATTGTGGGCTTTCTGGATTAAGAAGGTGTTGATTGAATGGAGTCCGAGTCCATTTTGTGATTTAGGCCTTTGAAGGGAGTTGAGGCCAATTACTGCTGTTCTCATGCCCCAGCAAAGCTTCCTACATTGAGTCTCCACCTTTTTTATAAAGGTCTTAGTAGGGGAAAAACCGGCCAGAAAATGTGATTTTGGGTAGCACAGCTGCATTTAATAGTGCGACCTTCTCCAACAAGGATAGTGGGACCTTGGTTAGGGATGTCACTGTGTTCTTAACCTTTGTGAGAATATTTTCCTCCAGCTCCCTTCTCATGACACTAGGAGGGGAGGCCAGGCTAAAGCCGAGAAACTTCTGGGGGGGGGGTGCTCGGAATCTCCCCTGGATCTGTTTTCCAGTTCTGATCGACCACATGGCCGATTTCGCCTCATTAACTCTTAGACCTGATTCGGAACCAAATTGATCCAAGAGTTCCTCCAGCCTACCAACCTCATCCTGTGACGAGAGGAACACAGTCACATCATCCATGTAGGATACGTGGCAGATCCTCTCTCTCAGCAAAGTGATGGCAATTCCCTCAATGGATGCCTCAATGCGTAACAGCAATTTCCTCTTCTTGATAGCATTCAAACAAACTTTATTTGAAAGGGCCTTTTAAATTCTCTTAGATCTGGTTAAAGGCTTCAACTTTTCATCTCCTAGCTTCTCTTCTAGTAATATGTTCAGTCAGCTTTTTAGATTCTGTTTAAAGCTTTAACTATTCATCTACTGGCATCTTTCTATTAACCTGAACAGCCAATTCTACTTCAGTTTCTTAATTCTTTCAATAATGTCAATGATACCGATTTATTAGATCCAGTTTAAAATGTTAATATATCATCTGCCATCATCTCATCCAACAATATATTCATTGAGTTCTATTTTAAACTCTTATTTCTTCCAATGATGTTGAAGATATTTGTTTATTTTCTTGCCCATGTATTTTCCATTTCAATTCCTAAACCATTCTCAATATACATTTGTTCATACCACAGTGTGGCTGTGAAGCTTCTGCATTGCTCTTCTGTTAAGGGAAAAACAAATAAACCATATCTATTAAAAATCTTTTTCAAATCATGAACATATTTCCTTTAAATTATTTTTACAAAAAGCCTTCCATCCAAATTTAATTACATGATTATTTTTAACCATTATGTTTCTATAAACAATCGAGATGTTAGAAGTGAGATGTTATCTCCAGCCTTGAATACTTAATTATGAGCTTAATGATTCTTTAAGTGCCATATTCCATCTGGTTGATAAATTAATTTCACTCTGAATTACTAACAATGTTGACAAAGGTATGCTTATAAATATCAAAGCTACCAAAAATAGATGGATTCATTCTATTCTTAATTCTTTGTTCAACATTTAGAGTGCTTTTAAGTGATTTACTTTCTTTATTTTCATATACAATGAGCTATCTTTAATTTGAAGTTTACATTATATTTTTTTTTTTCCATGTGTCATAGCATCGGCCGGGACGCGAACCCACAACCGTCTGCAACCAACTACTTGCTTGCATGGCGGCTGCGATACCTCTCGGCTAACAACGCAAGACTACATTATATTTCTATCTATATTAATAATGTAATCATGATATTTGCAGTTGTAAACTTCTGATCCATAATTACCAACATTTATTTTCTCTTTACATAAAAAAAAAAAAAAATTACTATTACATTATTTTTTTTATCATTTATTTTAATTACAACTTTTTTGTTTCACGTAATGACAATTCTACTAACATTTCCTGAAACACATTATTGGTAAAATATAGATGAAAATATGTAATCATTCTGCTGCTTTGCAGTTATCAAACTGATATAATTTCATTAATTTGTGTTTGGAATTGTAAATTTTATATTGTTACTATAGTTCATGTTCATTAAATGCCAATAATTTACTGCTGATTATATTTGTTTTCATAAGATATTTTTTTATCTAAAATAAGTTTTAATTTATATAGCAGTCATTAGGCAGTTTAAAATGATTCCAATTGTATGGACAGTTCTTGTGATCATAATAATTTTAGACCATCAGTATAAAACTTACATCTATCTAATATGTTGCAACATTAATTGTAATAATTTTCTTTGAAAAAGCCAAAGATAATAATGCTCTAATCTTTTATTTCTGAATGAGAACACAGAAGCACTTTGAGATTTGACTTAACTTTTACTCATATAAATTCAAACTGCTTCTAGGATAGCTGAGAAAGCCCTATATCAAGCTCCTATGTTGTAATCCCTTTGTAATGCTGCATAATTTACATAGCCTATCATATGGCCATTATTTTCATTTCTTAAAAAATGTGACAGTGGGAAAGCAACAATAAATATGTTTAAGTCTTGTGATATCCACTAGTGTAACTCAAATTTCAATTCAACAGAAAGATTAAATTTGCATTATAGACAATGTCTGCATTAAATATTTACAAATTTCAAAATGTTAATGTTATTCTGAATAAATTTTAACAAACTTTTAAAAGATTTAGTACTAATGTTGCAGATACATAATTTGGGATCAACAAACCTACATCTCTACAGATCTTGAGTAATTCTGCCTAATAGATATGATTAAAAGACTTTATTAGCAAATGTTTGTTTTTCAGATATATCATGAAATATAAAATGCCAAAATCGAATTTCATGATCACATTTATTGATAGTCAATTTAAGACTGTGAGTTTAGAGAAGTAAAAATTTTGCAGTTTCACATTATCATTGAATAACTTATTTTTGTCAAAAATGTGGCATCTAAAAGTATGATGAATATGTTCTTTCAATTAGCAATTACTGATAGATATGGGTGTTTTACTTAGAAATTTTCAAATTTTTTGTTTCTGTCAAAAGTAGATAAATGTTGCTTTTTATTATATTTACATCATCAATATAGAATGCTGACATACCTTTACCTAAAAAAAAAAAACTTGTATATCACAACATTTAATCTGTTGAAAGTAATTGCTCTATTAAATAGTAAATAATCCAAGAGATAAAGATAAGCAAATTCCTCTTGCCATATGGAAGACTGACAAAGTTCTGAATAAGTTGGGGATAGATGGTGGTGTTGGTTTTAATGCAGCTAATGAATCAGATGCCAAGTTAGAATAAATGGCAATCAGCTTCAAGATTTGATGAGCAATCTTTGTAAGCTGCAAGTATCAAACACATCGTCAATATACTGTATCCACTGAAATTTGAAATCTATTTCAATATGTGGTGAAATGTTAGTTGTAATTTTTTTTCTTATTTGATTTTAATAGTGAATACATTAACCTGGAGAGCATTGGAATATGCTGCCATGACAACATATAATATTGAAAAAAAAAAAGTTTATTATTAATTATAGTACATAAAAATTATGAATTGACTTCATTCATGTTAAAAATGAATGTGCAATTAATAAAGTTTATACTCTTGATAAAGTTATTATTTTTTCTTTGTATATTTTCGTTACTGCATTCACAATAGTAGATTACAAAAAATACATTTTTAATATCTCCAGTATGTTTGCTATTTTATTTGTATAATATTGTGGTAGAAAATGTGTGTAAAAGTACATTATCAGTGCAGTATGAAAGAAAGTAGTCTAAATTGTTTAGTTTATGTTAGAGTGAAAAAGTACTATTAGTATTTTAAGATGTAAGTTTTATAATTATTACACATATATGATATAATATTTTTATTTACTGGACACTATCTGAAATTAACCAAAGAGTTAATGTGGAGAATTGCTATAGCTTCTCTGACATCAACTGAAAAGTTAATAAATACAACTAAACAGTTTAACTCTCTTTTTCTCATGTCTTGGCTTCAATAGAAGTGAATCTAAGTTCCTTCATATAATTTTTTTAAATTTATTTTTAAAAGTATATGATTATTAAATATAGAATGATGGGGTGAAAACAATAGTATTTGTCTATTAATTGTACAGATTTATCGAGAATTTGTGAAAAGCAACAATTTATTGAAAGAATGAAAATTAATTCATAGTGTTTAAAAACCATTGGAACATTCCTTTACTGTTAAAAATGAACATTATCTACATTTCAATGATTATAATTACCTACCAATACAATTTTATGAGACCAATGAATTATTTACACCCAAGACATAAATTGGCTCAATTTCCACCACATTGTCATGGATGAAACTAGCATCTATTAATTTGTAATGTTTTACAAATCAAATACTTGTTAAAAAAAACCCTATTTACATGTGTTGTCATGGATATAAACCAGTGTTTATTCACTTATAATGTCACATATACCAAATATCTGTTACATGAAAGGATATTTTGAATCTCTTAAAAAAATATTGTAACTAACAAAATGTACTTCAAATCTAATAACTTTCCGTGATATTTCTATTTTTATTTTTGGAATAAAATACTGCCAGATCGTGGTTCAAGAAATAAACCTTAGAACTATGGAACTGTTTTAAAAATGTCATATTTGTGAACAATTAATCAAGATTTTGCTAATATATATTATCATTTTTGTTTGTATACATAATTGTAAAAAATATAAACATAGTATAATTTAAGCTAAGTAGGGATTTATCTTACATATATATATAAAATGTAGGGGTTATGTTTTTCTAAATTCAAATTTATATTGTGTAGTTTCGTAATTATAATTTAAAAATATTTATCTCCTTATTCATTGATTACAAATTAATTTCAAGTATTTATTTTTGTTTTATTCTCTTAGAACAATGTAAACAAATAGGTAGATTCATCTTTAGCATAATTTTTATCTCAATGAACTATTTTTTTACACATAAAAGTTAATTATGTCCTGAACTCTCTTATATTTTGAAAAGTGCATATGTATTACATAAATATATATTTTAATCTTAGCATTTGATAAGTGAAGTTCAATGTATAATCACCTATTTAATTTAAAAGAATTAATGTCATAAAACACAATCGGATCATATATTGTAAACAGTCAGAATCATCTATCGTGCTAACACACTGCAGAATTCAAACCCCAGACACGAAACTGAACATTCTAGGAGGGGTTGCCTTCTAGATATACTAAGTTCGAATCTAAAGCCCAAATTTCACAGTGCCATCTACGTGACAACGCATCTGATGCCACTACTAGTATGACCTTTGACCGGTGCCTGGTGGTCAGGAAGAAACAAAAGACTCTATACTGAGCTGATATTTTAAGTCAGCTCATATATATATATAAGCTCACATATTTATAATTTGTCATAAATATTTTGAAGTTAAATAGTTTGTAAAATGAAAAAAAGGATTAATTAACAAATGGTTTTGATTTAATGGAAAGGGTAAAAATTTTGAACTTTTATTTGGAAATAAACAAATAAAATTGAATATAATTTATTTAAAAAAAAAAAATGTTAAAAGTGTTTAATTAAAAGGGAGAAAAATTCGAGAGATAAAAGGGTGGGGAAAAGAAAACAAAATTAGATTCTTGGTAGTAATTATACTCTATTGTTGAAACTTTCACAAAGTAAAAATATTTGGTTAGTAATTGCTATTACGCTAATTAAAAAAAAAAGATAAGAAAGAGTGGAGATAAGATCGCTTTTAGAGAGATCAGTTGACTTGACTTTTAGAGACCAGCAAGGACAATAAAGAAAGCAGCTGTGTTTCGAACAATAAAAATTATTATTATTGAAATTTAATTTTTGCGGACTCTTGTCAAATGTATAGCGGCTAAAGTTATCACAGCCTTCCCCTTTGGGGAATTGATCGCCACTCCATCTGAATGAAGCTATCGAGAGAGTTATGGAATGGAAGAAACGGATATTGCTAGCCGGACAACCAAAGGAACACTCATGGAATTCGCATATACAAGGACAAAGGCACGACCAATGGAATGTAAAACCTATGAAAATCAGGCCACTCCGCTCTGATCGATCAGGGTAATTATAAACTTTTAATTAATGAGAACTCTAAGTAAAGCGTAATAGAACTTTATATTTAATTTAATTTTCATTTATTATGTTTATTACGAATGTTTCAACAATAGAGGGGGGAAATAAATTTGTTTAATATTGTAATCTATTAATGTTAATTTGCGTTCAATATTTTTTATGAAATATTGGAATAACTGTATTTTAAATTATTTAATATCTATTCGATCTAGAGAGTAACAACAGGGTGGGGGTATAAAAGTGCGTCGCCAAGTAACAGAGAACCTTGGGGCATTACTCGTTTGTTAATAGAAAATAAGGAAAGCATTGAAAGTATAAGAAAACGAAAGACACTTATACGTTCATTGTAAGATTTTTTTGCAATTTATTTATTTACCAAAGAAAGTGGAGTTTAAAAATAAACTTCAGGAAAGATTAAAAATACTATAAGTCGTCTTATATACACGTCTGCTAGAATTCGCAGTATTAGTGTAGGCGCGAGTAAATCTATGGTAAATATTTGGGAAGCATAATTAGAAAGTAAACAGAGGGAAAATCAGATATTGTAAGTCAGTTCTTTCTAGATCGGATAGAATTATAAGGTTATTAATAATAAATAGTAGTAAAAGAAATTAAAAGTTTTTTTTGTCCAACGTATTCTTGAATTCTTGAATTATTTATAATAATTAGTTAGTGTTCTTAAAGGCAAACCCCTGTAAGATTATAATCAAAGTTTATAATCAGTGAATCGTCGTTCGAAAATAAATAAAGACCAGGTTTATGTAAAGTTACGTGACCAGGTTCCAAGAGAGAAATCCTTGGTGGCGCCCTCGACGACGATTCTAATAACTAAAATTCAGTTAGTAGGGAAGAAAGAAAGTTGCCGTGTCACAGAGGAGTGAGGGGAGGAAAGTTAGAAAATGGCGCTTCCAACATGTCGGGCTCGTTAACAAGAGAAACGCCCAGAGATTAGAGTTAAAAGAGAGAGTAAATTTTTTAGTAAGGGGGTGGATTTCAGATGGGATTACGGGGTCAGGACTCCATCGGGGGGAGTTAGTACTATAGGAAATAATTGAAAATATAACTCGAGTAAAAATGCAAGACGGAATGGAGATAATAATTTTCGAAGGGAAAAATGAGGAAACATTATTCGAACACATAGAAAGTTTAGAAGAGTGTTTTGATATATACAAAGTAGGAGAGAAGGTAAAAATAATCATAGCAAGTAGCTATCTGAAAGGCACAGCAAGAGAATGGTGGAGAACTATATATGAGAAGCCCGATAGTTTTAAACTACACTAAAGCTCTGATACGAAGATTTTGGTACATAGAAAGGCAAGAAAGATTACAAAGGGACGTAGAAACGGAAAAATATTCAAAAGAAAAGGGGATGGGGTATAGACAATTTTTCTTGAGACAAATGACGAAGTTAAGAAGAGTAATTGAATATCCGATTCCAGAATGCCAGATTATGAATATAATAAGCAGAAATATGCCAAGAAATATACGGAGTAGGTTAAAGACGTGCATACACGAAGGGTTAGAAGAAGTCTTGGAAGCACTAACGGATGAGGAAAACATGCAGCAACAAGAAGAGGGAGAAGAAACGCATCTCAAATTATTAAATGTTATTATAGAAGAAGAAGAAAAAATTCAGACAATGGCGGAGCAAACGTGCCCTGTAATTGCAGTAAAATTACAGGGGATTGAAGTACAAGCTCTGTTGGACTCGGGAAGTCAGGTCTCCATAATCTCGAACAAAATGCTCAATCAAATCAGAAGTCAGAAGGGATCACTGCATACGTTACCATTAAAGAAATCGGAAATAACTATGGCAAATGGTAAAAAGTCAAACTCGACCCCGTGCAAGTATATAGAGAAATACAAGTGGGAAAAAAAAATATAATACAACATACGCTATTATCTATGCCAGGTTTAATAGAAGATATGATACTGGGGTCTGACTTTATGTATCAAACAGGGACAAAAATCAATTTTAATGAAAAGGTAGTAATAATAAAAAATGAAAAAGTACCCTTTAGTGATCGTAATAAACTAAGCAATAGGATAGCATGTGTGAGAGTAGATGATATTGATATGGAGATAGACGATAAAGTAAGCAAGTTAGAAAAGGATAATAGTGAAGGGAAAGACCAACTTAGAGAGATATTGCAGCAGCACAAACAAGTGTTTGCTACAAATCCTGGGATTATAAAGGGCTATACGCATCGTATCAAAGTAAAAACAGAGACTCACTTCCAGGGCAGGTCATACCCCATTCCAGTTAAATATAAAAGTGAAGTAGACAAACAAATACAACAGATGGAAAAATGGGGTATCATAAAAAAACAGCAATCCCCATATATAAATCCTCTGGTGATAGTAAAAAAAAAGATGGTTCAATGAGAGTGTGTTTAGACGCGCGTCAGTTAAACGCCATTACGATTCCTGATAGAGATGTGCCGCCGCGTATCACAGACTTACTATTGGAATTCCGAGAGAAGAAATATTTTTCGTCTTTCGATCTAACATCGAGTTATTGGCAGATGCCATTACATATAGAAGACCAAAAATACACCGCATTTAGATATGAGGGATATACATATGTGTTCCAGCGAGTGCCATTTGGGTTAGTTAACAGTGGGTCGGGGTTGCTTCGATGTTTGGACCAGGTGTTATCCGATAGGGTAAAACAACTTATTGTATATTATATGGATGACGTTGTTGTAGCATCACGGTCACTTCAAGAACATTTGGAAAGTTTAAATATATTTTTTCAAGAATGCCAGCAGAAAAATATGACGATAAATCTAAAAAAAAGTAATATATTGCAAAAAGAAATTTTGTTTTTAGGGCATCTCGTTTGTGCTCAAGGAGTGAGACCTCATCCTGATAAGATTGACGCTTATAAGTCGTTTTCCTCAACCTAAGAATAAAAAACAAATTAGGTCATTCTTAGGCCTATGTGGTTTTTATCAGAGGTTTTACGAGAAATTTTCTGTAGATACGGAGGCACTTTTACAATTGCTTAGAAAAGAAAGCAGGTGGGAGTGGACTAAAAAACAAAGCGAGGCATTCAGCAAAATTAAAGAAAATTTTGAAAAAAACGTCATACTCGCATACCCGGATTTTAATAAACCTTTTATGCTCCAGACCGACAGCAGTAAAGTGGGGTTGGGGGCTGTATTATTTCAAGAGAATAAAGAAAAAAAACCGCAAGTCTTGTATTTTTTAAGTAGAAATTTAAACTCTGCAGAAAGAAATTATACGACTACAGAAAGAGAAGCACTGGCCATCATATGGGCATTAAATAAACTTAAACATTTACTATTAGAATCCGAGATTATTATTATTACGGATCACAAGAGTCTAGAGTTTATAAATAAATGCTACTTAACAAACGATAGGCTTATAAGGTGGGCATTATATTTACAAAGATTTAACTACCGAGTGGTTCATTGCTCAGGGAAGGAAAATATCGTGCCGGACATATTGAGCCGAAATCCGGTACCGGATACAGGCCAAAATTTAACATTAGAGGGAGCACGGTTAACTCCACTTATAATAGATGCGGATATGTCGATGGAAAGGGACATGAAGAGGATAAAAAATTTTCAGTCATCCGATCCCACATGCAAAAAGATAATACAACGTTACAATGATACCGACCTACGCAAGCAAACCGATGCAAAAAAAAATAATAATAGAATAAATCGGTATAAAATGATAAATGGAACGTTGATGTTTCAGGTCAAAGAAGGAACCGATTACTGGAGAATAGTCATACCCAAAAGCTTAAGAATGCGCTTAATAAATTATGTACATAGGACATATGGACACTATGGCGCACTTAAAGTGAATAAAATTTTACAGAGGTGGTATTATTGGCCAAATATGTATAGGTCGATTATTAATACACTTCAGATGTGCCATAGATGCAGACAAAATAAACTGGCGAATAAAAATTATGCGGGAATATTGACTCCTATTATAGCCCAAAACCCAAATGAATTGTTGGCCATCGATTTTTATGGCCCATTACCTTCGTTTCGTCGATATAAATATATCTTGGTGACGTTCGATGTGTTTTCGAAGCTGGTACGGGCTTATCCATTGCACAAAGCTGATACAAAAAATTCTATTGCTGTGTTAAAGAAGAAACAATTCGTTCAGGTGGGAAGACCACGTGCAATTTTGAGTGACCATGGGACGCCATTTATATCCAGGGAATGGAAAAGTTGGATAAAACAGGAAAACATACACCATATCTTAACCTCTATAAGAAATCCCCAATCTAACCCATGTGAAAGGGTTATGAAGGAATTGGGAAACTTATTTTGGGCACATTTGAAGGAAAATCATAAACATTGGGTGAAAGTACTTCCTCAAATAGTGAAAATTATTAATTGCACGTACCACGAGTCTACAGGGTTTGCCCCTGAACGATTACATTACGGCCATCTGGAACCTTCTCTTCTCAAGTGTCGTTTGCCCCCCGAGAATGAAACAGTAGACATAGTGAAGGATCGAAGTTGCGCCAGAGAGAGATTAAAAAAAAAAAGCTGAACAGCGAAAGAAAAGAGGGAATAATAGTCCAGTACATTTTAAGATAGGAGATTGGGTTTATGTCAAAACCCAGCCTGTGAGTAAAATGAGCGAGAAGCAATATAAGAAAATTTTCCCTTTATTTGAAGGTCCGTACAAAATCATTCAAAAATGCGGTCCCAATGCATTCATGATTCTAGGAAAGAAAGGTAAGAAGGGAGCGTATAACGCAAGATCTTTAAAACCTTGTAAGGGGGAAGGGAACAAGTCACCGCGGGGCAATTAAAGTTCAATGAGCTGATATTTTAAGTCAGCTCATATATATATAAGCTCACATATTTATAATTTGTCATAAATATTTTGAAGTTAAATAGTTTGTAAAATGAAAAAAAGGATTAATTAACAAATGGTTTTGATTTAATGGAAAGGGTAAAAATTTTGAACTTTTATTTGGAAATAAACAAATAAAATTGAATATAATTTATTAAAAAAAAAAAAAGTTAAGAAGTGTTTAATTAAAAGGGAGAAAAATTCGAGAGATAAAAGGGTGGGGAAAAGAAAACAAAATTAGATTCTTGGTAGTAATTATACTCTATTGTTGAAACTTTCACAAAGTAAAAATATTTGGTTAGTAATTGCTATTATGCTAATTAAAAAAAAAAGATAAGAAAGAGTGGAGATAAGATCGCTTTTAGAGAGATCAGTTGACTTGACTTTTAGAGACCAGCAAGGACAATAAAGAAAGCAGCTGTGTTTCGAACAATAAAAATTATTATTATTGAAATTTAATTTTTGCGGACTCTTGTCAAATGTATAGCGGCTAAAGTTATCACAGCCTTCCCCTTTGAGAAATTGATCGCCACTCCATCTGAATGAAGCTATCGAGAGAATTATGGAATGGAAGAAACGGATATTGCTAGCCGGACAACCAAAGGAACACTCATGGAATTCGCATATACAAGGACAAAGGCACGATCAATGGAATGTAAAACCTATGAAAATCAGGCCACTCCACTCTGATCGATCAGGGTAATTATAAACTTTTAATTAATGAGAACTCTAAGTAAAGCGTAATAGAACTTTATATTTAATTTAATTTTCATTTATTATGTTTATTACGAATGTTTCAACAATAGAGGGGGGAAATAAATTTGTTTAATATTGTAATCTATTAATGTTAATTTGCGTTCAATATTTTTTATGAAATATTGGAATAACTGTATTTTAAATTATTTAATATCTATTCGATCTAGAGAGTAACAACAGGGTGGGGGTACAAAAGTGCGTCGCCAAGTAACAGAGAACCTTGGGGCGTTACTCGTTTGTTAATAGAAAATAAGGAAAGCATTGAAAGTATAAGAAAACGAAAGACACTTATACGTTCATTATAAGATTTTTTTGCAATTTATTTATTTACCAAAGAAAGTGGAGTTTAAAAATAAACTTCAGGAAAGATTAAAAATACTATAAGTCGTCTTATATACACGTCTGCTAGAATTCGCAGTATTAGTGTAGGCGCGAGTAAATCTATGGTAAATATTTGGGAAGCATAATTAGAAAGTAAACAGAGGGAAAATCAGATATTGTAAGTCAGTTCTTTCTAGATCGGATAGAATTATAAGGTTATTAATAATAAATAGTAGTAAAAGAAATTAAAAGTTTTTTTTGTCCAACGTATTCTTGAATTCTTGAATTATTTATAATAATTAGTTAGTGTTCTTAAAGGCAAACCCCTGTAAGATTATAATCAAAGTTTATAATCAGTGA
The DNA here is from genome assembly GCA_028023455.1 of Epiperipatus broadwayi. NCBI lineage: Eukaryota > Metazoa > Onychophora > Udeonychophora > Euonychophora > Peripatidae > Epiperipatus > Epiperipatus broadwayi. Next base: position 2,702,311 of record JAQFVV010006296.1, on the reverse strand, counting down.
ATCGTCGTTCGAAAATAAATAAAGACCAAGTTTATGTAAAGTTACGTGACCAGGTTCCAAGAGAGAAATCCTTGGTGGCGCCCTAGACGATGATTCTAATAACTAAAATTCAGTTAGTAGGGAAGAAAGTTGAGGAAGTTTGGGTGGCTAATTAACGTCTATGGATTTACAAAAGAAATGCAGAAATATATATATAGATCGAGACAGTGATAGGAATCAAATAAAATAAGAGATCAAATTTAGTTTTAAATAATTTCACAAAATTTATTCATATAAATTATATATATATAACACCACTGTCTGCTTATATGAGACAGGGACGCGTATTAAATAATTGTTGGCATTTTATTCCCACAACTGACAAAAAGACTTTAAAACAAAGTGATATATTCTATTCCTCGGGCTAATAGCGTTACGATAATGTGCTTGACGAAATAGGAACATGTGCGAGGTGCTTTGAGTAATTATACAAGTTTAAGAAAACATTTGAAAATTAAGTGTTATAAAATATTTATTGATTTCGAGAATAGCAGGGACTAAAGCTTACTAAGCAACAAAGTGGGAATGTGATCAAAGCATTTATTTGAGAATAATAATAGAGTTGCATTGGGAGGTCAGTATTGCTGATAATGAATTTATTAAAGTTGGAGGGTGTGACACGTTTAAGTCACGGATGCTTTGTAAAATAAATATAAAATAAAACAATATTGAAGATCCGGAATAATTACGGAGGGCATCTCGCCGCTAACCCGTAGGAAAGTATTTTATGAACAGCCGAAACTTAGCGACTGTGTGACGATTGCATTTAATTCCCAGGTGTGTCATTTGGAACACACTCTGCCTGGAAACTTGCAATATACGAAAAGAACGGACTTTGCAGTGTAAAGAATCCTTGGAAAAATAAAACAAAGCAGTCTCAACAACCAATTCATTTACCAGCAATACGAAACTAGTGTATATAAAAACATACTGAATGGGTTTTCCTCAGATTAAGAGAAATGCCCAATCAAATTCCCCGAAATTCATTTAAAAGGGTCCGCACATTCTCGACGTCAATGATGAACTTTATAATTAAAGTAGAACACGGTAATTAAAATAGGAAAATGCATGCTTGCGGGTTTGAAAAGTAAGTATAGATTTATATACGCAATCATGCATTAGGGGACACATTTAATCATTGACCTCGCACACACTCTCATATTAGATTAAAATCAATAACATGTAGATTTTAAACTATGTGATTATATTATATATTAAAGAATAGAATCGCCCTCGAACGAGTGATTTGCAAGATAATAAAATTGGAAAATTATAAATTTAAAATATGCCTTAATAGCGGCATCTTACTGTCAATAAAGGGAATAGTTCACTCGGTCAAAGACGATTCTGACACATTATCATAATAAAATAAAAGAAAGCTTTATAAATAGAAAATATTAACCCAATGATAGAGAGCAAAATGTTGAGTATATTTAAACACGTTAAAGAAATACATAATGAAGTTATGTGAAATATAAGAAAAACAATTTTAAATAGCTATAGCATGTTAGTTATCACAAGAGTTCTTGGGTTAATTTAGGGTTACCTCTGGAGAAGCATTTTCAGGTAGATGTTCGGCAGGTTTTATAATTCAGCAGCAAAATCTGGAAATGTTCATATTTTTGGTAGCGGCAGCAGTTCTGGGGTTCCCTGTGTGATAACTTCCGATAGTCTACGGCAGCATATGACCATTTCGGAGAGAAATAGCCTTCTTGCACTCTACTCTGTCATGTCAAGATTTACAAATTACTACTATAATTTTGGTTAGAAACATTAGACCTCAGAATGATTTCTCTTAGCAACATTAGAAGAAAAAACTGGAGAACAAAAGAAAACCATTCTTTTTATAGTAGACGTTAACAATAGAACTGCCCTGGAGCATTACAAAAATATATCGGACTTATTAGCTGTAATTAAATATATCCCAATGTCTAAAGGAATTCAACATTAATTAATTTCTTTTGTTAATTTCCCTGTCGACATTCGGATTACAAACTAGATTTAATTAAAAATTACTTTTATTAATTAAAGAAAACCTTAAGTGGACATCTGCTGTTTTTAGATAAACTTATATAACATTAACTAATTACAACATGAAATAATTAAACTATTGTCCCTCATTTATTTTAACAGAAATATTTGGAATAACTTTTATTAAATTAAAGAAAATGATTTTACTTTTTAAATTGCAATATTTGAATCTATTTACTAAACGAATATTTACTAAATGAATTTTATATTACGATGGTAATATATTTGTAAACAGATTCAAACAAAATAACTTTAACAATTTATAATTTTGATATGTTTTAAAATGCATATCATAGTGTGTGCGCAATTACGATTTATATAACCTACTTTTTAATAAATCAAGATTATGTGAACATATACATAATCTATAATCTTGTATTTATTTGGGAAAGAGATATATATATAATACGAGCATTGTACTCGTGGTTTAAAATTGGGCGGGTTTTTTGGTATATAAGCATATTGCAGACACACTATGATAGATTGAGGTTCAAACTAAGGTATGAGGGTAGGAAGTAGATGAGAAAAGGTGAAACGAAGATCTGCAAAGCAGACCTTACTGTTTCACATTCCCTTAGTGACGGAACAAAAAAAATTGTTAAAAAAAAAAAAAATTTACAAGATAACCCATAATGTACAGGATATAAATATAATGAAGAAACGAAACTGAATTATATACCTGGATCATATTAATAAATCTACCATCTAGCGAACATTTTCTATTATTCCCCTCCCCTTTCAACAAAATTTTATTTAAAAAAATCTAATAGTTTAACATTGTTTATATCCGATCTTTTTATATTATCCTGTGACGTGTCCATTTTTTTTGTTGTTGTTGTTTTTGTTTTTTTTTAAAAAAAAAACTACTATAATCCTGGGTCTGGTGGGTAATAACTGCTTTTATAATTTGATGACTGCAGTCTTGGATTATCAGGCCTCTTTACCTTGTCTGGCGGTTCTTTAGCCCAGGGACTGAAATCCAGAGTGGTTAAGAATTCGGCCATTTCCTCCATCTCTTTGATTGTGCTGCCCGCCATCAGCTGTTGTATCGGTAACGGCATATTCTGATGAACGGTATGTATAACATGAGTGTCAGAAAACGCAAACGTGCTAAGTGATCGAAGGCGATTGACCTGGCGAATGAAAAATTGCGTGTGTTTCCTTGATCGCTCCGTACTTCTCCTGGCAAATGGTATTTAGAATTCCGCTCTGCCGATCCTCACTCCAATAATATCTTAGTAACAGGCTACCGTAATTCGCAAATTTGTTTGGTTTTTTCGCTAACATGCCCCACCAATCTTTTGCATAGCCATATAAATGATGGCTAGCGATAGCAGTCTGTTCATGCAGATCCGTTTTATAAAATTGAAAGAAATCCCGCAGGCTATCCAGGTGTGGGTGGGGTTTTTTTCCTATTTCTCCTCGAAATATTTTAACAGTTAATATCTTAGCAAGTTGGGTTTGAACCCCGAAGTCTGGAATTAAGGTCCTGTGGATTGTATCTATCCCACTACTATGCGCTTGAGGAGGTGGTAGATCATCGTTAGAGGTCTGACATCTTCAGTTTAGGTCCACTACCTCGTTGATACTGTTTGTATCGTCAGGTTCTGTTTTCACTATCAGGACTTCATTATCCAGGTATTGTATTAATTTTGGATCAGTTTGATATCTCCATAGAGTGCAATGCATTTGGGTGGGATGGAAAAAATCATATCATTGCCTTATTTAGTATCAATAATGAAATTTTTTACACATTGACTGTCACATTCTAGGTATATTATAGATAGTGGATATATAATTAGATCGATTTATGGGGTTTTCCACCACAAGAGTTCATAATTTTTGTAAATGACCTTTATAAACATTATTCGGCCTCTATTCATTAGTGTGGATTTCCTATAAGTTTTATTTATTTATTTTTTTCACTATTCTGGATACTTATTTGTAAATAAGACTCTGGTTTATGTTAAGAATTTTCGTCTGTGAATATGAATACTTATTAAACAATTTTATTTGACGAATAATTGATGTTTATTCAAGATATCTTTATTAGTGCAATTGTAAATTTTACAGAGCATTATATAATTTGGTCATCAATCTCTGCTTAAGGTGTGTTTAGTAATTATTTACTGCTTGTCGTTATTATCCTTGCCAGGCTTATGTAATCTACATTTTCAATGTGGGTCACTAATATATATAAATCATTAGAATCCATCTAAGACCTTCAATATGCAACAAAACATTTTGATCATGTGTATATTGTGTCCTAATTTTTTAAAATGATCACAGTTTAAATATTTATCAATAAGACAAACAGCCGCTAAGTGTCTTAACTGGCAGAACATGAAATGGCTAATCAGTAAAGGATTCTTATAAGATATGCATATGCAGATTATTACTTCAGTAATATTAAATATTCTCATTATTATATATTAAACAGCAGTTGCTTTGTTTACAGAGATGTTAAAATTAATAGAATTTTGCATCTTATACATTTAATATTCTTGTATAACTGTAAAATATACTTTTATATATACTCACATTCATTTTCATCAACTCTATTTGTAATTATCTTATCTATCTTCTTTCCCCATTTTTCAATTATGTATTTAATATATTCTCTGTCTATTAACTATGCATATAGTAAAAGCTTTCTAATCTACATGTTGCTGTCCTCTTCATGCATTTAATTAAATATTATATTTACTAATTTATCACTATACTTATATTAATTTACTTTTAATTGGTTTCATTAAAAAAGAGAGCATTCACTTCTTTTAAATAACTTCATAGGTTATCCACAATTTATTAACCAATGCATATCTAATTATATTTTGTCACATTTTCAAACTTTAGAATAAATACCACTATCTCTTGAACCCCAAAACATAAATATCGTTAGCTTTTTTTTTTTTAATGCAATTTTTAATTTTAACCTTTAAGTAAATTATTAATTACACTTCATTTAAAACATTAAAAGTAATATATAAGAATACATATCATTGAAACTAAAAATAGCAATCTATCAAAAATGCAATTTATGATTAGGTCACAATTCAGGCTATTTGATATTGTTTTTCCAAAATCTAAATCTCTAATATGTGTTAACATTTCCCAATTAACATTTATAAATTTTGAAAAATGAAATTTTAGTATACTACTTTGTTTCTTATGTAATAAAAGTAAATAACAAATGGCCATTCTAATTGAACAAAAAAAATTGTGATGACTATACATATCAAACTGTGTGCCACAAATACATCCACACTAGTTCATTTTTTAATTTACTTAATATTTTATAATGTTGTCTTTTAATTTCTTCAGCAGAAAACTTTCTTTCCAAAATATTTCAACACCATGTTTAATTGTAACTTTCCAATGTATTCACTCTGTCAATGTCTTTGAACTAAAGCTTATAGTATAGATTTCTTCCATAAAAACTATACTCACGTTCCATCATAAAACACCCTTTTAAAAAGTCTTGCAATGTTCATTCATTGCACATGTCCAATCCAATGAAGAAATGATATGACTAAAGTGGACCCTATAGTATCACATCCAGTAAATTGGAGAACATATTTATTGGTTTTATGATCTTGTCATTGTATCTTTAAAATTTTACGGAACAATGTTAAATAAAACTTTTTAAAATGCTTCTATACTATACTGATAGGATGTCCAAGTCTTATTTCAACACAATAAATTAGATAAAATGATAGCTCTATTAATAGTTGCAGAAGTTATTTCTCTGTGATAAAATATTTTATATTTTAACTAGTTAAAAATAGCAGCAGTATATTGGAGTCTGTATTTATCTCATCATCTAAGTCCATCTTTCTACTTAGAAAACTACCAAAGTGTTTAAATTGATTTACATTCTCAAGGTGAAAACTATCCAAGTTAAAACTTGCTGAAGATTGTCCTTCTATTACTAGCTGATAAAGAAAAGTTTTTTGAACATTAAATTAATAAGACACTCTTCATATTTTGTTTTCAAAATATTAAGTACATTCTGTAAATTATAATAATCAATAAAGCAAGTCATATAGAATGTGACATTGCTCTTAAAAAGCTTGTATTTACAAATATGTAATATAGGGAGCATACCAATATCTATTTGCCCATATAGCTATTTGAGTTAGATAGCTGAATTTAAAGTCATTTTCATGTCTGAAAATTTCTGATTTTCTTCTCAATAGTTAACTATTAAATAAGTTCTGGTTTTTGAGTTGATATTTTGGATGTAGTGTTGAATGTTCTAGCTCCTCACTGAGGTCAGCCATAAGCTCGAAACCAATTGGTCTGGGGATAAGAATATTCTAGATAGAGATTTTAAATATTTTCTTTTACCACACTTATTAAATAAGAGCTTATTTAAGCTTGAGCTATTGGTACGCTATCTATATTACATATTCTGTAAATTATATTTTAAACTGTCAAAAAAGAATGTAATTACCAGCATACTAATGTAAATATATTCCATGTGCAGTCATTATTACATCTGATTGGCTGTCACATAAGCATTTTAAGGTGCTTCTGTCGAAGGTTTTACCTGTCACATTATTACCAGCATACTGAATCCAAGAAATTCTTGTTTTTATTTTTAATTGATTCATATTAAAAATTCCATCATCAAACCTATATATTATATTGATCACTTTTTGATTAAGGCATCTCACCTATAAATGATTCCAAAGACTATTGTCATAAAAATTCAAAACAATGTTTGAACAAATGCACATCCTTGTTTATATCAGTTTTCATTTCAAATGCCTCAGATTTTCCACTTAACACTTCTTCTCATTCCATTATGTAGAATCTGTATAATACAAATGAATTTTGATGGATAAGTAACCCATTTTAAACAATGCCATAGACTTGTACTATTAACTGAGTCAAATGCCTTGATCAAATCAATAAAAGCAATACAAAAATCACTTCTTTCTTACTAACTCTTTTTTTGGCATTTGCCTGGTCACAAAAACCATGTCCATAGTATTTCTTAGTTCTTTAAAACCACATTGAGTCTCTGGTAAGCTATTCATCTATGACTGGAAGCTATCTATTCAATAAAATTCTTGGAAAATATCTTATAAGTCACACAACATTTAATCTTTTTTTTTAAAAAAAAAAAATCTTAAATCTTAACTTTCTTTATACATTAGTAATTATAAATTAAGTAACGATTAATTATTATGACAGATAAAAAAGATTTTCAATATAATAATGCAGTTTAGTCCATTATAAAATGAACAGAAGATCTAAAAGTTCCTAGATTGATTCTGAGCTGAATAAAATAAAAAAATGAAAAAATCAACTGAATGAAATTATTATTCTCAATCTGTTATTTTCACGCTCAAATGTTATATGTCTTACCTTAATTGCAAAATTAAAAATAAATTCAAATAAATTATTTGAAAAATTTATAATTTTTAAAAATAAAATATTAGCATTCAATGTTTGTATTTTTTTAACATTACAGTTATGTAAACATTTGACTTTATTATATATATTCAGAAAAAAAAAAAGCAATATATATTATGTATTTAACTATTTATATTTTACCCACATAAAAATTTTAGCATGAAAAAGTTTTTATTCATTAATATTTTATTATTTGTTGCAAATAATTTGCTATCAAAATTCTTAAACAAATCATTAAAAGGCAAAACAAAGCAAAAAAGAATTGATTTTACAATATATATATATATAAACAGACACATCTTTTAAAACAAATCTTTCATATATTAACAATTGGCATACATATATAGCCAAAAAACATTTTAATTTGTTTAAATTTTAAAAGTTTATGAGTAGTCAGAAAATGGGGAGGCATATAAATGTTTCTCACTTGAAACTGAAAGCAGAACTTAAAATAAGAGTTGGGTCTTTTCAACTGCATCCATTTTTTTATAATTATTTATCATAATAAACATATATATTTAGTAAAACCAATAAAATTACTTTAGTTTATCCAATGTTGTTTCAACAGCATAATTTGTTTTCACCATCCAAACAAGTTTCAAGCTTATAGCTTTCCTCAATGAGGAGCTTTGGATCTTAGACCAGGGTTTGGATCTATATAATCTAATGCACTTTCCTCAGCCAGTCATTATTTATCTTTCTGTTTCACTATCAGTCTATCAGTCCAATCTGAAAACATAAATGTTTTCAATCTAAACCAACTTGCCTGCATAAACATAAAGAACTGAAACCAGTTCAATTTTTGTATACTGTAATGTCATTAACATATGCAGGCAAGTTGGTTAGATTGAAAACATTTATATGTTTTTCAGATTGGGCTAATAATTTGATGTCAAAATAAAAAGATAAATGATGCTAGTAGAGGAAAGGTGCATTAGGTCCAGGCATGGGTCTAAAATTCAAAACTCCTCACCAATGAAAAATTAAAGCTTAAAACTACTCTGAAAATATTGCATAGGACAGCAATGGATAAGGATTAATTAAGCACTGTCATCTGCATCTACTAATTACTAAAAATTGCACTAAGTGGCATAGAAATAGTAAAAAAAAAAAAAACAACTATGCATATATATTTATATTATGTGTATGTCTGCAATGAAATTTTTAAAAAATGCATGTACATTATATAAATTTAAAACAATCTTTCAATAAATACACAAATGATCTTAAATTATTTGTCATTAGCTTAAAAATTAATACATTTTATTTAACACCAGAAACAGATTTTCTACATCTCATTAAAGACAATTGTATCTATTAGCCTTTACAAATTTGCATGATAGTTACATTGATTTTATTCAACTATATCACATCACTAATTAAACAATTTTATACTTCTTCAAATTGTTTCTAATGACATATTTATTTCTAATAAACAGTTGTAGAGAGATGGGAAAAAAAAATTTAAATGACTGCTAATATGCATTACAATCAGAACAGGTCTTATAAGTTAGGCTTGGTTATCACAATCCTTCCCAATAGTTAAATTATGTATTTATCTATATGAATTACATACACTTAATTTATAAATACTATACTTCTTCAACAAGCACTTATTTCAAACAGCAATTTTTTAATAAGCAAATATTAAGTTAACAAAAAAAAAAGCATTTGTAAATAAAAATTTATACAATTCAGACAGATTGTTTGGAAAAACTGGGGTGGTCAATTACATATTTTTTTCCAATGACTACAACCATATGCTAGAGATAAATGTAATGATAGAAATAATTTACAGAAGTTGAGAAAATATATATAAAAAAAGTTATTTAATAAATTAAATTTTAATGAGAATTAGTAAATGACGATAAAATCCTAATATTTTAATAAGCCTATAAATAAATTCACTTATGAAATATATGAAGCTGACAATACATGAAGCAACTAAGTCTGAATATGTTACTACAATATTTCATATGCCAGATTTCCAAAGAATCAGTTTTTAACAAACATAAAAAATAAACAAACTTCCCATTTCTTCATATCAATTCCAATCTATTGCTCAAACAAAAGTTGTCCACTTTAATCTAACCTTCTTATTGTTATAAGTTATATAATTTAGCATTAATATTTGAAAAGTCTAAAACTTTAAATTAATAGTGATTTTTGTAATATTAATCAAGCCAACTTACAATAGCAAAAAAACAATTAAGATGAAAATTCTAATAATTTTAATAAACTCATAAATTACATTGAGAATATAATTTTATTCACAGAACAATTAAGTCTGAATATGTTGTTATAATAATTCACAAGACAGATCCCCCCAAATGTCTACTATTATCTAATATCAAAATGAATCTATTGGACAGATAAAAGATATTCATTTTTAATCAAATCTTCTCATTGTTATATGATATATAAACCAAACACTGATAGTCAAAAAGACTGAAATTTTATACTGGCAATGATTTTTTATAATATTAATCAAGTTTGTTTATAGTTTTATATAATAATTAAGATGACAATTCTAATAATTTTAATAAACCTATAGCTATTAAATATGTTAACATTGAAAATATAAATTTATTCAAAAAGCACTAAGTCTGAATATATTACTACAATAATTCAAAATCAGATTCCCAATGAATCATTTTTTAACAGACATATAATGTTCATTTTCTCACATCAATATAAATCTTTCGGTCAGACAAAAGATGCCAATTTTATCAGAGCTGTACATTGTTATATAGTAAAAACATATTTAAGAGTCACAATTTATTTATAGGCTTATAAAAATTATTAGAATTTGCATGTTAATTATTATTTGAAACTGTAAATTGTCTTAAATTGCTGCTAATATAAAGTTTTAGACTTTTCAAGTAACAATGTTTGATTTATTTACCATATAACAACAGAAAAGTCATATAAAAGTGATCACCTTTCTTCTGACTAATAGACTGACATGGATATGTGAAAGCAGACATTGTTCACAAGTTTATTAAAAAATGATTTTTTGAAAATCTGACTTACGAATTATTGTAATAATATAGCAGGACTTAATTGCTCCATAAATAAATTTATATTCTTAAAAGTTACAAAATTGGATTTGTTAAAATTATAAGAATTTTATTTTAAATGTTATTTGAATTTGCAAATTGGCTTAATTAATATTATAAAAACTACCATTAATATAAAGTTCCAGTCTTTTTGAATCTCAAGGTTTATTTATTTATTTTACAACAACATGGAAGACAGATAAAAATGGTCAAACAATTTTATGAAACTAACTTAAGAAATATTTTAGTAACAAATTCAGATTGCTTTATGAATAAGTTTCTGACAATAAAGTTACTTTTTTTTTTTTTTTTGATTTTAAAAAATTAATAATATAAGAAACCTCTACCTCATATTCTTTAGAAAAGCCCAGGTCTCCATCTGCATGCAATTCTGCCACATGTGAGGCCCATTTGCCAATAGGGATAGACTGATATTCAGAATCATCTAAACAAATAAGCAGATAAACATTGTTATGAAGCAATTAAAAAAAAAAAGAAAATTTGTTAATAAGTTATATACTCAAAATCTTCAAATCACTTGCAATATTAATAAATATGTTGGAGCCTTTTATTTTTAATGCTATTAATTAAAATTATCCTTTGAAATTAATTAAACATACACACACACACACACATTTTGCAAGGATTTAATCCATTACAAATTTCATTATCAAATGAACTATTCCCAGTAATCCTTTAATATTAGATGATATTTTAATATAAATATAACTATCAATCATTTCTTTAGTATGTCTATTACCTTATTGGTTGTAATTTAAAAGTATTCTAAATAACATTTGCATACAATTAGCTTATGAATTTTACTTTAAAAAATCCATTTAAGTTGTATTTTGATGACATCAATTCTGCACTTAATATTATTTCACAATAATTCTGCAGCTGCAGTTCTTTAATCCAATAAATTACAAACTGATACTATTTCCTATAACTAGTTAACCTAAATAAAATAACCTTAAAAGTTAATTATTTCAAATTTGTTGAGATGCTTTTAAAACTACATTAAATTATGCTAACCATATCATACCATTTACACCTTTCTTAAATACTTTATCAATACATAGGAAAAGGAAGAAGAAGAAAATTATGCTAACCATACATTTCAAATGTTTCAGGGAGTCCTCTGCTATGTATAGAAAAGGAGTAGGCTTGTATTGAGTACTGGTATAATATTCAATAATTATATATAATATTTTAAAGCTAAGCTTGCTGAAATTAATTGTCATACTATATTCATTTAGTACACTAATCTGCTTATCTTTTTTTAATTATATCACATATAGTGAAATTACTCACAAATTTTCTTGCTTTAAGCAACATAGCACATTTGCAGCTGACCTAATTCTAATTAAATTTACAAATGTCTAAGATTATATTCTTCTATTACTTTAACATGTTTGATTTAATACTTGAAAATTTGAGATATTTACATATCCCAAGTTTTTGAGTATTACATAGCTATATGAAAAGAGCTTAACATTTGATATTTATATGTTTGATTTAACAGGTTTGTTTACATGGTTGTTCTAAATGTCTTTTGTCTCAAAAAAAAAAAAAAAGATACTTCTAATCTAAAAATTAAGAATAATCACTCTAAAAGATAGTGATCAGAAAATTTTTGCAATTATTATCCTAAAAACACTAACTTACTTAATTCTAACAGTCATCCATCTTTCACCATGCTATAAATGATTGCCAAGCTTTCCATGATGTTTTGCTAAACCAGATTTATTATTTTTGCTAAACCAAATAAATACAATTTTTTTGCTATATTATTTGTCAAATAAACTACCGAGAAGTTTTAAATCCTATGAATTAGGATCATTTGTCCTCTATGCTTCATTAATTTCTCCCATAATATTCATGTCATGTTCTTAATATTTGCAATTATTTTACTGTATAGTCATAAAGCTAAATATATATTTCTCTGATTCATTTGCATTCATTAGAGAACTTTTTGAAGAATCTCTGCTGTCTTTCCTGATTTCATTCTGGTTTCATTACCCACTTAATTTTATTTTTTTGATAATCTCTTACTGATTTTTAGTGCTTTCAAATGGTTAGAATATTGGATAACTTTCAATTCAGTATGAAATCATTTTTACAATCTAACATAAACAGCAACTCTCTATGGACGAATTGCAAAATAAAAAAAACATGACTTGATTTTGTTAAGATAAAGAAATTTATCAAAAAACTAGCAACAAAGTAAAGAAAGACAAACAGAATGAACAACTACATAGCAAAAAATGATTAGGATATTGCATGAGTTAAAACTTATGTCTTTGACAAAAGTTTCATTCACAATGGAGATTGCCAATGGTTCAGAAGTATTGTTTAAGATTAGAAAGATATGATATTGCATAATAACCAAAAATAAAGTTAAAATGATACTGAATGACAAGACATAAAAATAAATTCTGATTTATGGGTAAACCTAGAGAATTGTTAGATTAAAAAAAAATATCTGCAATATTAAAATTATTATTAGCAAAAAAGTAATATGCCTTCAATGCTTGGCTGTATTTGACCTCTAGACAATGCTTTACAACTGATCACAAATTTGTAAATGAAATACATATAAGATTCCCAAAGCTACTAGAATCAGGAACAAAAAATAGTACCCATTCAAGTTAATTCTTAAAGAAGATGTGACTTCATCAACCAACAAGAAAATACTACTTGTGGTCATCACTAAAAAAGCTATTTAAATGAGAACCAAATACAATAATATCATGCCAGAAACATATAATAAAGAAAATTATTTTATGACATAGAGAGAAGATAACTGCTACCTTTATAATATTTTGATAATGCTGATTCCATTGGAAAAATCTGAATGTGCCACATAAACTACAATTATCATCAAAGCAAATGAGTGAATATACCGTCACAATAATTATCAGATAACTATAAAAACTAGAACAATGCATATCCAGTCCTAAATATAGGAAAGATTTTAACAATACTGCAAAATTGTTTTAATTTTGAAAATTGAATTTGTGGTCTGCTGCTAATCAAATATGCAGGATAAGCTACCATAGCAATATTGACAATATGTAAGTTTTATTAAGTGCAACTTCTTACCATTTGGAACTTACTTCTATGCAGTGTCAAGAAAAATTCCTGATAACAGAAAATTCAATTCAATTGCAACTAAATGACTTGTGAGAAACAGCTCAAATTTGGAGATCGACTAAACTGTAGTACATATTTACTCCAAAAATAATTTTTTTTTGGAAAAAAGCAAACGACCATATTCAGACAAGGTTAGACTACATTCTCATAAAGTCCACCAAATTATAATTTTTTTTTTTAAATAAGCAAACAAACATTTACACAAAATTTGTAATAATTGATGCTCTACTTCACACTATAGTAAAAAATCTACGATCTTTTTTTAAGTCTGCTAAACCTTATGAATATGTTTTGAAGGATAAGTCTTATTTATGTAGTGTGCTTTCTCTAAGATTTATTTAAAAGACAAAAATAAACTTTGAAAAAATTTCATTATTAGTATTCACTTAATTAAACTCAAATGAGTCATTGTTAAACTATAAATAAAGTTTCTAAAGTAACTTAATAGTGAATGCATCAAATATGGGATAGACACTATTCATACCCTCCCAGGTATAGTAGAGAGGGATTGAAGACTTCAAAAACCCTGTTTAGCACTGAAAAACTATGAACAATTAGAAAAAAAAGTTTTACCAATCATATTTGAAATAAAAAATTTCATCATTTAAAATTACAAACTGATAGCTTATTGAATGTTTGAATTTCCAAGAGATTGACATATATTAAAGTGATACTTTTCAATTTTTAGTAATCAATCATAATATTGTTACCATTTTGGATTGACTAAGACCCAAGGTATCAATTGTCCTAAAATATAATTAGCAAGTATGGCTTACCAGGCATCTAAAACATTCTGCTGTTATTCTGAAATAATTATGAAATGCTATGGCACAATGGTATGTCCAATGATGAACGAGTCTTGGATCTGATCTTTTAATGTTATCCATGGATCATCCATGACAAAAGTGCTGGACACTGCTACATCTGGCATTTATAGAATATTAAAAGATTTGATCAATGCCAACAGAATGTATAATTAGCACAGGACTATCTTTATGGGCAAAACCAATAAATTTCTGACAATATGGAACTTATAAATCCAATACAAAAAAAAAATTTCCTAAATGCAGTTGATAACATTGGCATATATATATAGAGAGAGAGGGTAATAGCAGGATAAATTCCCTCCTGAAAATTCGAAAATAATTAAAATTATAATTACAGCATTTCAAAATTGTGTGCTTTTTCAGTATGAATAAATTCCAACATTGGGGATCTGCGCATTATTGTTTCATGCATGCTAGCATTTTAGCTCAGCTGAGTGGTTGAGTTGACAGCGATAGCATCATATAATAGTGTTCATTTATATTAATATGTTTTTTATGGTAAGTTATAAGTATTCAGAATTCTAGATTATTATAGTTATTGATCTAGATGTAAAAACAAAAGAAAACAAAACATTGGTTTCAGTTACATGTTACATTGAAAACTTTTACGCACAAAAAGTATAACCTTTCATCATTATCTATTGGTTGTTAGAGCGAATATGATTTTAATTGCTTCTAAGTTTGTTTTTTTTTAACTGAATATTAATAGTTATATATCAAGCATTATTCATTTATTTAAAAAAATTGCTTTGTTTTCCAGGCATTCCTTTCCTTCACATCCTAAAAATACACTCATGTAATTTTTCAAAAAAATTTTTTTGTATATATATATATTATTTTTTGTGAAATTAATTATTAGCTTTATAATTTTCTTTCTGAACTGTAATTTAGAGTGCTGAATATGAAGCAAATCAATAATTATTCAATTTTGAATACAAACAAAAAGGCAAAAAAGGCTTTAGAAACATTTCCTAATGCAAGTAACGAGACTCCAATCGCTTCAGTTTCTGAAAATGTAAGTTAGCAATATGGTAGCAGATAAACAATACATAAAAAAAAATAAACTAGCTGCCTTAAATTCATACTTCAATATTGGAGCTTTTGCATGTAAACACAACACTATTGATCAGTAAAGTACGAGTTGTCGAAGAATTGCTGGGTACCAGATGCCAATTACAAATCCCCAAGGTGCAACCATAACATTAAATTTCAATATAAGAGCTGCAAGAATTCAAATGGCTGGTCTACTCTCAAGCTCATGAAGGAGCTTATTGCCAATTTTGTAAGATTTTTGCAGTCCGTTTTGATGAAAGTAAAGGTAAGCATATAACTCTTGGAGTACTAGTAAACAAGGCATTAAAAAAGGGGGAAAAAGCTAAAGAATTATTTCAAAGACATGAAACCACAAGTACCATAAGTATATTGTCCAGAAACTAACAAACTTTTTGCAAGTTTTTGAAAATAGAAGATTTTACAAAACAAATTGATAAAGGAAGAAAATCTCAGATTGAAAAGAATCAAAAGAAGTTAAAACGTATAATTAGGACTGTAATTTTTTGCAGAAAAGAAAGGCTGCCTCTAAGAGAGTACAGGGATTCTGGTTTTTTGAAAACAATAAGGAAGATGAAGATTCTAGAAATGTAGGTAAATTTAGAGCCTTATTGAAGTTTTGCATTGAAACAAGAGATCAATTTCTTCAAATGCATTTACAAACAGCGGACAAAAACATGACTTATTTAAGTTCCAGGGTACAGAATTAAGTTATAAAGAAGTGAGGACATATTTTGATATCAAAACTTGTAAAATCTGTTAAAAACTCTTCATTTTTTTCTTTCCTTGCAGATGATACAACAGATATATCAGGAATTGAACAATTTTCGATAAACAGCAGGTACATCGATCAAGTTAGCGAACATTTCCTAAAATTTGTGCATGTCTGTGATACTCATGGAACTTCTTTATCTCAGAATGACTATGCAATGAAAGTGAGAGAAATACCCTAGCAAGTGACTAAGATACCCTGCGCAACGCAAGCCATTGCTTGAATCTAGCTCTTTCTCATGTTTGCCCTGTTCTTAGCATTAGAAATTGTTTAGGAATTATGTCATCAATTATAATTTTTTTTTTGAAAATAGTCAAAACGGGAATCTGAGTTGTGAAAAAACATTGAAAAAGTAAATTTGGAATCAAAAAGAAAGAGGCTAGTCAAATTCTGTGAAACAATATGGATGGCACACTTAGATGCAATTTCAATGTTTGTTGAGTTACACAATATCATTAATGACTCCCTTGCTGAAATTGAGAATTTATAGACAGTGAAGCTTTCACATTTACATCGGTTATAAAAATATCTGTCTTTATAATTAGAATGTGCATTGCTAATTGTGTATTCTCACCTTCCTGTAGATTAGCTGTATTCCTGAAATCAAAACAAAATGCTCGAAAACCTGTGTGCATTTGTGTAAAAATTTGGAAACAGAAATTCAAGAATTATAATCAAAATTCACTTATATTTTAAAAATATTGAAAAAATTGCACTATCATCAGATACCTGTGAGTTCAAAATTTCTAGAACTGCAAAGCAGATACAGCAATCAAATACAGAAACTGACAGTCCAGAAGAGTATTACAGGGTATCTCTTTTCCTGCCGTTTCTTGATTTCTTTACATTTCAAATTCATGACAGATTCTCATAGCACAGAAAAATTTTTTAGAGCATAGAAATTTTTGTTCCTCAAAACATTAAACAAGCAGAAGATGACGAAGCCATCAATGAACAATGGTCAGGTGATATTACTCATAGTAAAGAAGCATTTTTTTGGAAAGGTGAAAATATGGAAGCATCATTGTATTGATCAAAAATATCTTTCAATGAACTTTATCCATTGCTTGAATATTTGCAACTCTCATTTATATCCTACAATTCACAATATGTTGAAGTTTTTTGCAAATTTACCTGTAACAATAGCCACAACTGAACAAACTTTTACTACATTATATAGAATCAAGACTTACACAACACGACATCAGAGCAAAGATTGAAGAGCTTAGCTATAATGAACATTCACCAGGAATTGTGTGCTTCCTTAAACAGTGACGAAGTTTTAGACACTTTGCCAAAAAGCCCAAGAAGATTTATACTTATATAATTATTATATAAATGTATGTCACTTTATTTCTAATAAATAATAATAAATAGGGTATTTCAGTGGTATTCCAAATTTTAACATTTTATATGTAGAATATCATATTAAAAATTTTTTATGCTTATTTACTTAACCTACCAAAATACCTCATTCAATTCGATTTTAAAAATTTAAATTAAAAATGTAAATTTTTCTTTTGATTGGCCGAGGTTTAAATTAACATTATTTATAAAAGAAATTATTACAAAAGATATTATATTATAAAACAATAAAATATTTCAGGAAATACTAAAACTTTTCAAGCAAGTACTACTAATATTTTTGTGTTTAACAAGAAACCTCAAAAGACTTATACTTTAATAGTTACATTACTTTACTTTTAACAGTGGCATAGCCAGGGAAGTTACTGGGGGCTAGAAACCTCCCCCTCCTTCACCATTAGCTGTTTACCATATACTACCACACATTTATGTACACACCAGCTAAAGAAAGTTTAATAATTTTTCCCCAGCTTACGCCTTCAGTTAATTTCATGACTCATTATAAACAAACAAAATACTTTCATTACATATTTATCTTATTTGTACTCAAAATACATATACAAAATCAATAAAATACTAACTTTTTAAAGTTAATTTATTTAAAAAATTTCATGTGAATAATTACTGTTGACTGAAATATACTTTTAATGTGTGATTGAAAAAATATATACCATTTAATTTTATATTTTTAGGAAGGACTAATTTCATAGTTATCAAGTTTAGTTTGTAATTCATTCATATAAATTTATTTTTGTTTTTTAAACCATCTGAACTGAACTGCTGAAACCAAAACGCAATTAATTATTGGCATTGCAATTTGTGTTCCTCTACTTTTAGTGAGTATGGAAACATAAGATATTACAAATTTAATGGGAAAATTTTCTAATGTAAGTAATTGTATGCATGCACAAAATAAAAGTGGCAGACTGCTTCTCCATATTACTCCCTGCAACTCTTTCTTACAACTCACTTAAAAAATATTACCCCCTGAAATATTTTTCTGCATAAGGCCCTGAAATAATATGACTGAGAAGACTAAATAGCAATTCAAAGAAATTTTAAGAAAAACAGATATTAAAAGCAGTTTTGCAATTTTTATTACTATTATGCTTCAGCATATCGATAGAGAAGATTCCAGCTATTTGAAGATAAATCACCCTCTTCAACAGTAAGCAAATAATCAACAAATCAATAAAATCAAATCCACATGATTTATAGTGCACAAACAACTTGCAAGCAGGACAATTTAAAAGTGAGAATGAAAGAGGCAAAAATATTTAGTACTATTATTTAAATTTCAATGATCATTATGAAAGATAATCAAAAATTCATGTATCTTTGACTAAATTTGGACAAATCCAATGCCATAGAAGCTCTATGAGATGACAAGTACTTAAACCAAATTAAGTAAGTCATCTATAGTTCATAAATACCTCTGGCAGAATAAGAAGTATTCAATAAACTACAAGCAACTGCTGAAAATTAACAAGTAATATACTATCTCAATGAGTTCTTCAAAGACAGACTGCCAATTTATACAATGTGTAAATCAAGAAACCAGAAAATGTCTCAACCCACTCAGACATATATCAGCCTCTAGAATAGAAGAGATATGCTATAATCATTCTTTCATTAAAATTCTGCATAATCATTTATTAAAGTTATAACAAGACTAATGTAGAACTAATTAAAGAACATACCTGTATCTTGTGTGTAACACATGCTTGTTCTGGTCAATTTGAAATTAATTAAGTATCCAATCAGGTGGTAAGATAATGTGGATAATCTATTGTATTCCAGAGACCAAATCAGTGCGAGAAACAACTTATCTAGTAGTAAAGTGTTTATAAAGACGCGATTCATCAAGTTTCCTTTGTATTATAGGTTCAAAAGTACAAAAAAAAATTAAATGCTAACGAAGATGCTTTAAAAATCCTTCCAAAGTATCTATTCTCAGAAGATCGAAAATTAATCTAGGCAAAGTTGCATTGATTTTTGCTATATTTTTAAAATAAACTTTTAAGCAAATGATGTTTCGATTTATTAAGATAGTTGTTTACGGTCATATTATTCCTGTTTGAGTTGTTATCGGGCAATTATTCCCATATTAATGCATTAAATAAGAAAAAGTACTCAATAAATATTATTTGGGTTTCTCAAATATATTAAAACAAAAATAATAATTATTAGAATATTTATAAAATAATTAAAAATGAAATGTCTAAAAATAATGCTGTACTAACGCAATCAATTGTGATTATAGTACTTTTTAAAAAAAAACAACAAAAACTGTCATCTTTAAAAGCTTACAGTATCTTTTTTTAATAATATATACATTCATAAAGGATAATTAATAAAACTATAGAGAAGAACAAATTACATGACTGGTACTTCACTTACACGATAAACAAAAACTTTTACTTATCATTTATTTAGATAAGTACTAAGTACAACGATTAACAAATACTTTATATAGTAGTTGATGATTAAAAATAGGACGCTGCTTCAACATTTCTTATAACGAATTTATGAGAAAACTCATTTGAGAAAAAGTACAAGGTTAGTAATTATTTTACGTCTTGTAAAATGTGAAGTGGTTTTAATTAAAATGGTTCCTCCTCAGATTTTGCGATGTGAGATTGTAGTGACATCTCTCTTCAATTTTAAAAACCATTAATGTAAATACAGTAAGTAATAAATTAGTGATCAATTATTAGAATAAATGTATATTTAATAATACTGCAAAGCAATTTCATTGAAGGAGCAAAATCAAGATAGAAAGAAGTTATTGAAAATCTGAATGAAAAAGAAACATTGTGTTTTATGACTGTTGTTGAATTACAAGTAAATAGAAATATATACAATAGATAAATAGGTAAAAAAAGAAATTACAACTCATTGTGAAGTATAACTGCTACAAAAATATATATAAAAAAAGAGTGAGAAAAAAATAATTGTTTAAACTAGAAAACATTTTAAATGATCCAAATACAGTACTGATAAAAAAAAAAATCAAAATTAAATGGAATAATGGTGCGCTAAATTTTTTTTCTAAAATAAATAAAATTTCAGGGAAAAAAAATGTAATAAAGAACCCTGAAATAAAGCATATCTAAAAATAGGATAAGATTGTACAAAACAGGCATGTTAATTTTTTTCCAGCAGTAAGCTTCAAAAAATATTTATTGCTTTTTGTAAAAAAAAAAATAATATTTAGAACAAAGTAAACTAAAATAAAATTATTTTTAAAGAAAATTTATATAATACAAAATTAAAAAAACTAGATTGAAAAACTGTGAGTGAACTGGCAAAAATGAAGCAACAACACAATTGTAATAGAAAGTTATGATAGTAACGAAAATGGCTTCTAATGCCACAATAGAAATTTAATGTGCAATATTAAACATTTATTACTTGATCACAAAAATTTACTTAAAATCAACTTGTTTATGAAAGACATAATTCATTATAGTATTACTTAATTTCTTTTATTTCAGTCATCCAAACTATAATGTATTACAATTAGTAAATAAATTGCAAAATTTATTTGTATTTTTATGGAATTATTTGATTAGTGTATCTATGATATATATTAAATTAAGATGAGACAGCAATTAAAAAATTAATATATATAAAAATTATGTAGTCAGAAATTTTAGGAAGGAAAATATCAAATATCACCATCAGAATTGATAAATAAAATAAGAGAATTAAAGTAAAATAACTATGTTTAACTAGAAAATGACAATTAAAACAAGTAGCTAATGTGAAGGGATTCAAATATCTCATGAAATAAATAACAAAACTACAAAATGAAATAAAATCATTTTTACTGTTACCTAGTAATAATAATAAAAAAAACTTAAATAGTATATTAACCACAATACACTTTATATCAATGGGATTAAATATATTTACATATTATTATATAGTTGTATAATATTTACTATTTATATGAACATCAAAAATGAAAGGAAATTTAATCCATTATGCTGCTTCAAAATAATTCCATCACATTGAAAAGGGTAAAAACAAATATTTGCCAAAAAAAAAAAAAAAAAACTTTTTTGTATTATTTTTATTATATGTAAAATTAGTGCTCTTGCATAAAGATTTTTTAAAAAATTTATATTGTTGATTTATTTACTATTTATCTTAGCAGCATTCCAAAGTCTTGGAGATATATGGGATTTATAATGTAGACCAGGCTGGCCTGTGTAAGCAGAGTCCTAAATCTCCTTTCCAGATCTTCATCAAAAATAAACCAGGTAAAGCCAACTAATACTTTTTGCTTTGCTGGTTCAGTGACTAATCTGTTTTATTAGTCTTGTTCTCTGAAATTGTTATTAATTTATGTCAATGTTTAGCATTATATTCTTTGCTTAACTCAATTATATATTAGTGCATGCTTAACTTTTTAGTTTTTATTAATCGCCCTATACTTTTCCACCTTACTTCAAAGTTTTTGATATTTTCCCCCACTGTCCCAATTGCAGCTTTGTAAATGCATAGGAGATCATCTTACCCATTGACTTCTTTCTCTTAATGGGCTTTTAAGATATTGCTTCATTGTTCTATTTCTGATATTTCAAAACTTGTATTCTCTGCTGATAACATAGCTTCTTCTTTATTACTTATTTCCAGTAATTTAAGATTAGAAATTTATTTATTCTTCAATAGGTTTGTCTAGATCTTCAGGATGTGCTTTCTGTCATGATGAATATATAGTCCAAGAGTACTTTTGACTTTTACTCTTTGACTAGAAATGATTTTAGACCCAACCTATTCTATCTATCTCTTCTGAAGATCATCATGTGTCCAAACGTTTTCTCCAATTGAGTGAAATATTTTTCTTCTGGTGGATAGTGGGCAATAGTCACCAGAAATCAGAAAGAACATTATTGAGTTTCTATCCCATTTAGAATTATGAAGATAATTTGATGCAAATGGAATAATATGTCGGTATAGGATAACCATATTTATGATTTCTTGTATAATGACTATTATTTTTAGTAGGTTCTTGTTTTAGTTGCTTTTTCTGCTATTCTATTTGATTCAGGATGATATGGTAGAGTCTGAACATGTTTAACTGTGATTCAGCTAAAAAGCTCTTGAAGTAAATTTTGTATTATTATAGGGCATGAAAGTTTCAGGCAATCCATAAGTACAGAATGTTTCTTTTAATAGTCTGATCATTTTCTGCTAAACTTATATTTTTTGATGATTTTATACCCAATCT
The DNA here is from genome assembly GCA_028023455.1 of Epiperipatus broadwayi. NCBI lineage: Eukaryota > Metazoa > Onychophora > Udeonychophora > Euonychophora > Peripatidae > Epiperipatus > Epiperipatus broadwayi. The sequence continues at coordinate 2,679,349 of JAQFVV010006296.1, read as the reverse complement.
ATTTAGAGCCAGTATCAATCATATGACTTTTAAATGGATCTACTTAATCAAAGTGCATATAACTTCCAAACTTCTCAATTTTTAGCCATGGGATAAAATTTCTTTAGTGGTAAATTTGCAGTTAACTGACACTCCCTGAATCTTTTAATGTAGGATTCAATATGTGAACCAATTTCAGAAATCATACATAACTGTGAACAATTGTCTTTGTTTTCATTATGTATGACCACTGTGTACATCAGAGTATTCTTGAGACAAAATTAATTCTTTATAAGTAGCTAAAATGCAATCCTTATTATTTGAAAATTTGTCCTGAAATTTCCATAGAAATTTGTGGAATTTTTCAATTGTTTGCTGGGCCAAACATCCTTTATCAATTTTTATAGTAACTGTTAGCCAAAATCAGATTTTGTCCATGCCATTATAGTTTGACTCTTTATCAGCTTTGACTTCCAGCTAACAATAAGATTTATTGTTCTATTCTTCCATGCTTTTTCAGTTATGTCTGATACTTGTAAAAGAATATCTACATGCCTTATTTGATTCCCTAGTTTAAATTCTAATTTATAATTGCATGCAGACAATTTGTCAGCATACAATTTGTTGATCTACATGTTCAGGTTTCATCTTTTTTATTAAAAAATATTCACAATAACAGACAGGAATATGTTTTCTATTTTAAATAGATGATCATAAAGATACTGAAGGAATTTTTTTAACATCATAAATAACAACTAATACTTCTTTATCTAACTGGTCATAATTTTTTTTCAGATTTTGACATCGTTTCTTAACATGAAAGCTATAGAATGATTACCATTGTGAGAGGGATGGCTAAGTACAGCTCCAATTCCATACTCAGATGTAATAGTTGTAAAGATTATATGGAAGTTATCAACAAAATGAATTCCTAGTCAGTTTAATGTTAACAGATCTTTGATCATCTGAAATGCTCCTTTTTGCAGCTTGTCCCAAGTTCAATATTTTCCCTTATGAAGTAACTAATATAGACGTATAGCCACATGGGCTTTCCCCCCAAGAAAACTTTCAAAGAATTTTACAAATCCAAAGAATGTCTGCAAACATTTAGTATTTCGTGTTCTCTATGCAGTTTTAAGTGTCATAGATCAGACTTTATTTCTTTTTCTGAAATATTTCTTTAGCATGCACTATGCAATTATTAGAATTTAATGTAGCTCCAAAATCAGTAAATCTGCTAAATACCTTTTTAATTTTATTTTGTAGTATATCATCAAAATATGGTGTGACTCCACCTCTCAAGAGGGTGTTAATTTTCATTTGAAATATACTTATTCCAAAAGAAAAATGACTCTTTATGAGTTGAAATAGTTAGAATCTTGGTTTTTGATGGAAAGTTGCTTTAAGATTTAGTTTTGCAAAGAATTTGGCACTTTCTAAATTAGATAGCATCTCTCTTACATTTGGTAATGAATAAAGATTTTGGTAAAAGTTTTATTGACAATGATTCAATAATCACTTCAAATTCCTATTTTTCCCAATATGTTTTGCATGGAACTATCTCAATTCTGCATTTTATATAGGTGTTAATATTCCAAGGACATCCAAAGCATTGTCAACTTGCATTCTTAACAAAAATGGTATTTTGCTTGCTTTATAGTATTGGTGTTTTTGTACCTTTGCACAATTCAATTTTTCCTTGCTTTGTTCTGAATAATTTTGGTTACAGAATTTCATTTTCTTTTTTCATTACAATTCTATCTACCAAGCAAATTTTTATGCCTAAAGATATATGGTTGTAATTTATTCTTTACAAAAAAAAAAAAAAATTAATTAACTTTGATACTATTTAATTGTAGTTGACACTTTAACTATCCCTATTATTTTTTAGGTTTCCTATTTGCATTTCTAGCCTTCATATCTGTTTTCATAATTTTTAAGTAGATTCTAATTTGTTCGGAAATGAATTCCAGTCCACCTGGCCCTGCTATTAATTTCCACTGCAACAGGTTTACCAAAGATTTTAACCCTTATTATTATCTGCTGAAAGTTATCATTGTTCACTTTGTTTACTTTCCAATATCGATTTTATTTTGTAACAGATTCACTTTTCTGGAAATTTTTGTAAATTTTATATTTAATTTCTCAAATTTTTGCTCAGAAACCTATTTTTCTAAAACTTTTGCACTTTGCATCTTTCCAATTACAATCTGGATTCCCACAATGTTAGCTCTTTCCTTTTTCTTTTTGACAAATTGCATACTTGGATGTATGGAGAATAGTTGTTTGTTTATTGACATTACTTTTACAAGATTCACGAAATTCTCTAGTATGTTTTAAAACTAGTTTACATGCTATGCTTCTTTTTATAACTTTAGAATAGTGAGCGTTTAATAAAATTTATAATTACAACTTTAGAATATATAAAGTTGGGAATTATTAAGAATTGCTGTTGCAAATTTATATCAGATATGTCCCATAATAATTGTTCTAATAAAGCTTCTTCAAGATATTGGCCATATAAACATTTACTTGCTAATTCTCTTGAAGTTGTATCATATTCTTTGTAACTCTATCCCCTCTCTTGGTGTCTATTGTGGAGTTACATGTTTGCAGGCCTGTTCCATGAGTTTGCCACCTGGGTGAAAATTATATTGCCGTCCTTCCAAAAAAAAAATCATAATAATAATAAATTGAAATTTTCATATAATATATAATATAAAAATTTATTATAAAACAGATTTGGCAAGGAACAGACCTGATGTTTGAAAGGTTCAGGGTTAAAGTGATTTGAATTTTTATTTAGTAATTCTGCATAAAGAATACTTTCATGATCATCACATTTGCAAAGTCTATTTACTATCTCTATAACTAACAGCAAATTTCATAATATTGTTTTTGTGGAATAGATAATAAAATATTTATTTAAATGCTTTACATATATTTGCCACTATGCATCTTTGTTAACATCAAATTTATCTATGCTACATCATGTTGATGCCATTTTTTAGTTCCGAAACCTATTTATTTATTTGCAGATTGTTATTATTATTGGTTGATTTCATTAAATTCTAGAGATACAGGTTTTTGACTGTGTCAACTGTTATTTTTAGTTCAAAGCCCAGCAATTAAAAAATAGTAACTAACATGAAGGGATTGAAATGTTGCATAAAATAAATAACAGAACTTCAGAATGAAATAAATTTAAATGACTTTTACTTTCAGTTTAGTAATCATAAAACTTAAATGGTACAATAAGCATAATAAGTCTTTTATCAACAGAAGATAAATATATTTACATATTATTGTATAGTTGTATAATATTTACTATTTATAGTACTTATAACATAGATTAGGATGGCCTGTAAACAGAATCCTAGATTCCTTTCCAGATACTCAGTGGGGATAAACTGGGTAAAGTCAACTAATCCTCCTATTGCTTCATTATTTTAACTAGTGTGTTTTATTAATTTTATTTTAGTAGTTCACATTATTATTATTATATTTTGCTTAAATCAATTATCCATTAGTATGTGCTTAACATTTTTATTATTATTTATAAATCACACAAGGCCATCAGAAATAATAGGTAAAACAGAAAGATCATACACAGTAGGTCAATGAATAAAAATAAAGGATAGATGGAACCAGTGCTGAGAAATAATGCAAAGATATCTGCTCTTACCAAATCTCTTCAATGTATACTCAGAGAATATATTGGATCAGACTACTCAAAAACACAAGTGAGAAAAATATATTAATGTACAAAGAATCAAAGCTATACAATTTTCAAATAAGTAGATGATCACTGCAAGTTTGGCAAAATCTCTATAGCAAATGATGGTCAAAATAACTCAAAAAGCAGAATAAAAATAAATGTTAAGAAAATAAAAGCAAAGATAATGGCAAAACATCCTCCTAAGATAACATCAATGTTGTTATTTGAAACAACTCGTAACAGAATACGTTTGTAGCATAAAAGAAATTAGAATTAGAATTGCTATCACAAAGCAGAGAAAAGTAAAAATTATTTGCATCTAAGAAAAATGATTTGGACTTCTAGAATGGCATTTTTGTTCTTTAACATTTAGATAATTGCACTTTATGCTCAGAACCCAGACTTTGAGCCAAAAAATATAATAATAATTCTTTGGAAACACATGAAATGTTAAAAAAAAAAAAAATTCATATGGGAATATTTAAAATGTGGTGATACCATAAGATAGAATGAATAAAATCTTTTACAGAGTATTCTTGAGAGCACAATACAAAATAGAAGAATAGAGACAGAAAGACATTCTTACATAGGGAAGATGTATTAGAATCATCAATGGGTGCTTATGCAGATTCAAGAGAAAGGCAGAAGATTGTCATTAGAGGAGTAGTATGTTGCTATTTCTTTAAAAACAGTCAGAAAAATGAATTACTGAAGATAATGTAGATCTCAAAAATAATATATTTTAGCCATAGAAGTAAAATATTATGATATAATTCAAAGGTTCATGAAAAACATAAATACTGTTGTATAAAAACAACAAAATCATTATTTGAATTCATGATTTAAATAATATAAATAGTTTGCTATGGAAATTAATTTTCAGTTAATGAAGAACATTATTGATGACTTAAATTAACATAATACATAGTTATTCTGAGGAACAAATTTCATTATATTCTGTATTTGATTAAATGTCAGGTTACTAATGAGGTCCACAGTTGATGATAATGAAATGATCTTCAAATACAGGAGGTAAATAATAGCAATGCTCTATCAAGAGATTTTCTTGCTACCTTATAGAATTTGATGTTGATTTATCAATAGCTTGATACTGTTTTTAATAGACATTTTTTTCTGACTCCTCTATGTGCTCTCTTTCTTATTCTATCTCCCTTTTCTTATATTTCTTTTCTTTTTTGCTCTTTGTAAACAGTGGGGAAGGGGGTAAGTTCAGTGGTGAATTTATTTCTAGAGTTGTTGGTCAACCTGTTTATAGAGGATGAAGTGCAGAATCTGATGCTGTATGAATTTGAGCATATTTTGTTTATGTTCCTGGAGACATTAGGGATATAAGGGAGCAATATCTATGGTTTGTGATCCAATGAAAGGAGTTTAATTCTGATCTTGTAGAATTTGTTGATAATGTTAGTGAGTGGCCTGTATTTAAACCCAATAAGACATAACTCATTAATGTATTTATTGATATTAGACTTCTGGTCCAATTCTAGTTTGCATAGGTTTAAATTTCTATATAAAAAAGTTGCCAGATCGGCATATTTATTAGAGTTAGGGTGATGGAATCAAGGTGTGTACAGTCTCTGATTTCGATGAGTTTAAGCAACATTTTTATAATTTAGGTGCACACACTCCCTTTAGATGTTCTAACATCCATGATAATGCAGATTTTTTTGCAAGCTCATATTTGATGTTGTTGATTTGGAGCTCTGGAACAGAGATAAAGATATCATCAACGTATCGTGTGTATATTATACCTGATGTATTTTCAAATAATTAGGTAGCACATTGTTCAATTATATTTTCATTATGTAAAAAAAAAGATAATTTCCTCTAAATACTCAACAAATCTTTGAAAAACTTTTCCATGATTTAATTATCAAACATTATTGTATACTATTGTATGATGAGTTTATCTCTTTTAACAATTTCAGGAGTTTTCATTTATTTAAAGTGCATACAGATATGAAATTAACTAATTTTGTTACAAAGCTTATAATAACATCCAGTATTTTGAAAATAGCCTTGGCACATAAAACCTGTTGATGTATAATATAGTGAAAACCCAGAAATGCATATCCAATATGTTAGGTAAATGAAGTGAGAAAATTATTTTATCTGATTATACAGTGAGTATCATTAATTGTTACTGATATAATTTTAGAAAAGTTCATTTATTTTTCAGCAAATGTATTTACAATTGCATTACAAATATCTATTCACTTTTTTGTTGTTGCTAATAATGATAAACTGATTAATTATTCCTTAATATTGTTCCTAAAATTTCTATATAATGTGATTAGCTGGACTAATAATTTCATCAAGACAAAGAGAAATGAAATCAGTAACTTTTATATTTATTTTTTTCTAATGTTTTATATTTTTAACCATTTCCAAAATTCTATTTTTTACTGTATTTCTAACCAAAGAAATAATTTTTTCTTTGTCAAAATTTTCAAAAGAAATCCGAGTATATTTTAACAATATTTCTTCTAAATATTTATCAATGACATCAGATTTCCCATGTTTGACAATTATATTTAAGGCAAAATAACTAGTAGCAGTTATATTTGAATGATTGCTAATTTATCTAATTAGAGATGCTGACTGGTCATTTCTACTTTTTAATGGCTCACACAATATTTTTTTTTGTTCTTTACTTTTATCAAGAAGAGGTTTATGGTCTGTTTCATAAGGTTATTTTACTAATGAGATTCTGCATATTATTGTCCAAGAACATCATGCCATATTATTTTGTTTCAACATCAGACTTCTGTTATTTGATTCTGATAATTTTGGTTTTTTTTTTTACTTAACACTTGTCATGTTAAAAAGATTAGCAAAAAAATTTGCTAAAAAAAGGATATTGTGAAAAATCTCTTTATAAAGCAATTTTTAAATTTTATTATATATACAAATACAACAATTAATTAAAAATGTGTTCACACTGACTATTTTTTTCATATGTCAAATGCATTGACCAGGAAGCAAACCCGGGCCAGCTGCTTGGAAGGCAGCTATGCTAACCACTAGGCCACCAACGCTTAACTTCACACTGCCTATTTTTGCATACTTCTCTCACACCATGTGATACATGCATATCACCGACACACATAAAAAGGCATGCATGATTAGAGATGGAAAGAGAGACATTATCTATTACAAAACAGAATACATTAAGATGATGAAAATCAATGTTAATTTTTCTCAAACAAAACAAAATTTTATAATTATTATTAGCAAATAATTTTAATGAAATATAAGGTAATTATAAGTATCAAATTTTCTTACATTGTGGCGCATGTGCCATAGGTTCACCACAGTTGATATACATCATAATTTCTCACATTATGAGTATAGAAAATTAGAATCTTTAAATTAAATTTTGGGTGATATATAAGAGGTTATGACCTGGACCAACTAAAGAGAGCTAATTGCTTTAAAATTCATCTAGTGTCATTACCTTTTTTAGATATCTTTATTCATATGATTAAATATATGTAATGAAATGAAAGTTATAAGTATATATAATAATACTATAATTTTTCTAAATTGTAAACAATAAATTTAAAAAAAAGTACATCCTCTTAATTGTCTTTATTTAAACACAGTTTTACCCAAGATAGTTAGTTCTTTAAAATGCTTTGCATATCAAGACTCTTTTACAAATATTATAATGTTTTCCTATTACAAAATATTTAATTCATTATTCCAATTTCAAAATAAATAATAAATGTTTAAAACATGTTAGAAAGCAAAATAAAACTTAAAATTGAAAAATGTAAATATTTTACTAATGTTCACTAATATCATAGGGCTATCACTGATTAGTTTTAAAATTGCATTTTGCAAGATAAAAATCACCTTTAAATAATCTTCTGCAGAGTAAAAGCTTCTCTAACAGCTTCTCATAGAGAATAGTTAGGAAAAAGAGTCATTACTCACACAGGCTCATTAAAAGTCAGGTAATAAACATTACATGATAACTATTTCTTATGCTTGCTTATAACTGTTATTAAAACAGGAAAAACTCTTCATACAGTATTACCACTCAGTGCAAACTAGAATAATCAATGGATGCCAGAAAGCTTGTGCATAAAATCCTCATCTAGTATCTACTCATCCAATATCCCCACACTACTTTCTGGTTTGTAGCCTTTGTCAGTGAGGAGCCTTGGATCTGAGAGCATTGCACCTAGATCTTTGGACCCAACACAACTCTCCAATGAGTCTTAATTGAAAACACAATAATATTTTCAATACAAGTTCATTAGCTTATATAGTCATATAGGTCTAAGCTTGGATTGAAAATATTATTGTGTTTTCAATTTAAGATTCATAGTTTTGTAGTTAAGTAGAGATAAAAAGTGGCTACTGGAGAGTTGCATTAGATCCTAAGATTTAGGTGCAGTGCTCTCAGATCCAATGCTCCTAACTGACTAAGGTCACAAGTCAGAAATTAGTCTGGGGATATTGGATGAGTAGGCACTAGATAGAGATTTTATGCACAAGCCTTCTGGCATCCAATGATTACTGTGGCTTACACTGAGTGGCACTACTACATGGAGAGTTTTGCCTGTTTTAATAACAATTATAATCAAGCATAAGAAATGGTGATCATATGATGTTTAGTGGTTTAATACCAATCCTGCTTGGTAAGATAGTGGTGGCTATGGTTATTAAAGAACCAAAGACACCAAAATGTATGGGTACTGAACTGAGTTCAGACCTATATGACTTTATAAGCCAATGAGCTTCCATTGAAAATATTAATGTGCTTTCAATTTTATTCTCACAGTTTTGTAATTAAGTAGAGATAAAAGATGGCTGCTGGAGGATTGCATTAGATCCTAAGATCTGAGTGTAGTGCTCTCAGATCCAATGCGCTTCACTGAGGAAGGCCACAAACTAGAAACTACTCTGGAGATATTGAATAAGTAGGCAATAGATGAGAATTTTATGCACAAGCCTTCTGGCATCCATTGATTACTCTGGATTGCACTGAGTGGCAATACTATATGGAGAGTTTTGCCTGTTTTAATAGTCAGGTAATGAAAGTTTGAAAGTTTTTTAAATCTTATTTTACCATCTAGCTAAAAATAGCTAGATTAAAATGATTTGGGCTAGTTATGGATAAGATCATAAAAAACTCTTAAACCTGATTGGAACCACATCTCAGACTTTAAAGCCTATCTGTCTGAATTCAAACCCAGGTCATGGGCAACATAATTGGATGCCTATCATAGCAACATGAGACCTTATAATTGAAGGATGAAAGTGTTGTGCGTAAATTTGGTTATAGTGATAAAAGTGGTCACAGACCCATGGAGTTTGCAGAAAAAGAAAAACTTTGTATTATGAATTACTTTTTTGAAAAAAATGTTAAACAAAAATGGACATGGAAGCATCCAAATGAAGCTACAGAACAATGGGATTATGTTTTGACTAACAGAACATATGTATTTCAAGATTGTAATGTTCTTAATAAATTTAACACAAGAAGTGATAACCAATTAGTGAGATGTAAGATACACGGTAATGCAAAAACTAGAGAGACAAAAATTATTAAGAAAAATAATATTCATGATTGATATTCCTAATCTCCAGAAACATTTTAATAAATTTAAATCAGAACTTGCAAATTGTTTTCAAATATTAACATATTTTGAATACGATTCAGATCTGAATGAAATCAATAGCAAGATAAACTGATACACTTTTAAAAACTGCAACAAAGATAGTTAGTCCCAAAAGTAAAATTTCTATTGAGACAGACAATTTCCGAACAAAAGAAGAAATATGAAAATATATAAAAATGATGTATTAAGAAGGATTGAACATCTTGGAATTTTGTAAATAAAGCTATATAAGGGAATGATATAGGTAGGAAAATTATTTTTGCAATAAGAAAAAAAGATGGAATTATTACTAAAAAGAGAGATAGCATCTGAAATGTGTAGAAGAGTTCAATTAAAAATTAAATAGCAATAAAAAAAAAAAACATAACTCCTTCAACTACTATATCTTCTGAATTGCCCACAGTTTTAAATGAAGAAGAGAGACATGCAATTAAATTTATAAAAATCGAAAAAACTTGAGATAATGATGGAATTATTCAAAGCAGTTGAAAAAAATTACAAAATTATAGACCAAATATCTAAATTATAAAGATGTATATCAGATGAGTGAAAAAATGCAGTAATAATATTGATATTTAAAAAAGATGATAAAGAAAATATTAGAAATTACAGACATATCAGTCTTTTATCAATTCTATACAAAATTTTTATCAAAATAATTATAATTCATCTGCAACAAACTTTGGTTTTTAACCAACCAAAAGAACAAGCTGGATTTAAAAGTGGTTTTAATACAACGAATCATATCCAAATATTGAGAGAAGTTATAGAAAAGATCAATTAATATATGAATAGCCATTATGCTTTGTATTTATAGATTATAAAAAGGCATTTGATTCTATAAGCATTTCTTCAATGATTAAAGCATGGGATCATCAAAGTATAGACCCAGGATATTGTCATATTTTAAAAACTATGGCTGACTCCATATCACAAAACTTTTTACAGCAATTGTGCAAGAAGTATTTTGTGGATTAAAATGAGAAACTAAGAGCATAAAAGTATTTAAGAAATCTAGATTTTGTGGATGGTGTAGTTGTTTTTGCAAATAATGCTTTACAGTTTCAGGAAATGTTGCAAGAGTTATCAGATGTAAGTAAAAAAGTAAGATTAAAGTTAAATGTTAAAAAAACTAAAGTGATGTTCAATGGACTTTCTTAGAAAAAAAAAAGTATTGATAATGATGAGTTAGAAAAAGTTATTAACTACAAATAACTTGACCAGATTATTAATACAGATTAAAACAAGTTCCTTACTCTATATTTAACATTATGCTTCCTCTCGTATTCTTCAAACCCTTTTATACAAAGAATAAAAACTTTACTTTCTTTCAATGATGATCGATAAACATGTAGTTCCCAACCTTAGACTTCAAAATGTTATCTTCGTTCTCAAATAAATCACTTCCTTTCATAAATTAAAAAATTCTTTAGTAGCAAACTTACTAAAAACCAACTAATCTTACATACAACTTAATTATAAAACCTCCTTACAGTAATACACACACACAACAAAAAGTATTTTTTACTTCTATATTTAAAATGGTGTAATGAAACACTTTCTAAACATTATCAATATTACTCCCAATCTTTCCAAATTCAATTAAATCTATCTCTCTTGATCCCAATTTTCTCTCCACCTTTACACAGTAAGCAAACGATTTTTGTAGCAATGCAATTCTCTGGATAATATTCACACAAAAAAAATATAAACTTTAACTTAACTTGGGGAACAAATCAGCACAGCAAGGAAATACATAGTTTAATACTATCATTTTCACCATCTCTAGACATTTCTGGCTTTTGTCAGTGAGAATTAGAATTCAAAGCTGGAATTAATGCATTTATGCATATAGCAGTTTTCTTTTAACCTTTATACTATTCAAACTAATAATATGAAATTCAAAAAAGTTTTAAGGTTTTGAATCCAAGCTAACTCATTTGCATAAATATATAGATCTGACAAATATAAACTTTATGCCAATCATAGACCTTTCTATTTTTTTGCTAAGAAGATTAAAATCAACAACAACAATTATATGACTTTCTCATATTCTTTCAAGAGCAGTTCTTTTCATCCTACTCTAGAACCATTGATTATAAACTTAAATAATCAACAATGTTTTACAAGATAATATAGTACTATAATATCCTTATTCTCAGAATAATTTCTGGCTTTCATCATTATCAGTGAGGACTAGAATTTCAAAGCTGGAACTAATGCACATATGGATCCAGCAGCCATTTTTCACTTTTCAATGTTTTACAAGCTAAAAACCTGAAAATAAAAAAATAAATCTATTTTGAATCCAAGGCAACTCATTTATATAGATGATGCTCATAGAGAATGGCTCAAGATTAAGGAAAGAAAACTGCTCTTGGAAACATATGATTAATGATATGAGAAAATCATGTAATATTGTTGTTGGTATTAATTTTCTTAGACAAAGGCTAGAAAGAGCCTATAGTTGGCATAAAAGTGAGGGCATTAAATTATGAAGAAATTGACCTTATGACATATCTATATAACTATAAAATAGTTATCTTGATTTCAGAACCTTAATTCCCCCTCCCCCTAATTTTAGGTTATTAACTTGAATAATACAAAGAAGGTAAAAATCTCTAGGGTGTATAAACATTAGTTCTAATTTTAAATCTTCTCATTGATATAGAAAAAAACTAAAACCAGATACAGGATATGGGAATAGTATATCACTGCATTATTATAACCATTGATTACTCAAGTTTACAGTATTATAGATCTAAATAAGATGAAAAGAAGTGATTAAAATACAATATAAAGGATATAATTTGAAATGGTTTTGATATATATTGCTATAGAAATAAATGATAATGAAATGTGTATATGGAAATAAAGCAGACAAATGCAAGGATCATGATTAATGAAACTGATATGACTAATAAGAAATAGACAGTTTTTGCTTATATAATTAATCAATAATAAAAAAAATCCAATAGTTAAAAGAGATTCATCACAAACTAACATTAAAAATCCAGAACTGGATTCTTGACAGATTCAAACTTTGCTCGAAGCACAAATAACTATTAGTAACCTAGTTGGAACTGTCTTGCTTTGTTCCCATTATGGTCATCCAATTCAATAGAAAAATTTAAAATATTTGAAGGATTGATAGTAAAAAAAGAGATTCATTAGCCATGCATTGAATGGAGGTTGTTGTCACAAAATAAATAGATAATAATATAATAAGAGAAATGTTATCCATATGATTACCAATAATTAATGCTGACTTAATAGCATTTAATAATTTAATTTACGAATAAATAATCGATAAAAAAATTAGAATATATCTAAATATTTATATTTTTAAATATTAATTAAACAACATAAGTAAACACTGGCTGTTATAATAATATTTATAGAGGAATAAATTACAACGCTGTATACCATAATAATAATTCACAAGTTATTCTTATTGAAGTTTATAACAAACTTACAAAAAATGCCCTCTTAATTTTGTTTGATTAAGATTTTGCTAAAATTGCTATTATTATAAAGTCTCAATGATTGATTTTTCTATATAATGGCATGGAAGTTAGATAAAAGTGATCCACTTTTTATCTCACTTAAAATTTAGCAATGATATAAGAGAGAAAATTGTTTGCAAATTTGTTAAAATGACTTTAGAAAATCCAATTTAAAATTATTATTGTAGCATGTGCATTCAGAATTTAATTCTCTATTAATATTGTTATAAATGGACAGGATGATTAATCAAAATGTCAATGAAAAAACATAAAAGTTATTTTGAATGATTTATTAATAAAAATCATATTGTATATTCAATGCCATATAGATATGTTATTTACATGAATATATAAGTATCTGAGTACCACATTAAAAAATATGTGTATAAAATTAAAAAGTTTGTATCTAAATTTTTATTTTTACTCTACTCTTACGCAGTGTAAGAATACTTTGCTTAGAATAACCCAAGCAATGAAAAGCGGATAATTAAAAATTATTCCAATGATTTTACTGGAGAAAATCATCAAATAACCTTAAAATAATTCTTACCATAAGTGTCTGGAAGAGTAATCGAAGGAACAGCTATCCTACAGGAATTTGGATCATCAAGATAGTAATAAGCAGCCTCAAAATACTTTCTAAATAAAAGAAATGAAAATAATATTTGAAACATTTAATTAACATAATAAATCAGATAAAAATATTTTTAAAAAAAAATGATAAAAAAGATTTTTTGACATGAAATTTTGAAAAATGAAAGTATGTAAATGATAAGCATATGGTGGGATCTCATGAATAACAATACAGTGTAATGTTTTTTTATATATTAGCACTCAAAGTTAAAAAATAATCATCACAACAGCTTGTCTTTATTATTCTTTAACAATTTTTTTTTACTGTTGTTATTCAAAATGATGCTTAATTATAATAAAATTAGTAATTATTGATAAAAAGATAAGTTTGTTTTAGCTTGTTAAATTTAACCTTAAATAAAAAATTTGACTAATATATTAGTGTTTAGCATATATATACAAAACTTAAATAACTACATCTATATTTAAATGTTTTTCTATAACTTCATGCACATTTTTATGTATTTTAAATGTTCCTTAAATTATTTTTATGAAAAATCTGCCTTCTTTTCCCCACAATTGTCTTATTATTGTTTGTTTGTTTTTTAAAAAAAAAAAAACTTTCATTATCAAAGCATGTTTATAGTTAAAAACAATTTATGTCTAGTGAATTCTTAATCATAATTATACTTAAAAATAAATAAAACTTATAAATTACTCAATGAAATCCATGTCAAATTTCAGTAATTACACTGAAATAAATTTTTTTTAAATCCTGAATTAACAAGATGCTTTGATTATCATAAATGGACTAAAAAGTAAAAAAAAAAAATTCTTTATTTTCACAAATAAAATCATGGAATGTAAATACTTTATTTACTATGGTAATTCACAACTTGGAAAGAATCACTTAAATAAACTTGCAATTAAGACCCACTTTCTTATATCAATGTCAATCTGATTTGTGAATTATAAAAATAATATATTCACGCCTCATACTTTTATTTGTAAAAACTAAAGAAATTTTTTTAGTTCATTTATTGCATTTCTTTATTTTTTTAAATTTTTTTTTTCATTTTTTTAGCTTTATATATATCTAACATTGAATTATTGAAATAAGTCACAAAGAATTATTTAAATAAATTTGTAACTAACATTCACTTTTTTTGGTATCAATGCCAAATTATTAATCAGATAAAAATGATCTTTTTTAATTTGACATATAGATTGGCAAATCAAACATTGCTAATATCGATATTATACATAAAATTAAAAATTTACTTTTTTTGCTAAGATTGTTAACTCTCAAAAATATATTGCCCTTGGAAATAAATATTTATACAAAATACAGTTGGATTAGAAATTAGGAAATAGATGAAAATAAAATTATAAAATTTGTTTGATACAAAGACAAAAAAAAAAGTAAAAATAAAAAAATAATAATATTAGAAAAGAAATATAATGATAAATTTCAAAGACATATTGATTAAAGCAAGTATTATGTATATTCTGCAAATGAAATATTAAACACAAAACATTCTAAAAAGAAATAAATGTACACATAGGTAAAGTAAACAATCATTAAAAAGACTCCCACAACACAAAGTCTTTCCAAAATGCTTCATACAAAATAATAAAAAAAAGCATTACTTGCTAATTTCTGGATAGTAAAAATATAACTTTTTCCATGTTAATTTTATCTTTCACTAAAAACTAGTCACTTATTGATCATTCCTAAAGGGTAGCAATAGTAACTCTATTCCCATTCTTAATATGATATAAATCATAAGAATGTTCATCCATAAATGATAACAAAAAACAGATTGCTATTAAACCCCTAAATACATCACATGACTACCATTTCTTATGCTTGCTCAAGCTGCAAACCAGAGTAATCAATGGATGCCAGAAGGCTTGTGCATAAAATCCCTATCTGGTGCCTACTCATCCAATATCTCTAGACTAGTTTCTAGCTTGTCATTTTCTTCAGTGAGGAGCTTTGGATCTGAGAGCACAGCACCTAGATCTTAGGATCAAATGCAACCCTCTAGCAGCCACATTTTATCTCTATTAACTATAAAACTATGAATCTAAAATTGAAAACAAAATAATATTTTCAATCCAATCTCATTAGTCTTCTGGCATCCATTGATTACTCTGGCTTGCACTGAGTGGCACTACTGTATGGAGAATTTTGCCTGTTTTAACAGTTTGAGGAAGCATGAGAAATGGTGATCATGTGATGTTTAATGGTTTAATATCAATCCTGCCTAATAGGATAATGGTGGCTATGGTTACTAAAGAACCAAAGACCCCAAAATGTATGGGTATTGACCTATATGACTATATAAGTTAATGAGCTTGGATTGAAACTATTGTGTTTTCAATTTTAGACTCATAGTTTTATAGTTAAGTAGAGATAAAAGGTGGCTGCTGGAGGAATGCATTAGATCCTAAGATCTAGATGCAGTGCTCTCAGATCCAAGACTACTCACTGATGAAAGCCACAATCTAGAAACTAGTCTGAGGATATTGGTTGACTAGGCACTATATAGGGATTTTGTGCTTAAGCCTTCTGGTATCCATTGATTATTCTGGCTTGCATTGAGTGGCACTACTGCATGGAGAGTTTTGCCTGAGAAAACAGATTGGATGTTATAAATGAACACAAGTTATAGCTAGGATCTAAATAATTTAAAATGTCTTCCTAATGATATTCTAACTAAATTTCATCATTTTCTACTATTATTGGCTGTTATTTGGTTTAATTAAATATTATCTTTAGGATGTGTATTGAAATATTGATAGACATAACTTTTAACATAGTCATTATATAATATTAATATTTGTTGTACTTGTAAGAAACCAGTATAAAGTCTAAAGAGAACAGCAAATATTTCTTATTAATAAAATAAAAAAACACTGCTATTGCTACCAAAAAAAAAAATTAATGGTAAATTTTCTATAAAAATACAAATCTCTATATGAAGAATTTACCAATCCAAAAATAAATACAAGTATAAATGTTTACTTATAATTCTACTAATAATAGCAGATTAATATTAATTGTTAAATAATTAAAATCTTGCATTTAAATTAAAAGTACTTTTTTAATAGTATTCTTAACATGATTTCATGTATGTAAATATAAATTTTGTAATAATATAAATCCACATAACATTTTTACAAATAAATAAAAAGCAATAACAATGGCAGACATTTTAAGCTAAAATTTTAAACAAAATATTAATTTAGAATAATAACAATATTAAAACTCCAAAATTTTATAATAGCAAAATTAATGACACAGAAACTTCTTACAATAATGGCTAGTTAAAGACCTGATCTCCATGAATTAAAAAAAAAATATGTTATTAACATTATATGTTAAAGCGTACCTATAAAGAATAATACATGTGCAAAATCCTTAAATGCTTATTTATTTACTTAGAATGACAGAAAAATATAAATTTTAAAATAAATATATTTATAATTTATGGTTGTCATTTAGTTAACACAAAAATGTCATGTATGCAATATACAAGCGGTACATAATAAATTTTATAAAGTTTGGAATAATGTCAACGATATGCAAAGTGCGTAGATGTTATAAAAAGATAAACAATGACATTTCAAGATGTTGAATGAATTTGTATAACTCAAAATCTGTGAAAATATCATAGGAATATAATGTATTGTCATAACAAACTGTTAAATTTAAATGGCCATTACTATGAAGTGCTACTGAATTTATTATATAACAAATATGTTGAGGCCAAACTAGTTTCATAATAGCTTATCAGTTTTTTTATATATTTATTTACCTTTATTTTGTCTGCTTAATCAGTTATATAACAAGACTATTCATTTAATATATAATACATCTAAACTATTTCTTATGAAAGAACAGCAACAATGTAACATAATTTCTAAAATTGTATTTTTATCAACTTATTTTCTGACTAGTAAAGGAGCTTACGTATTTTAATCTCTAAACATTTTCCCCTCTGATGATTCACTCTTTTGCATATATATATCTAATACTGCTCTTTTAACATCCATTATAATAATTCTTATTTTTCTCCTTTTACTTTCTTTGCATTTCTTCATATATTCATATATATTGCTTACAATAACTCCCCTCATATACACTTTCATGCAAATTTTTAAAAAATATGATTCCTTTATTTTCCTGACAGTTTTGACTGTCCTACAATCTTCATCAGAGCTACAATATTGAATGATATAAATGTATAACCATTAATTCATATACATACATATGTATATCAAAAACATATACATACATATCCTCAAAACTTACATATACACATATATAATCCATATATATATACATGCATCCACACACATATATATAACCTATATATAAAAGTACATATATATAATATATAAAATAACACATCAAATACACAATTTTATATTATTTTTTAAAAAACTACTCTTTATTATTTCTTTATCAATTTATTTTCTACTTTTTATCTTTCATCCCTTCTTTCTATCTATCATTTTACATTATTATCTAATATATTTTATCATCTTTTATTTTTTATTTTAATACTTATACATTTAACTGTTGTCATTTTATTATTTCTAATCTTATTCTTTATTAATAATTTTTATTTGATTCTCTTTAATAATTTTCCTATTCATTTAAACTTATCGATCTTAACCTTCTCTCCTTAAAACTTTTTTTTTCTTATCTTCTTTTTATATATACACCTTTAATTCAAATCCCTCTACATAACTTTTAATTCTATTTGAAAACTTAATCTTACAAACCTTTATATGTATAAATATATTTACAAGTTTTTACCTATATCCACATATTAACCTTTTATACTCTTATTTATTTTTATTTTTAATAATCCTATAAACAATACTATTTTAAACTTTTATTTTTTATTCAAACCTCTATTCATACACCTATACAATCCCCATATATACATATATCCACCTATATATATATATATACACACTAATCTTTTATTACTAATAATACTCCTATAAAATAATGTTTTATCCTTCCCCCTCAATCTCTATTCAAATTTTGTTTTATCTTTTTAATTAATATTGCTTCTTTTATTAGTATATCCAATCACCTTTATACTATCTTTGTCAAATATATGCCGTTTCCATAGTGTGCGTATAAATTGGTGACTTTTTGTAATATCTATGTTGAATTAACCTTGTAAAAATTAAATTTTTCATCGCTCCTACATATTTAGTCCTTATCTTATTATTCCTACATGATTTACACTCTCTCTGATATACCCCATTTATACATTTTCCTATTCCTTTAATATATTTATTATCTAATATATTCATTACATTTTTTCTTTTTTTATTTACTATCTTATATTTAATTACATTATATTTTTTATTAATTTTTCTAATAATTTTATTAATACTCTTAACTATATTATTATTATTATATGTTTTAATACCCATATATTCCTCCTTTTTATGCTATCTTTCCTATATTTACCCATCCCTTCTCTATTAACTTCTTTATATTTTTCTTCTGATAATTTTACATTCTTTTCTATTACTTTCTTTGGATATTCATTTTCTTTAAATTTTTTAACTATTAATTCTATCTCTATCTCTTCATTTGAACAATAATTAATAGTCCTACATACTTTTGAACAAATCCTATTTATCTTATATTTACTATCTATATTAGAATTCCAATTCATTATATTACTATTCCCATTCATTTTTTATACACTGATGTTTCTGTATCTTCCTTTGTTATATGTTTTTTTAAATAATATGTCTAAATATGATAACTTATCTTTCTACTGTAAATTTAATATTCTTATCTAATTTATTAATTTTTTCTAAATACCTATCTATTTGTCTTTCACTCATTAAAATTAATAGATAATCATCCACATATCTTTTTAACATTATTGGACCAACCTCTTCATCCATCATCTCTTTTTCCATTTCCTCCATATATATATTATTTCAATGCCCCTCCTATCAATAACCTTTTTTTCTGTTTAAAATATTCTCCATTAAATTCAAATGTTATCCCTTTTCAACAGAAATCCAGAATCTGTTTCAATTTAATTATTGGTATTATGTGCTAACCATTTAAATGTCTTGACAAAATACGAACCCCTTTCATTTATAACTGTCAGGAAAATAAAGAAATCATATTAAAATTTTTTTTGCATTATAGTGTATATGAGGGGAGTTATTGTAAGCAATATATATAATAATAATTACCATATTTCTTACAATTTACACTAGCACTGAAAAAGCAATCCCACTATCTTAACCCTTTTTACTGCCAAAGACCCATTTCTAAATTGGCACATTATAAGTATATATTATTATTGTAAACTATGAGCACTAATATTTTTATATTCACAAATATTTTAACTTCTCTTAAAAAAACATGTAGTAAAGTTTAATTTAATTAACAATGTTTACTTGTCAAATAAAATAATTGTTTATTTAAATATATATATATATCTTAGTTTTATTTTTATTTATACAAAATGTGAACTATGAATACAAAGCAAACTTGTTTAGTTTTCTAATATAAATCAAAACCATATGAATCTTCTGTTTAAAACTCATTAAGAATAATAATAAAACATACTTATTGTATTTTATATTATATATGATACTATAACTTTTTAAACTTATAATCTTTTAAATACTTACTTTTACATATATATTTATAAAACTGATTTAATACTTAAATATAAACTTAACAGTTTACTTAAAAATATTTATTGTTTTAATAATTTTTGAATTTAATTGTTTGTTTTTTACCATACATATATAAAATTTTAAATAATTTACAATTTAACAATATATTAATTTTATAACATTTTCTTGTGCTTTGTTTAATAATTTTATGTAACATGTATAATTCCATTTTTTTTTTTTTTACTGATTGCAATATATAATTTCAATCATCTGATTTATCAAAACACTAGGTTAAAACTGGTATAGATATAAGTCTTTAAAATAATTACTGTAGACAAAAGTCCCATCTTAAAAAAACAGTAATGAAAGAGAAGGCAATACTCATTAGTTTCTAATTGCTCAAATATTTTGCCATTTTTGTTTTACTCTCTAGCTAAGAATAACTAAGTTTTCAATTGGGTTAGCTAAGGACCAGCTATTTTTTCAAATTATATCAGTCAAGATCATTATTACTTCACAAAGCTCTTACATACAAGAAACATATATATATATTGAAGCAGTCAATCTTAGCTTAAGATTGAGCTTCATGTTTCCATCTAGTAACCTATGTTTAAATCCCTATTTCCCATCCCACTCCTTTTGTCATGTATATATATTTCGTGTATATATTTGAGATGCGCTCCTAAATTATAAAATTTAATGTTTCAATAACATGTTTTAAAATTATTATTAATTCTTTTTATTAATTATTAGTTCTTTTTTATTAAAGTATTATAGATGCGGCTCAAATATATACATAGGAGCAAAACTTACTAACAAAATATTGATGTTTTTAAATATTTATTATATGTCATTTTTAGCTTTTTCTTTTTAAATTGCTTGTTTTTCTATTAAACTATATATTTTTTATAAAATCCAATAAGGAAGATGTGACTGTTGTTAATTGTCCAAAAATAATTAAAGGGAGGTATTTTTTTAATTAAAGTTTTAGTTAAAATAAATGGGATTAAGTAGATTAAAGATTTTCTTTTGTATGAAACAAGTGTCAAATCTATTTCTAATCTGAAAATAGATTTGAATTTATTTTGGACGTTATCTTACAATTGCATCTTTCAAAAACAACTAATAATGATAAGCATCCAGAAATAAAGGGTATAAATAATGACTGAATTTTGGAGAACAGATTAGATAAAGGAGATTAGCTACTCTAGTGAAAATGATTGTTAACATCGCGGTGAAACTTAAAATGATGTAGCAGTAAATCCACCACTCTTCAGCGGCCTCTGCCACTACCGTAATATCCTGCTGCCCTGAAATGAAGAAAGGTCTAAAAAGAACTTTAGAATGCTAATAGAAGTTTCCTGCCACTGAAGTACTTGCATTTCAATCGCTGTGCACGTGCCATACTTTAAAATGGATTCTTAAAATTGCAAGGTAAATTTCCAAGCCGCCACCTAATAGTCAATTTAGTCTAAATAATCTATCAAGATCTCTTCTCATGTATTCTTTAACTTTGCCTTTTTTTATATATATCTGTGAATGTAATTTTGCTCTCAAATAATTTCTTTATATCTAATCCTATCTCATATGCTCTGAACTTTCTTTAACTTGGTGCGGTCATTTATTTATATGTATTTATTATTTGATTTATATATCTGCTTGCTTATTATTAAAATGTCAATCTCACAACCTGGTGAGCTTAATTTATAAAAATCTTTTCTGTCATTTTTAACTAAACCTTCATGAAAAGGTTATTAACGTCCCCTTTAAATATACATATATAATGCATTGTAAATTAATACGTTCGCCAGATTGTTTTATGAATCAACATTTTAGGTTCGTTTTTAATATAAAAATTGATTTGTTTAACTCTGAAAATCCAGAACTCAAGCTAATTAATGCTCTGAAACATTTATTTTATAATTATTTATTAAATTCTGAAAGGGTGACTTATAATTTGTTTCCTATATAACTGATAATCTTACTTCATTTTTCATACTCTTAAAATATCAAATATAGTATTTAAATATTCCAGTTATTATAAAAATTGCGAACGTGGGATTGAATTATTTTAAATAGTAGGAAAGGGAAGGGGGAAAATCTTAATGTTTCTTTTACTAAATCAAATCTTAACGTATATTTTATTAATTTGAAATCTAAATCTTAATGTTTCTTTTGCTATATAAAATCTTCAAGTATATTTTAAGTAAATGAAATGTAAATCTCTCTATATATATTATAATTGCATGGCATATTATAGTATTCAAACAAGGGTCATTTATTTTTAAAGCAGTAAAACTTTTCAATGTCGTTAGTGACATTTATCATTCGTACTGCGTTCCTGACATATAGCCGATCTTCGTGATTATATATATGTGCTTCTTAATCTGGGGGTTACGACAAGTTCGAACCCATAGATTTCTTCTCATTCCATAGATAGTTGAGCTATCTGGAACCACATTTATTCTGTATCAAATGCCTCTGGCGGTGATCCCGTAAGTTTGGCACATGCTATGCATATACACTTCATAGATAAAAGGCCTCTCGCATCGGTTATACCAGCAAAAGTCTGGGCCATGCCATGCCTATCCACTTTTCTCTAAGCACTACCCAAGAAGGGGGTGTGAGATTTCGTTTTTCATCCAGAAGCACGACCTTTTCCTCTTAGTTATTTTAGGCTATTATGTCAGCACCGCAAACTTCTTCGTATTATTATTATTTCTTTTGCTTCATGGCCCAGTTTTAATGCTCTAATATTAAAATTAAGCTTTGCTTAAAATATATATAAATGCCAACTACTTCTATTTTATTAATTAAATTTATTTCAGTCTTATACAGTCCCACCATCGTAATTTATATATCTATTTAAGAGTATCTATGTGCCTTGGGAAAAATAAAGCGTTCGTCTTACTATTGTTAAATGATTTTCATTAAATATTTTGTCATAGTTTCAAATATAATCTTTTAACTGTCTTTTGTTTATTTTCACGACCTCAATGGTGTGGAAATAGTTTATATCATATGTATAATGAATTTCAGAATGCTCCCCTAAATCATATGTTAGTCACCATGTTTCAGAACCATAACCCAAAGCGTTAATAGCAATTTTATGTAACTTCTTTCTAATACTGATTGGCATCTTAATATTGGACCCACCAAAGATGTGTGTTTCTTTGTAATATATTATTTAGCTAATAAAGAGCATATGAGAAATAATAGTGTGAATGACACTATGTAATCATCTACCGCTTGCTCATTCATGCACACACTGTCTATAATTAATTTATAAATGTATAATAATTTGTCAGTATATTAAACTATATTTAATTGTTAACTTATTTGAGTAGTTCGAATTCCTTTTTCCTCCACTTCCACATATTACAGCCATGCTTATGTATATTTTAATATAGTCATAGTTAATAGATGTCTCATTGTTTTGCTCAGCTTTGCTAGTTGGCCGGATTAAGATTAATTCTCATGTGCCATCACTATTATGTTATTCATTAGGTGTTAGATCTGGGGCTTAGAGAGTGGGTTCGAATCCAGGCTGGTCCCTGACCTAAATCTTGGGCTTGACTGGGTTTGAAGTACATTTTGTGAGTTCCAGCTCATGTTAGATGGATAAACATGTTTTAACCGGTACAATATTGAGACAGTTATGTGTCTCATGGCACACAACAATATAGTAGTGCATGTGCACACATATAAATTTGAAAGGAAAAGCAGAAATAAACCCAAAAAAAATTTTTTTGTAGATATTTTTTATATTATGCTAGAATAACTTTAAAGGATTAAATAATTTTGGAATTAAAAAAAATTATTATAAATTGAACATTACAAAAAAATCAAGTCATGTCAGATAACCTAATTTAAGCAAACTTGTATTACAAATGTTATATAAAGTGCTTGCAAATAAGCTTTTAACAAGCTCTGCAGAATATCCCTAACTCCAGACTGGTTTCTGTTAGTGGCTTCCTTTGGTGATTTTATATTGCTAAAACTATTAATATATGGTATATTTGAACTTAGTTCAGTCCCATATGGCTATTTAAGTCAGAAAGCAGGATTGGAAAACATATGGATGTCTGAAAATTTCAGATTTTCTACTTTAATAGTTATCAATTAGATAAAATGCTGGTTTGTCCTAGTATTTTTAATCTAATGCTTGAATATCCTAGCATCTCACTGAGGAAGCCAGTAGCAGAAACCAGTCTGGAGTTAGGAATATTCTGTAAAGCTTGTTAAGAGCTTATCTGTGAGCTCTTAATATAAAATTGAACATTTAAAAAGGCCTAGTTAATATTTTATTAATTCTAATTTGGAAATTAAAACAAGTATATTTTATGTTACAATAGTTATACTGGTAATTATAAAATTCCACTATATATTTTGATTAGATCAATTTTTTGAAAATTAAAGCTTGTATAACATATTTTGATAAATATCCTTCAAAGTTGTTTTTGAAAAAATTAAAGTAAATTGAAAAGAGCTATTTTTCAATCAAGATAAAAAAACTTGCTTTTAATTAGTTTTTTTCCATCCTGACTATAAAAAGGTTAAAACAATAAGAGTTTTACAGATTATAATAGTAGAGCTCTATGAAGATATAACTGAAGGCAATAGAGAACAAGTCCATCTGCTGCTACCCGTTCACTATGGTAGTTTAGATTCACATGGAAGCAAGACCCAACTATTATGTGGTTTATAGCTCTATATATGTGTGTATTAGACAGCATAGTGACTGAAGGAAACTCACTGCAGGTCAACAGCTACCTGGATTATACCTTTTCCAAAGATGACAATAAGCCAGTCTATAATTTTAGAAGGAAGCAGCTTATCAAGAAATTACCATGCTACATATGCAGTTTTATCAATATATAAAGAAACACATCTGTATATAAAGTACTTACAGATATTCACTGGTTTTAAAAGTAAATAATTTTGGACTAAATTATTTAACTAAAACTAGAATAATGAAAGGAACCCTTTTTTTAGTGAAAATGACAGTTGTAGTTGTTAAATTACAATTTTTTTTTAAACTAAATAATTTTATTCAACAAAAAGATGTGTTTCCAATAAATTTTATTAAAAAAGGAAATCTCCAAAAATCTTTCTAGATTGGAAAACAAAACTACTTGCTGGAATATTTTTAAAGACTTTATAATTAATCAAGAGAAAAGAACTTTCCAAATTGAATCTTATAATAATTTCCTTTTTTAAAAAAAAAAGAAAAACTTTTTTTTAGAAATAATGAATGGACTAATAACCTTGTTTCATACTATTTTTTTATATATATATGCACATACATGTAAATTTTATGTAATTTTCAACAGGGAATTAATTATGAAAAATATTTTTTAATAAGTTTATTATTTTGACAAATTAAAATATATGATATAAACATCAATGTCATACACATTTCCATGGTACCCACATATGTATATGAAAACAATTATTATTTATGTATCATTAAAATGTGATAACTTATTTGTATTATTTTATGATAATTATCATATGTTATGGAACATCTGTGTGGTTATATAGATGTGTGTCAGGTCATAAGTTAATTTTTTTATCATTACTTTATGACAATTCAAATATGTTTATTTTATATTATACAGACACATCTGTGTGCAGATATATAGATGTTTTATGTAAACCTATTGTGACATATATATATTGTAACGGAAAGAGGACATTTGTAACAGAAATAATAATAAATTGATAGAAAATGATCCATTATTAACATATATGTTTATCTAATCTGTTATTTGTAACAGTAAGTAAACATTGTCACAGTATAGATAAATAGATGAGTGATGAAATGATAGTTGCCATAATTCAATAACCAAACACTAAACAGGATAATGATATGCTGCAGCGGTTCATCATTTGTAACCAAGTAAACTAAATGAGAAATGAATTCACTGTGTTAGCCAAAATACAATTTATAATTAAATAAGGATGATGCTAACATATAAATAAGAATATATGCATATCATGCTCTATCTGGATGTCTGTTTATAATTAATTAAATATAACATTATAGCCCATTTGCAACTATCCTAAACATTAATTCTGTTACGCTAATAATGAAATAAATAAATTATCTCATTACTCAATACTTAAAATAACAACAAAAATATCATCATTAAAGACTTAAAATATTTAGATATTGGGGAAGTCATTTGAACAATAAAACATACTGGCCATTGTCATCAAATAAAAGAATATTAAATATAGCAACTGAATAAAATTACCCACTTTGAGATTCCTGGAGTGCATTATGCTTATCTCCTATACTAGGTTCTTTTAACAAAGAATCCTTCCTATTCTTCTTTCCAACCATATAAGACCATTCATGGTCACATGCACACACTGGTGCTATTCATGACAACTTATAAAATATATATTATATAAAGTTAATATTATGAAGTTGGAGAGGGATTATATCACTCTTTATTCAGTTTAGCTAAGTATATATGTTTTCCCACGAGCGCCACTAGATTGTTTTAAATCTAGATAAATATCTGTTTAGAGTGTACTGAGTTCAAACTCATTCAGTACATTTTTATCACACATGACTTGGATGACTAATGAAAAAATGACATTCTTACATTTTATCTATATCGATAAAATTACAAGATCCCAATATTACCAAAATTTATATTATAGATCAAAGACTCTTATAGACATTGCTAGCTCATTTTATGTATATTGATGAACAGACAAGTATCATCTTATTAATGGCTTCTAAACAAGCATCGTGAAAACCATTATTAATATTGATGGCCATTTAACTAGATTATTTATCACAATATAAAGGTGATAATGATGATGATAATAATGATGAATGATAATAATAGTGATATCATAATAATGATGATAATAATAATGATGATGATACTAGCCATAGCTTATTAATAAACTCACAACAATAAATTAATCTTTATAAACTCATATGCATTTATTAAAAATTATCCTATTTCAAACTGAGATTTAAATATTACATTTACTAGCATTTATATAAGTTATTTACTAAAATACTTTTATAGTTAAAATCAGGATTTACTAGTGATGATGAATGATCATCATGAATCTCTATGCATGATATTCATCTTTCTATAAATCTTTATTTACTACATATATTAATTATGCTAAACATTAGATTTAATGATTATAATTTATTAATGATGATGATGGCAATCATAACTCTTGTATAGTATTATTTGAAGCATTTTAATCAATAATACGATATCCATCTTTGATGAGGATGATCATAATTCATGGACACAACATAATTTTAGCTTTCTTTATACACCTATAGTTATTAAAACTTGGTTATTATCAAGCTTAACTCTTAAATACGTAAATGTAAATCAACATTCTAGTTTACTTAACATTTTGTGAGCGCTTAATATTAGCAAGTGATTGCTCAATATTTACGAATGATGATTCTTAATATCTGTGAGCGATGATGATGATTATCATTTAAAACCATAGAATTAAGACATGAAAACAATATTTTTAATAAGAACTCGGAAACCAATTAAAATATATAATTATATTTGATTAATACTATTACTCTTTCTTTCTTCAAAATCAAATTAATAATTAGATAAATGGCTTATTATTACATTAATTCAATACAAAACTAATACAAAAAATTTATATAAGCACAACCAAATAAATTTAATATATAAGTTTGTCATTTTGGATATTTTAAAATAAGCTGGCTTAAAATGACATTTTAAAAAAAATATATTTCATGGAATGCTTACTTAAGACTTTCCTAACTTATTACACTATAAAAATAAATTTCATATGTAATTTGTGTGTTTTATTTCACTTCCATTCAAAAGTGATTCCTGCTTTATAATTTACTATATTTAAACTAACTAGATATAACCTATTCTTTTAACGTGATTGTATAAGCAATTACACATGCACACACATTCGGTAATGTTAACATATATGTTTAAAATGTATACCCCTATATTAGAGATTAATACATAAATTACATATATATATAAAAATATTCGGGCAAACTTTTAGTAAAATAAAATAAAATACATTATATCAATTTTAATATGCAACAAGATAAAATAAAAAAAAACCATTATAAATGCATATATTTATAGGTTGCTCATTATCATAACAACTGAAGAACAATTAAAAAAACATTTCAATATTACAATATAATAAAAAAAAAATGAACATTTAAGTTTAAAGATTTAAACTGTATTTGTGTTATGTTATGTGATATTGAGAATAACTATAGATAAACAAGCCCTTAATGTTTCTGTATCAAAAGAAAAAAATAATGCTTTGAACAATAAATTAAGGTTTACTTTTAATAAGCAATAATAAAAGATCTGTTAACGAAAGTTCATAGTTACCCGATCACTTTCACTTCTTATAAATGTCCTGAGTTTGAATTTTCAGACTGCTTGTCTTTGCTCCATTCAAAAAAGAAAGTTCTTGCAGATACTTTAAGATAAACATGAATTAATTGACCTGTTTATTTCTTCAATTTTAAAATTATTTATTGTTGATACTTTTGATAATGCTGAATTCGTTGATTGGCTTCATTCTACCATTTCAAAAAGAGTTATTATAAATACTTTTAGATAGGTATGAACTGGTGGATTTTCTTGTTTCTCCCATTTAAAAAAAATCATTTTAGACACTTTAGATGACTGGGGAAAACTTTAACAAAAATTTGATTCATAGCTTCAAATTTGGCTATATACGGCTTTTATACATTTTCTTTTCCTCTTCTTTCTCCGTCTCCATCCATCCAAAGGTAATGAGCCTAGAATAGACCAGGAGCCAGAAAAGAAGCATTTCATATAGCTTGTGTGGTTGGCTTCAAACTCTATCATTTTGTTGGTTATTATTTGAATGGTATATGAGTCCACAGTAGATTAGTGATTTTAACCCATTCTGTATTATTCAGAAAGCAGAAAAAATGGTTTTAGCAATGCAAATTCATGGTATTATGCACAGCAAGATATATTAATATCATTTTTATATAATTGTTAATAATTTCTTCCAAGTAATTCAATTTTGTTCCATTCTTTCTTCTTTATCTTAATATTGCTGGAAATTACTTATATAGATGCACATCTTCGTCTATACTGACTTTAAAACAAGAGTCATTTCCTTCCTTTTTTCAATTTTTAAAGAGTGAAAAAAAAAATCAAATTGCTCTTTCTTTTTCCAACATTAAAAAAAAAAAAACTGATCATTACATCTCTTTTTAATAATAATGACTGAGTGATCTTTAAACATTTCTGTTTAATAATAAGGTAAAAACTGAGTCATTACATCTCTGATTAATAATACTGACTGAGTGATCTCTCAATATTATTTCATTCATTTATATTGCCAATCTTTGGTCAAAGAAACTGACCACCTGCAAATCTCTTATCTTGAAACAAAAAATCAAAGCTTCTCAAGTTTGATGGTCTGTCGCAATTTTACAAGAAAATTAATAATCACCTTTTATTTCCTCAAAGCACCTCTCTCTTTTTAAAAAAAAAAATCTTAGATACAGATAAAAACAATACAACAAATCTGGCAATCTATAGTTATCAGAAATAGGTGTAAAGGCATTTTTGTGTTTATACAGATGTTTTCATTCTTTCACACTCTTTTGCACATGTACATTTTTTTTATCTCCTAATCTTGATCTGATCACCTTATTTTACACTGTCTTTCTGATCTACTTTATTTTAACAAAACGAAAGTTAAATAATTTAACACACTATTCAATAAAAAATATAATAAATCAATATTAAATATTATTACCGTCTCTCTCTACAACTGCTTATTTATTAAGTATTTATATAGACTATATAATAATAAATACACACATAAATCTATATATATAAAAGAAAATTTTTTTTTTAATTAAATAATATGTATGTGGGTGAAATGAGTCATATATATATATCTACAATATGTAATAACATTATGATTCGATGTTTGTATTTTTAAAGCAATATATGTAATTATATAACTGAATATTTGTAAATACAGTAACTAAATAATTAAAAAATATTTTATCCACTTAGGAGCATTGAGATCACGGAATTGTGGGAAAGTTAGCATTTCAAAGCTTTAGTTGACACAGAGTAAGATCACGGAATTGTGGGAAAGTTACCATTTCAAAGCTTTAGTTGACACAGGTTACTGGGATAATCGAAAGTGCTCCTAAGTGAATAAAATATTTTTTAATTATTTAGTTACTGTGTTTACAAATATTGTTATATAATTACGTGTATATATATATAATAGTGAATTACAATGTAATAGTGGATTTCTTTTTTGATATTAATCAAAATCAGAAGGCTTAATTTATATGTATAGCTGTAGACAGCAGACTTTAATTTCATTTTATTGTTTTTAAATAATGAATTTATATTTCATTGTTAAAGTTATTCCAGTAAATTTATTCAATGTGAAATAATTTTAGAATATTATATACTTGTATTATATTACTTGATCACAGTAACAGTTATAGACATTTGCTCTTGGAGCTGCATTAACAGTTTGTTATATAAAAAGATTTATGTTTAGTGTTATGGACATATAGATAACAATGATCCTGGATGATGCAAAGCAGATATCCTTTAAAGTCAATGCACTATATTTCATTTTAATTATTTGTTTAGAAATTAAGTTTATAGTTGGCCAGTACATTAATGGTACTAATTAACCAGAGTACTGATGATGATCAGCAAGTTTTAGTATCCCATTATTATTATTTTTTAATTATATTCTTATGGAGTAGCACTTAAGTTTATGCATTCAAATTGTTTAAATAATCTGCCCCAAACAGCAAGAGCTAAATAATTAACCTGGTCTATAGTAGACCCATTTCAAATCCAGTCACAATATTAATTGTTGATTTTATTGTTGATTATTCATGATGATGAATGATAATTATTATTTTTGGGTAATGCTGATGAACTTATTATTAGTGTTTTTACTCATCTCTCATGCTCCTCATATTCATTATAACACACCTCAGGTTAACTTCTTTTTTCTGGACAGTTGCAATATACAAACATACAATAGATCTATAATATCCATGATATTTGGTTTCAAACCCTCTAATATAAATTGTATATAATAGATCAATAACTCACTTTTTTTTATATAAAATAGAAGAGTTAGCAATATGGTTAATACCAGGTCAAAAATAATAATAATGAGGGTTAATTTAACACATTACAATGATAATGCCATAATGTTTAAAATGGCTGGAACTTATCAATTATAAATCTTTCATTATCCATAGGCTAACTGTCAGAAAAATTATGGCGAGAAATCTAATTAATCTGTCTGTCAAAAGTATAAATATATGGGACAAATATAGGTGATCAGTTACATGTGGATATCCAAGTGAAGTCTGCTTAAAGCCTAAGGTTTGAATCCTGTAAACTATATTGGAACACCTAACTGGGCTATGTACCTCGAGTTTGAGTAAAGCCATTAGTCTATCTGATATATTTGTCAACCTATTAGAACTTAAATCCCATCTGGTATATTTGGACACCCAACTAGGGCAGGAATAAGCCCTTAAACCATCTGGTTTATTTGATTATTCAATGGAGCCATAAAACTTCTTAGACCGATTGATATAATATATAAAAATAATAAATTTAAAGTCTTAAAAGCTAACTGGTCAATTATATGTAAATTATTAGCATTCAAGTTTAACCCAATAAATATTCCACAATTTATAACATTTATTGATTTATGTATATGCATGAGGGGTGTGATAGCGTAATTTATATATATATAATGGCATTCAGATCATGTGTGCATCTGTATAGATTTTTTTTTTTTTAAAAAAAAAAACAATTAAAAGAATTTTGATTAAGAAAAGATCAATAAATAAAATTATATTTCTGAGGTATTTTTTTTTAATAAATTAAAAATTAATCAAATGTTTTATTATTTGGTGTTCATAAAAAATTCAAGCATCAGAAATGACGAGAGAGTTGCTTAAACCTTGCCAGTCTATCTCTATACCAAAATAATGCATGTAAAGAATTTTAACTTGAATAAGAAAACAAAATGTTTTAAAATATTTTCTTGATAAAAATGTATCAATATAAAAACGTGCCATGTAAACAGCTGTATATTAATATATTATGGAAAATTATAGAATGAATTGATTAAAGAATTTTAAAAAATAATTATGAAAAAAATATTTGAAAAAATCACTTTTGTTTAGTAGATTTAAGATTTTCTTTTGGAAGATCTTATAAAAGGCAGAACAAATTAAGTTGATAAAGTTAGTTGGTGTTTTGTCAGCTATAAGCTAATCTGTGTTAGAACTGATAAGGTAAATCATTTTACATTTTAAATGGATCGTTGCACTGAAGTCATGCTCTAATAAATGAGCTGAAAAACTCAGGTTAGTTTTCCATGCATTATAAGAAAAATGATTATAATAATCATCATCACTCTTTCACCAAAGATTAATCTGCATGCATCAGAAAAGGATCCATAAAGAAAAATAATTAAATTCATACTGGCCACAATTAAGCAAAAATGAAAATTGGATAAATAAAAAATCTACAGTGCTATATATAAACAGATATTTCCATAGACTTTATAAAAAGAATACTTTAAGATATTCATGTAAATCTGTCGTAGCAGTATTTATGGCTTTAAATTCACTTAAACCTGCCAATTTAATATTTAAAATAAAGAAACATTTAATTTACTGTAATTGCATTAAAACATTAAAATTTTTAATATTTTGTTGTTATTCATCTTTGAATATTAAGTACATTTGTGCAATTATGTATATGTACAGATAAGCTTAGTAATTTGTTTTAAAAGAAAGTTATTTTATTATTATATTTAAAATCCTTTTTTAATTTTAGTGTAATATATAAATATATATGTAAAAAAAAAAAATCCATGAAAGTACCATAGTTAAAAGGAAATACCTTTACGTTCAATTTTTAAATTGATTTTGTATTATTTTCGCAGGATTATTTATTTTAATCTAAAAAAATAAAAAAAGGATTGTTTGTATTTTTATTGAAATAGTTAATTTTTTTTACCAATTATTAAGAATCTCTTCTATCCTTATTTAATTGTTATTTAGAAATGCGGTTGATCGTTAATTTATTATATATCAAAGTATCTGAGTCTTGTGTTATACTAAAGCTACTTCATACAATGTGTAGAAAAGAAACTAACTAATATATAGGACTCTGGTAAGTACTGTATCTTTCCTAGTTTAATCAAGGAGTGATATATACATTTTCTAAATAATCTTGACTGAAGGCAGTGCAAAACAAACATATATCATAAATATAATATTTGTGAGTTTTCAAGTAAACCAAGATAGCAGTCTGTATTTTTGATAAATGTATAGTTTCAAGGGCCTGTGATCTACTGAAGATGTGACAATTGTTAAATTAAAACAAAATTAATAAATTGATTGTTAAATTAAAAAAAATGAATAAATTCCAATAAATTTCATTAAGAAGCCTTATTTCAATTTTTTTTAAAACTTATAATGTGAGAAGCAAGAGACGCTCTTAACATTTTTAAATTTTTGTTCAATTTTGTATTTCTTTTTGCCAGCAGTTTTCTTGGTAAATTGTCATAATGATAAAAATTTGGAGACCTTCCTGTCACAGAATATGATGTAGTGGACTATTTCCAAACGTATAGGATCCTGCCCTCCTGAAAAATGTGTATTAATGATCATGATATAATTGCATGCCGCCAATATGAATAAAGTGCAAATATTTTTTTTACATTTATTTTTCATTTTTCCGATAATAAGTTAATCCAAAAATAAATAAATTGTAAATATTGTAATTAATTTTTCCATAATAATTTTTTTTTTAAAATAATAAAAAATAAATGCAAAAATTAAATAGGACGTTTCCTAGCAGGCATTTTTTTGTAAACATTTTCTGGGACCTCTGAAACTGTAGATTTATCAAAAAAAACAGGCTGCCATGCTGGTTTACTAAATTAGAAGGGGTTTGAACTCAGACTTGCAAGTTCCCTACAGCTATGCTCTCCATCTTATACAACCATTACACATGAACACATACATGTGAAGATAAATGATCTCCAATGTACATATTTTGTGCTGAATCAGCACTCATCAGTTGGTCCAGATCACCATTTCTCACACATATATACAATGTATTTAGTTTATTATATTAAGGTAGTAAATCTTCAAACTTTAGTGGACAAGCTTCAAATTTCTCCACCCTCCAACTCTTCAGCCATCCATATCATTGAAAATCAAATGATGAAACACTCAAAGCCTTTGTCGAGGACAATATTATTGTCATATCCATGTTAACTTTAAGTCATTCTGACCCTCACATATAGGACCTTAATATACAGACAGAATATATAATATTCAAATATAAGTATATTGTCTATACTAAACTTAATGTAATAAGAAACTTGAAGTTAGATTTTCAAGCTCTCTACAGCTATGCTCTCCATCTTATATAACTGATACACATTACCACATACGTGTGAAAAAAATAAATAATCTCCAAAACACATATTTTGTGCTGAACCAGCATTCATCAGTTGGGACAGATTATCATCTACTGAACATATACACAATCAATGCTTAAAGTCAACATGGGTATGACAATAATATTGGTATTGACAAGGGCTATGAATGTTTCATCATCAAATTTTCAATGATATAGATTGCTGAAGAGTTGAAGAGCGGAGAAGCTTGAAGCTTGTCCATTAAAGTTTCAAGATTTGCTATTTTAATATAAACTGAGCACTGATTGTATAAATGTGTGGGAGATGGTGATCTGGACCTACTGATGAATGCTGATTCAGCACAAAATATGTACATTGGGGATTATTTATCTTTTTCAGATGTAGTGGTCATATGTATCAGTTGTATAAGATGGAGTGCATAGCTGTAGAAAGCTAGAAAGACTGAGTTCAAGTTCTTTCTAGTATAGACAATATACTTATATTTGAATATTAAATACTATAAATATTTACTATTCACTCATGGGAATTTACTTATATAATTAATGCATCCTCCTCTTTGTCTTCATTCTAATTATTGAAATCAATGTTATTTGTATTTTTGATGTTTGCACTTCAAATGATCATCATAATTACTAATGATACAATCACAGCTAAACAATTATGTATCTGTTAATACCTCACAATCACTATAATTATTTACTCAGTAACATAAAATAGTGCACCAAAGTCTATGCATATTTATTTAAACATATGTCAACATCATTTCTTCATTAAATCAGCCACTAATTTTCCATTACAATATGTATATCAAAATACTCCAATCCCATGACTAATAATATTAATGAGATAATTCTCTTGCCTTATAAAAAACAGATTGACATCCATATTGAAATAGATTGCCTATCTCAATTTACAATTAACAAAGTATAAGTTAGCAAACATGATTTGGATTTGGTTTTTACAAATTCAGTTTATATATTTTTATTAAATTTAGGTTTTCTATTATAAGCACTCACACGCATCAATAAAGATATATGTGTTGAAACTAAAAATGGAATTAATTTTAAATTTGGTTTTAAAAAGATAAAATACTAATTTATTTCAATTAAATAAATTTGTTTTTAAAAAGTTATGTTATAGGAACAAAGTTTGATTAAATCTAACTAAAGAATCAGATTAATTTAGAAAAATTTTGATAAAAAGTTTATCTCATTATTGAAGGAAATTCTTTAAAAACTGATTTCTTTTATTAAGCTTTGTTTCTCACATTTTGCAAATATTGTAAAATATCAATGCAACATATTTTAAAGAATTAAGACAGTTCTTGTCATCTGTAAACATGGATGATTAGAAATAATTACTGGCTTTATAAGAAAAAGATTTTTCTAGATTAGTAATAATATAAATAAGCAGACTCAAATAATAATTTTGTCTTTGGTCTTTCTGCTTATTATCCATTTTGACTGATTGTTATTGTCATGATTAAAAAAACCTCTACAAGCTGTTGGAGTAATGAAAATGTGTTGCTAACTGCCACTAAAGAATTTCATTCTGGGCATAGAGCCAATAACCATCAGGATGTGTAATTGCAGTTGCTCAATTAAATCCAAGGCTATGCCAACCAGCTTCACATATATTATATTACAGCTAAAGCAAACTTGGAAATTTCATACCAACTCTACCTTGAAATGTAAACCCAATTGTGATTAATATTTGAAAGCCATCAGTGGAAAAGATTTCACTAATGAACTATCAAAGAGTTCTCTTTTCATCATGTCTATAAAAAATGTACTTATGGAAATGTAATTCTACCTTTATAGAGAGACAATCTCTTCTCAGCCATATCTTGGACTTAAAAAAACAATTTATTTACTTTATGAATGATTTAATAAATTTTTCAAGCTCTAGTTACTGCAAGCCAGTAATACTTATATATGTGTATCAATTTATATTAATGTGATTTTGTGTATTTATATTTATTTATTTTTCAATACTAAATTAGTTTTAATATTTATACTTTATAATAATTTAGTTTAGTGTATTTGATATATTATGGTAAGCTTTTGAATATTGAAAGATATAGATGACACTTTAAAATTTTTATTATTTTGATAAATTTCTTTTAAAATTTAGTTGTGTATAGTGTCTATGTCTTTGAATAGTCAAGATGAAAGAAAGTCAAATTTATTTCTTAAATTATTTTCCTTTTTCTCCTAAAGAGTTTTAAATAATGAATATAGTTTTAAATAATCAATATTTAATTTAAATAATTGACAAATCAATCTTTCTCTGAGAATTAATTTGTTTTAAAAGAATATAAGAAAGATTTAGTTTTTAAACAGTTAAAATTTAGTTTATCCAAAATTATCACCCTGAAGACATTCAAAAACCATTTAAACGTATTTCAAAATTAACAGAAGTAAAGATGTGTGTTCTAATGCTGATACCTGCACATAAATATAAATAGTTTTAGCAAGTTAATTTTATTGTACTTAGAATTTTTAGGCATTTTGCTATCTTTATTTTGTTTGCTTCACATATGCATTTTATATAGTGATCCTGTAAATATTTTATTCACTGAATTTGAATTCTGTATATGTTTACTTGCTTCCCTGTGATATAAATGTAATTCCCACACAATTTGATTTTATCTGTAATCATTCATGGATGATTATGATTTTATTCTATTTAGAGACATTTCACTCTGGGAATATATTCCCCATGTTTGAGTTTTAAGCTTATATGTAGTTTATTCATGTGATGATTTTAATGTTTAATCTGAGTTATAAGAGGTTTATTATATTGTTTATTTTTAATATGGTTAGGATCGAATGCATATTATATAGAACTGATTTTGTGATTACCTAAGTTAATTAATTTTTTTATTATTAATACATATTGTTTTAAGTTTATAAAAAATTAAGAGTGCACATCTTAACTTAGCTAACACATATATAATGGAATATGATAAATATCAGTAACTTAATGATAGTCTTCAGAGATAATACTGAATTATTAATAAAAGGTTGTGAATATTAATATTCATATGCTACCCAATGTCAAATGCAATGCATGCCAATATACAAGATGATACACATTCATGTATTGTATTGAACTGTTAATAAAATTTGTTTTGTTTGTTATTAGATCAATTTTAGCATCTATTTATTATTGACTCCTCTTGCTTATTTGTTTTTCTAAAGAATCTATGTTCTCTACAACTTAGAAGCAATTTTAAGTATCTATTAGTAATGGTGTTTCTGTGTAGACATTTATAAATAAGATCCTCACCTTTAATTCTGATATATCTCTTGATAAGACATTCCAAGCTAATGAATATTAACATATCTATTGTCCATTACAATATATATATATATATATAGGATAAACTATTTGAGTATAAACTTTTAGAATATCACATTTAGATATGATGAGGCTTTATATCTTTATTTCTTAAAATGAGTATTAAAAAAAAAAAAAAAGCATATTACATTCTTTTATTTTAAAAATAGCTAACAGGTTTTCTTTTAGATAATGTTAATTTTTAAAAAACATATTTTTGTTAATTTGCAACCTATTAATTACAATTTTTTTTTATTAATTGAAATAGATTTAAGATTTATTATTATAAGAAGAGGGTTAAACAGATTTATAATCTTTTAAAAAGGACATGAATTAATTTTTTATGTGAATATTAGATAATATTCCAATCAGAAAAAAATTGTTAGTCAAAATGTTGATTTTGCTGCTAATTTTACCGATTTAAAGTATGCTGTGATGTCATGAAAAAATGTTGGGATGACTAATTTATTATCTGGTGAAAGTAAGTGTACGTGTGATTTACTGTATAGCTTTAATTCCTGCCAAGTTAATTTTTTGAATGATTTTTTCCCCCAACAAAATGATTAAAATTTGGGAAGTGCCTGCAACCAAGGTAATACAGTCATCCAATAGTTTCAAAAGGTCATACACTGGAATAACTAATTGTGAGAAATTTGTGCATGTTGCATGTTATCGCAAAAAAAAACACAAAATTGTATAAAAGTGACAACTTGTAATCTGCTGGATATGAACATTTTCAAATAAATTATAGCTATCCATTCATTTGCATTTTAGATGACATAAAATCTTCAGTCTACTCCAGTGATTGTAAAAAAAAACAATCTTTTGCCTTTCTTTGGAATAAATGTACATTGCTAAAAGTTTAGTTATTGCAACATCATTTCTTGCAAAAAACAAAACAAAACACTAACATAAATACATGTTTATTTTTTTCCAGTAAATAACATTATACGTTGGTACTTTGTATGAAATAAGGTTAGTTCTCATTATTTTTGCAAATAACTTGATTCTATTCAAAACATAAATACATGTTTATTTTCACTAAATAAAATTATGTCACCATTTTGTATTAAATAAAATTACTTGTCAACATTTATCAAAATTGATGGATTACGTTGTCAGAAGATCCTGTGTAGATATTATTTTATGAGATTGCAAAATTAGAAAGTTATCACTGGACTAACACTGTGAAATCTCACCACCAGATTAATACATGTGTACCAAGAAGAGTTTCTGTGAAATATAAAAATTATTTGTGTTTACCAAATTTTCTGAATGCATGTAAATTAAATATTAATATCAATTTATTTTTTGATAATAAATCAATCATCCAATGTTTTTTGTTGATTTACTATGGAATGTAGGTTTCCAAAATGGATATATAAAAATACATTAAAAAATTAATTGAGAAGTATTAATAGGAAATAGTAAATTCTATAAGCTATAAAGTAATATGTACAATTGATTAAAAAAATATAGCCCATATAGCAAAGGAAAGGCATGATCATTATCACTACTGCCCATATTTCTATAATAATCAGACAAAAATCTTGAATTATCCACTGATTGTTCCTGTTATGTGATCAAAAAATACCAGCAAGAAATGTCTCATCTCAATTTAAAATACTAGCTAAAGAAAATCCTACTGATAATTATCGTTCAATATTTCAAGCTTGAAAAAATCTAGTATTAATGTTTAATAACTTCAAATTTCAGCAAATTTATCTTTCCTAGATTGCTTTAAGAATATATATATTGGAAGTAAACCTAACTACAAACAACTTTATTTATTTAAAAAACAAAAAAGGAAAACAATTCTCTAAAAAGTTAAATAGAACTTTCTAGAAAATTGCCAAATAAAAAAAAAACATCAAACAAACATACAAAAAAAAAAAACATTTTTAAAGTACATACCGATAAATTGATTTATTTTATTAATTAAAGTACCCAGGATAAGAAAAGATGACACTTTAATTATTTTTTTAATTTAAATTGTTTACTTTGAATTATAAATCAAGCTTTTTTAAAATTATTTTCATGGTATACTGTTATATATATTTTTAATAACATTTAAATATGCAATAAGTAGAAAATGTATTCTATTGCAGATTAAATCAAATTTTGTTTAACAATTTAAATATGAATCAAAATTTAATTAGATATTTATAAAAGACTTAAATTAGTGAATTATCATTT
Organism: Epiperipatus broadwayi; assembly: GCA_028023455.1. Taxonomy (NCBI): domain Eukaryota; kingdom Metazoa; phylum Onychophora; class Udeonychophora; order Euonychophora; family Peripatidae; genus Epiperipatus; species Epiperipatus broadwayi. The sequence goes on along the minus strand of JAQFVV010006296.1, from coordinate 2,639,171 downwards.
TAAAAAACAGTATTGGAATTGGAAGTATAACTTGATAAAATCATTATATTTCAAATGAATATAAATGCTAACAAGAATCTATTGTTATATTTAATCAAACTTATTAAGTATTTTTCTTATTTACAATAAATACAATTTTAACTTTCTATTCTTGGTTCAATATTTTTCCTATATATATAATTTGTATGCTATGATTGACATACTGGCTTCAAGTTTCTATAAGCTGAAAAAGTTTTTAATTATACTGATCAGGTCTATAGTGTATGCATCATGTATGATGTGTGCATGTTTTTGGAGTAGATGCTATGTCTAGAAAGTAGATGTTACCTCAAATATACTTCTTGTCTCTGCAATATATATTTAGGTGAATATGTAAGTGAAATATTATAATATATAAAAACACACACATACTTAATGTCATTTTGGGGTTACTATAAGATTGTTGGTATACATGTTTGATTTCCCAATGTGACTCAACATTATCAGCAGTAATTTTTTTCTATTCTGCTACATGTTTTTGGGAGCCCAATATAAAACTACACATGTAATAAGCTATTAAGAGCTTTGATGTATTGTTATAATATAAGTGTTACTTATCCATAGCTTACAGAGGAGTTACTTTACTTTTGTGTGAATTTTGTATACATTAAGCTACCCTTATTTATATTCACATTCTCAGACTGATAATTAATTAAGGTTATAAACAGAGTTTATTAAAATATGAGACTCTGCCTCTATTCTCTATTTTCACAACTAAAAATGTCTACACAAATTACATTATATTAAAACCATATTTCTACTTTTCTTTCCAGCAATGTCAGCAAATAAAACCTTATAATGAAGGAAAATTTAAAGGATAGATAGATTCCTTTTAATCTTTTATTGTTTGTTGATGTATAAGTTTACTTCAATTTGCATTTCATATATATACTTCATATGATCAAATTTCAAACTTAAAAAATTTGTTCATAATTCTTCATAAAAATTTAAAATAATCAATCTTAAACAAAATTGAAAGAGACAACTAAAAATAAATAAAAATTTATTTAACATCTAACCAAGTTTTCATTCTTTACTGAAATTTTATCAAGACATATAAAAAATACACTCAGTGGATATTATTTATATTATATTACAATAAACATAAATAGTAAAGTATTGTATACATACATATAAAAATGAATAAATTTAGAAAAGTATTACAATCCATTTTTTTAAAAAATTTACAAAACAATCTACAAAAATAATATTTTAATTAAAATTATAACACTAAAGTTTCCAACAATCCAACAATGCTCACTTCTCCCTAATTATACCGATCCTTTAATCATATTTATACATTTATTTTTGTACATTGTTTTGAAAATATGGAAAAAAAAGTGGATTGTAATAAGTTGCTACATTAATTCATTTTTATACATATATATATATATGTATTTAAATTATTTATATTTATTGTAGTATAATGTAAATAATGTCCATTGAGAGGAGTTTCTATAGAGTATTGATCATGTGATTGTAAAAGAAGAAATGTCTTGATAAAATTCCAATAAGAAATGAAAGTATTAGATGTTAAATAAATTTTTATTTATTCTTAGTTATCTATTTCAATTTTGTTTAAGATTGATTATTTTAAATATATATATTATGAAATAGAAAACTTTTCATACTCTATGAAATCTAGATACTCAGAAAGTTTGCATTCACATCTTTAAATTATTTCCTTCACTACTTTAAGATGAATCTTTATAACATTAATAAATCTACTAAATTGTGTACAAACTCTTAGTTATTTATTATAAGAAATTTTTGTGAAAAGTTGATAAAAAGCCAATAAATCTACAATTTCTTAAATCTTTCCCATAAGCTTCTTTATATAACAAAAATGAATGTATTATTCTAATTAAATACAATTTATCCAAACCACTTTGAACACTTTTTAGCAAAATACTTTATTTGTACATATATACATACATCTATGTTTTGATTGTCCTGCAGTCTTGGTTCTGAAGAAGATTGCAAAACAATCAAAACACAGGTGTATGTATATATTAAAACAAGCAAAACTCACTATATATATTGCCACACACAACAAGCTAGAGTAATCAATGGATGCCAGAAGGCTTGTGCATAAAATCCCCATCTAGTGCCTACTCATCCAATATCCCCAGACTAGTTTCTGGCTTATGGCCTTCATCAGTGAGGAACCTTGGATCTGAGAGCAATGCACCTAGATCTTAGGATCTAATGCAACCCTCCAGCAACCACCTTTTATCTCCATTTAACTACAAAACTATGAGTCTTAAATTGAAAACACCTTAATGTTTTCAATTCAAGCCCATTAACTTATATAGTCATACATTTTGGTGTCTTTGGTTCTTTAATAACCATAGCCACCACTATTCTATTAGGCAGGATTGGTTTTAAGCCAATAAACATCACATGACCACCACCTCTTATGCTTGTGTATAACTGTTGTTAAAACAGGCAAAACTCACTATATATATTGCCACACACAACAAGCTAGAGTAATCAATGGATGCCAGAAGGCTCCTCACTGATGAAGGCCATAAGCCAGAAACTAGTCTGGGGATATTGGATGGGTAGGCACTAGATGGGGATATTATGCACAATCCTTCTGGCTTCCATTGACTACTCTAGCTTGTTGTGTGTGGCAATATATATATATAGTGAGTTTTGTCTGTTTTAACAATAGTTATATACAAGCATAAGAGGTGGTGGTCATGTGATGTATGTATATATGTACAAATAAAGGGTTTTGCTAAAAAGTGTTCGAAGTGATTTGGATAAATTGCATTTATATATTACAGCAAAATAAAGAAAAAAAGTAATTTTGGTATTATTCTAATTGTTAGTGTTATTATTTTTTTTTTTTTTTGTTAAAAAAAAACCCCTGGATAACATCAAATCAAGACTATTATCTTTAATCATTCCACTTATTATACCATTTCACCAGAAAATATTCTGTTCTTCATACTTGAAAACTATAAATAAGCAGTACACATGTAGCATTTCATCTACTTAACCTTGTTGCATATTCATAAAAAAAGTATCTCTCTTACATAAAAAAAAAAAAAAAATCAGAACTTGCTATACACTTTCTATGGAAATCATTGGAGAAAATAAACAAATGACTTGTATTTCTAATGTAATTTTAGGAAATAAATAGGATTTAATTTTTAAAAAGAAAAAAATTCTTCCCCATTATCCTTCATGGTGATTTTATTGTTATATAATAGTTTTTCTGAATTGTATTAAAAACTTTATTTGATAATACTTCAATATTATTATCTGTAAAATTTATTAAATCTTTGAAAACTTGTGCATAAGTATTTTCAGATCTTTTATGATTATAAATTAGCAAGATTATTCTAATTTTTATGTAGAATTCTTACAGCAACTTATAAGACTATGATAACTATAATTAAAGCCATTTCATTTTCAGCAATATTTTTTATATTAGATAAAATGAAATCAATTTTGCTTCAAGATTCTCCATCTCCAGTTTCAACTAAAGTTTAAATCAACACATTATTACTTTTTATAAATTAATTCATAAATTTCCTCTAGCAATTCTTTTTTTTTCGAAGCCATAAATATTAATGCTCAGATTACTATAAAAATGAACTCCATTTTTACATTAAATTATTTCATTAATATTTTAAAAAGAAAATTATTGCTATTAATTAGTTTTTGAATATTCTCATAAAATGTTTTTATTTACTCATATGGATCATTGGAAATTGTAGCAGACATTGATATAATTTATAGAATATATTTAGCCAGTGAACCTACAAAAAATCAAATACTAATAATTAGCTCTGTCTTTCTATGATACTATTTCAACAATCAGTTTTTGCATTATATTTTATATCCACTTTAAATATATACATTATTTGGTCCAGACTTCATTAAATTTTTTGGAAATCTTTTTCTAATTTTCTGATGTTTCCTCATTTATAATGGAAGAACAATAAAAAGTGTTACTTGTACTGAAAGAAAAGACACTTCTTGCAATGCAGGACAAGTGTGGGTTAGACAAGAGTTTAAATTTTTTATTTCAAATATTGATCTTAAACTAACTTTACTTAGGGAATTTCTTAATTTTAATAAACTACACATAGTTTACAATACACACACACACACACTTAAAACTGTCATTCCATCACATAACATTTGATAAAGACAAATAACCCCAAAAGTGCATTTAACACTGAAATAGCAGTTTATATTTAGACTAGCATTAATTTTTAGTTTAATAAGTGATTAGTAATAATCATTAATGTATTAATCTAAAGAAGTTGGAGTCGAAATTTTAAGAACAGAAAGTTTGACACTTGTAAATCAAAATATAATTTTATATATATTTACAGAGGGCATTGCTGAAAAAACATAACATTTGGGAAGGTGATTCGAATATTTTGTATTTGAATTTTCAGGTAGCAATATGCATTGGAATATTTTCATATATATATATTATTGTGAAAGGAAACTAGTTTCCACACATTCTCTACATAATTGATATGCACTTCCCCTGTCAATAAATATTTTTAAAGCATAGGTGGTCCACCTATGCTAAGAGCTTATTATTTAAATAAATCAATTTTTATTGACCATGCTTAAATTAGGGATTGAATCTATTATGAGCCTGATTTTTCAATTGGCAAATTACCTGCACAAGTTCAAATTATATTTCACAGAGAAGAAAAAATTTTCTCATTTTTAACTACCTGTGAATCTTATTAGTTTGAATATATATAATAAAAGACAAGTTTACCCAGAATGAGTTACATTTGAGACATTTATTAATTTGGCATATCAATATTTTATAATTTAAGTAATAATCAATAATAAAAGAAACAATTTATTTAAAAAAAATAAAATACCAATAATGTCATTGTAATAGCTAACAATATCTAAATTAATACATCAAAATAAACAAACACATCTATGATCAACAATCTGAGACATTGCCAAAATAAAACAAGCTATCCTTACCTGAATACCTAGTATCACAGTAACCTATATACCGAGGGTTATAAAACTAAGCAATGGGTGAAATGCTTGACTCTCTACTACAATATTCTAGTAATGACATAAAAATAACAACTATTCTAAAAACTTCATATATAAAATATTTAAATATTAATTCTTCATTATTGTCATATTATTTATAAAGATATAAACATTGCCCATGCTTAAACAGTATTCACTACAAAAACAAGGTCAATAAAAAATGAAGCCATGGGAAATTATAACTGGAACTAACCATCAAATATCAAACTAAACATATCAAATATCTCAGTTGCAATGCATACAATATTAGTCAAATTCCATATATATATAAAATAAATATTTATTGCCATTTAAAAATCATTATTTAAAATTATAAATATCATTAAATAATACAAATTATATATTTTATAATCTATATTGAAATATGATGTCTATAAAATTAAAATAAACTATTATTTATTACAGTTGTATTATTTTTTAGCATTATATTTTAAATATTTTGAAAATATTACTTGCATATAGCTTTGATAAGTAAGCACATAGTGATCTATCCAATATTTAACAACTGATTAATTATAAATGATTAATATCAGTATAAAATTATTTATATACAAAACAATTTATTATAAATTAAATAAAATATTTAATAGACTTATATACTGTTTTATCATTTTAACTCATTTACCAGTAAATAAACTGTCTTTCCACAAATTTATAAATATAGCAGACAATCTCTTTATTATGGCACTTAATTTGAAATATAGAAGATAGTCCTAACTGAAGATATATAAAAAAAAAATCATGGTTTTGCAGCAGTTGATGATTGAGAGATAATCCTATTTAAGATAAATGAAAACATAAAAAATTAAATTATTCATTTGAATCTTGGTTCACAAATTCTTGAAATAAAAACTGCTTTTTCCAAATTCATTTTGAGATTTAAAATCCAATGTTTTCTAGCAGCCTGATGATTTGGTTGATATAGTTAAAACAGTTTTCTTGATAAGAAATCATTTTTGGCTACTTACCAATAGAATAGTAAATAAATCTACAGTCAATTTTAAAATTATTTAAACCTAAATGTCAATTCTTTAAAATTAATATTTTTGAATTAAACACTTGAATTTCTTTTTCTATTATCATTTAATAAAATCAATTTTTATTTATAAAAGAATATATAATGTCTTTCAAATAATAAAAACAACTCAATATTTTAAAATATTAATGACATCACACTTTTAAATTAATAAAATTTCTTTCTATATATTTATTTAATTTGTACAACAATGAAATATATTCCAAAGGAATATACTATTTCATTAACTACTCTTCCACAAAAAGAAATTTTATTACATTTAAAATTATAATGTTTATTATAAAAAATAAATATTTTTTTTTTATTCTGATTTATTTTATTTATTTAATATAAACTTTAGCGATATCTGAGTTAACATTTAATATCAGGTCAATTTCAAATCAAATACATAACAATTAAATAAAATATTTACCTCTTATATTTAAAAATATAAATGAACTAAATATAGAGATATTTATCTACATTCAAAAAATAAAAAATAAACAGTATAGGCTATCCAATTTCAAAAATATAAAAAATATTGGCGATGACCTTTAGAATTTGTAGTTCCTTAAATCTCATCAAAATTCTAACAATATAAACCACTTCAATTAGTTTATAAGCTACCAGTAAAATTAAACTCAAAAACAAATAACACATATTTCTAAGTCCAAATTGAATGTATTTTCCATATAAGTTAATAATTACATTACATCATTTTATCCATTTATCCTTATAATATTTATTTTCTTTATTACAAAAGAATATAGTATCTTGATACCATATAAACCCAATTTTCTTATAATCACTATTACAAACTATACATCTCATTTTACATAGTATTTCTAAACATTACCACTATGAAAATTTTTCCTACCTTGGAATCCAATAAGATTCATGCACTCATATATAAAACTGCCATACTCATTACTTCATATTTTGTGATAGCAAAACTAATTCATTTTCTTCACCTACAAACTCCAATATTTTTACATCTATATAAAGTTTCATAAAAATATGAGACTGAATTATATTATGTTTGGTATTATTAAATACTTCTAAATCATTTAATATTTCTACTTGTGCCTTTTTACATTTATTCTTCCAAAACATAATTTCGGTATCTATTTCAAAATCCATTGCTGTACTTGCATAGATTTTTGACCCTCCTGGCATTTTCACATCAATATCATAAATATCCATGATTAGATCATCAATCATATATTCTCTTATAATTTTATCATCAAATTTACACTTATCAATTCCTATACCTATTGTAGATTCTTCAATATCTATTACATCATTTTAGCAAAAGCTTTCCATCTCAACATCAATTTTAAATTGTTGAGATTTTAAATCCACATCAATTTTGGCTTCTATATAAACTAAATTATCTTTATTTAATTCTGTGCTACCTATCTCAAATTTACATTCATCAACAGCAACTATATTAACTTTAGACTCTTTAACTGTATTTGTACTATCAAACATTTCTTATAAAGAAATATCTATTTTAGCTTCTTTTTCTTCAAAATCTTTTGATACAATATTTATTTCTTCTTCCACTTTGTCAATCCTTTCTCCTACTTTTTGAACTTTATCACTTAATTTAATCCTAGACTCCTCTAATGATTCTTTCATTTCAGACCTGTATTTTTCTTATTTCTTCTTTTATTGCTTTAAAACTTTTCATCATTATTTTCTGACTTTCATCTATTTTTTGTTGAAAGTTTTCATTTATTTTCTCTATTCTCTGTTGATTTTGCAGTGAATTTTCATTCATTTGATTCATTCTTTCATATTTTCATTTATTTGATTCTTATTCTCATCTATTTTCTGTTACAAATTTTCTTTCATTTGACTCATACTTTAATCCATTCTTTGCTTTATTCTTACAACTTACATATTAAACATAACATAATCTTCTTTCTTTTCATCTATTTTTATAGATTTAATTTCCCTAATTACAATCTCAGGTTCCTTAAAAGTTATCTCAGGGCTTTCTGGTTCTACTACTTCAACTTGTGTCTCAGGACTAATACTACTAAACTCCTTTTCTTGATCACTATCCTTATCTCCATCTAAATTTTGTTCCATTAATATAAATAATTTAAATATTAATTAGTTTGCTACCAAGAATGGAAACAAAATCAAATGACTACTTTGCATTCTATTTTCATCAAAACCATCTACTAAAACTTTACTGTGCTGGTTAATTTTTAATTAACACAAAATATATTTTATAATAAAGAAAAATATGTCTCCACAATATTTAAACTTATTTCTAAAAAATTTTAAAAAATCATTAAGTTGCATTAATTATCTCAAAGCTTTTATTTTAATTTTATTATAAACTCATTAAATTAGGAAGTCACAATTTAAAAAAAAAAATTATATTCTTCAATACCTCAAGATGCTTTACTTCTATCTAATTAAAAATAATGAGATAGCTTATTAAAACCAATAAGTAAAATTTGTCAGGCCTCAAATACTGGATAAATCCAAGTCTTAAAAAAATCCTATATTTTTAAATATCTCAGAGCTTTGCCAAAGATACTTGTGACATTCCAGGAATACCAAGATGGAGGCCGTATTTTTGCTAAATATATAGTTTCGAGGGCTTACTAAGATGGCAGCCCATATTTCATTAATAATCTTCTGATGTTTATAAAATTAATGTTAAATTTAAAAAAAAGGAATAAATTCTGATAATTTAATTGCCAATCTTTATTTCGATCTTCCAATGTTTAAACGTTAAATTTAAAAAAAAAAAAAAGGAATAAATTCCTTTAAATTTAATTGTCAATCTTTATTTTAATTTTTTTTTATTTATTTCCCAAATATGTGTCAAAATGAAAGGAAGACCTACAATCTCCTGAAGTTGTATTAGTTACATTTACAAACAATGAACAAAATGTACATAAATGCAATAATTACAGTTTATTCATGTCAGCAGCACTCAATCCCTATTGGCTTCCAAAATCATTACAAATGAATCTTCTTATTGTTGCAGTTGACACCACATAAATTCTGAACAAATAGAAATCCAGATGTTGTAGCGCAGTTCCCTAGTGTTTTTTATTTTTATATCATGACCATTATTGCATAATTTTCTGGAGCATATGATTCCACACCTTTGAAAATATTCCACTTCACATTATTCTGTGACAGAAAGATTCCAAATTTTGATTATTATCATGATTTGCAAAAAAAAAACAAAAAAAAAACTGGCCAAACAGAAATACATTTAATTGAAAGTTGCAACAATGTTAATTGCATCTCGTAGCTTCCACATTATAAGTAATAAAAAAAATTGAAATAAATATTCTTCATGAAATTTATCAGAATTTATTACTTTTTTGAAATTTTACATTATTATTATTTTCTTTTAATTTAACAAGCAAGATCTTCAGGAGATTGTAGACCCTGGAACATTTGTATCGATTTTAAAAGACATTATGGATTATATACCATCGATATGAATAAACTATAAATATTGTATTTATATATCTATTTGGTTCATTTTTTGTAAAGGTAAGTAAGACATCTTTGAGAGATTGCAGGCCCTCAACTCATTTTTTGTAAACGTAACTACCATATCTTTGGGGGATTGTAGGCCCTCCAATCATTTTTTGTAAACATAATTAACCTATCTTTGGGAAGTAAATAATAATAAAAAATTGAAATGAAGATTGTCAATTAAATTTATTGTAATTTATTTTTTAATTTAACAAAACAAACAAAGCTTTAGGAGATAGAAGATCCTCCACTCATTTTGAAAATATTTTGGGAGGGAAGTAAAAAACAAAATGGGAAAAATATTGCTTATGAAATTTATCAGAATTTATTCCTTTTTTTTAAAATGTAACATTAATTTTGTAAACGTTTTTGGGGAAGTAAAAAAAAAAATTGAAGCAAAGATTGTCAATGAAATTTATCAGAATTTATTCCTTTTTTAAAAAGTTAACATTAATCAGGTAAACGTAAAAGATTGTTAATGAAATATAGGCTGCCATCTTGGTAAGTCATCGAAACTGTACATTTATCAAAAAAATGGGCTGGATCTCAATATTCCTGAAAACTCATAAGTACCATACCAAATTATAAAAAAAAAATATAATAAATAAGAGCATATCATATGAAAAATATAAAAATATGTTAATATTATCTTTCATTGTACAGTTTTATCAAAATCTCAAATTAAAATGCCAAATGTTAAAACAAAACTACTATTCTTATCTCTCAAGTATGAGTTCAACATAACTCCTAAAGTTATGTGGCTAAAATTATAAAAAAAATACAAATAACTATCTTTTTCTTCTCCTAGGGTATAAGTTTATCAAAGCTCTATGAATTGGATTGTAAAAATGATAAAAAAAATTATTTGTCTATCTCAGGGTATAAGTTTATCAAAACCCGAATGAATTAAGTCGACAAAATGACAAAAAAAAAAGTAACATGATAACTACTCTTCTTTTTCAGGATATAAGTTTATCGAGCCCCAAAGTTTGGAAAGCCAAAATGATAAAAAAAAAACCTATCCCTCTGTAATGGATAAATAGTTTGATATGGAACTTTACTAGAAGGTGCCAGTAGATAATAAATCTAGACTTCTTCCTATAACAAATTGCAATTTAATATTGTTAGCTAATATAAGAAAATATATATAAAAAAAGTTTATTAGCAAAATCACAATTACAAACAAATATTGGGAAGTTATGAATTACAAAATGAAACTATTCCTACTATTAAATCTTAAAATAAAAGACAAGTTTACCTAGCATGAGTTACATTTGGACACCTATTAATTTGGCACATCAATATTTTACAATTCAAGTAATAATCAATAATAAGAGAAACAAAATAATTTATTTAAAAAAATATATATATCAACAAGGTCATTGTAATAGTTACCAATATCTAAATTAATACCCCAAAATCAGCAACACACATATATGATCAACAATCTGAGACCCTGTCAAAATAAACCAAGCTATCCTTATCGAGTATCACAATAATCTATACACTGAAGGCTATAAAATTAAGCAATGGGTGAAATGCTTATTATATATAAGCTTAACTCTCTACTACAATATTCTAGTAATGACTAAAAATAACAACTATTCTGAAAACTCCTTATATAAAATATTTAAATATTAATTCTTCATTATTGTCATATTATTTATAAAGTTATAAACATTGCCCATGCTTAAACAGTATTCACTACAAAAACAAGGTCATTAAAAAATGAAGCCATGGGAAAATTATAACTGGAACTAACCTATAAATATCAAATTAAACATATCAAATATCTCAGTTGCAATACATACAGTAATAGTTAAACCCCACATATATAAAATAATTATTTATTACCATTTAAAAATCATTATTTAAAATTATAAATATCATTAAATAATACAAATTATATATTTTATAATCTGTATTGAAATATGTCTATAAAATAAACTATCATTTATTACAACTGTATTATTTTTGAATATTATATTTAAATGTTTTGAAAATATTACTTGCACATAGCTTTGATAAATAAGCACATAGTGTGATCGATCCAATATTTAACAATTGATTAATTATAAATGATTAATATCAGTATAAAATTATTTAAATAAAAACAATTTATTATAAATTAAACAAAATATGTAATAGACTTATAAACTGTTTTATCACTTTAACTCATTTACAAATAAATAAAGTGAAATGTCTTTACACAAATTTATATAAAATTTTGATTTGGAACACATGGATAAATAAAAAAAAGAAAAAAAATCATGTATAATTGGTAATGTAAATATTTTTACACTGTAAAATTTTTCTATTTAATCTTATCTCCTTTAACTGTACTGTAATCATCTATGTTAAAATGTAACCAGTAACTAATAATTTGTAAACCTATTTGAACAATGCTGTAAGTTTTTTCTAATTAGAAATTTGTGTTTCAATAATATATTTATTGTACAAAAAATAATTGTACATTCATGTAATCTATTTTTTGTACAATAAATATATTATTGAAACACAAATTTCTAAATATAGCAGATGATCTTTTCATTTTAGCACTTCATTTGAAATATAGAAGATAGACCTAAAGAAAAAGATGTAGGAAAAAAATCATGGTTTTGCAGCAGTTGATGATTGTGAGGTAATCCTATTTATGATAAATGAAAACATGAATAAGTAGATTATCCATTTGTCTTGGCGCTGAACTTGATCCCCATCTTGCACCATTGTCTCCATCATCGTTGTTTGATCTCCCAAGTTTTCTCTAGGCATTGGTTCATCCTGCTCCTTCAAACTTCTGCCAGCAGACTCTTCTGCTCTATATGGGATGTCTTCCTCACTTTGTGCTGAGCTTTGAGAGCTATCCACATCCAGTGCGCCACTGTCGACTTTTCAGATGATTTATATGTTTTTTCAAACTTTCCCATTTTCTAGTCTGCCAATGCAAATATATCTAGATGCAATCTCTACAACAGCAGCAGGGAACCACACCCTTTTCAAAATGTTTCAGCTCAATACTAATTCAGTTATTCTAAACAGGCACACATTTTCAATTCTGTTTATACCGTCTCTTCTCTGTCTGGAAATATCTTTGTCATTTGAGTATGGGACTCTCTGCTTAATAGCAATTCTGCTGGAATTTTCATTATGGCTATGCATGGTGTGAAAATGCTGGGAAAATATTGCATCCACCAGTGCTTCATGTATGTCCTTATACAGCATTTTGTTCAGGGTCATCTTCAAATGTTGCACAGCCTTCTCTGTCAAACCATTAGATTCTGGATGGTATGGTGCCATAAGAACATGTCTTATTCTTTTATCCTTTAAGAAGTCTTTGAATTCTGTGATATAAGTCCAGTCCCATTGTCTATTACAATCATTTCTGGAAACTTTGTCCTGCAAAAACTTCTTTCAGGGCTCTAATGGTACCATTCTGCACTGGTTCTCTTTACTAACTTATATTCTGCCCACTTAGAATATGAATCAATTATCACCAAGAAGATATAACCATTTAAAGTTCCTGCGTGATCTATATGTAGGCATTGCCAGGGTGATGTCACATAGCCCATGAGTCAAATGTCTTTGGGTGAAAATCAGCAAAAGTATGGCACCGGACACAATTCTTCATTGTTTGCTCTATTTCCTGGTTCATACTTGGCCACCACACATATGACTAGGCCAAGGCTTTCATCCTCACTATGCCTGGCTACCCTTGGTGGAGCAGAACCAGTGTTTGTTTCCTATGCTCAGGGGATATTAGCACTTGATCCATCATAAAGGTACAACCCTTATATGTAGATGGGTTTTCCCTCACATTACATATTGCTCTATTCACATTATCTGGTTGGCATTTTGGCCTTCCTCAATCAAATCCAATACTTCAGATACTCGTATCCTGGATCATTTTCAATCCATTTTTTCACTTTAGCACTATTTATGGTTTCCTGCTTCCAGACATCAATATAGTTTACTTCTATATGGTCTAGGGGGCTCACTAATATCCGGTAAGTGCGATAAAGCATCGGCACAACTGATCTCTTTCCCAGGTTTGTATCTCAATACATAATCATATGCCACTAGTAGATTTACCCAGTGTATCATGCATTGGCTGGCATGATCAGGATATTTATGGTCTAAATTCCTAGTAGTGGGAAATGATCCATATATATCATGAAATTTCTACCATATACCTATTGATGGAACTTTTTTACCGCAAATATCATGGCCAGCGCCTCCTTGTCCAGATGACTGTAATTTTATTATGCAGATGTTAAGGTTGTTGAGGCATAGGCAATGGGACATTCCTCCCATAACACACATGTTGAATTACTGCATCCTCTCCGTATTCCAAGGCATCTGTTGTAATTAGCACTTCTTGATCTGTTATAGTGTACCAACACTTTATTGAACACAAGCAGTTCTTTTGCTCATTGGAAAGCTGTATCAGTCATGTTGCTTGTTCCAGTTCCACTGCTGTCCTTTTCACAGTAATTCATATAAAGGTGTCAAGATGTGTGACTTTCCCCTTAGGAAGCTTTCGAAAAAGTTGAGTAACCCTAAAAAGGCTTATAATTCCTTGACATTCTTAGGCTTTGCAGCATTCTTGACCGCTCTCACCTTCTCTGGATTTGGATATTTTTCTTTTCTGTTTATCACATGTTCCATAAAATTAATTTCGTTTGTGGCCTATATGCATTTAAATGAGTTTATTCTGGCTCCCACTTTGTCCAGCTTGGCAAATGCATCTAATATCCATACTCAGATTCTCTTTGTGTCTTAGCAGTCACTAAAATATCATCTATGTAGGATATAGCTCCCTCCATGCCCTGCAATAAATCATCCATCTTTGCTTGGAACCACTGTAATTCCATACAGCAGCTTATTACACTTACACAGTCCCAAGTGCATACTTATAGTCAGCAGTTCTATCAGTCCTTGAAATTTGGTGGAAGGCCAACTTTAAATCGATTTTTAAAAAGAATTCCACCCTCTGGAGTGATGCTAATACTTTGCATATGCTCTGGACTGGATATGTCCCTTTATTTATAACCTTATTCACAGTAATATGATAGCCTTCACATAGTCGGATGCTCCATCTGGTTTTACAGCTGCCACCATGGGAGTTGCCCATGTTGACTCTTCAACTGATGACAGCACACCACTATTCACCATATCCTTGTGGTCTGCTCATTTTTTCCTTTCTAGAGTACCAATATCCCAAAATCAATTTATCTATCTTTACACTTTATCGTAGACAGTCCATCAACTTTATGTTGTATTATTATTTTGAAAAGGATATGATACACTTTAATATTTAATTGAGACAGCTCAATCAATGGAAAGAGGTCTGGTAATGAAATGTTTCCATGGCTGCCAAAACACTATTGTCACTTTTCATTTTGAGAACTTAAAACCCTTGCCTTGGTAGCGCTGACATATATATTTTTCATATTTTCATGAAAGCTACCATTTATAGCAGAATTTTATCACTCTATGATTTTCTTCCTTTGTCACTTACTCAATATTCATTTTTTAAGGCTTTCAAATTATATTTGGATGACAAGCACATAATTTTATATATTTCCATTTAGAACCTATCATTTGCTAAAATATTTTGAATTGATTTCAAAAATCGTAGGTCAAAATGATTAAAATAGTGATGTCATTAAAAACAAAGTCATCATTTTGAAACTATGTTCTCTTACTGATATTCTCTTACTGATATTCTCAAAAATATACATATTGTTTGCAAGAGATAATGCTAAAAATAAAGTTCTTTTCTAATAATATTAGGGGAAGGGGGAAGTCTTCTAAAATTATAAAATGCACTTCAAACAATGGTAGCACTATTATTAAATTGTCTGTTCATTAATGAACCTGATCGAGTTAAAACATCATTACTTTTAAACAGGCAAAACTCTCCATACAGCAGTGCCGCTCAGTGCCAACCAGAATAATCAATGGATGCCAGAAGGCTTGTGCATAAATACCCATCTAGTGCCTACTCATCCAAAATTCCCAGACTAATTTCTGGCTTGTGGTCTTCGTCAGTGAGTGTTTTAATATCAGTCATGTGCTTGCATAAGAAATGGTGATCATATGATCATTACTTTTACTTATAACTTTTGGTAAGATAGTCAAACAAAAGTTGAAAAGAAAAAGTTTAATGACCGCGAATCAAATAAAACAGATTAGAATAAAAACACAAATTATAGTCTCCTTTGTCTTAATATTTACTGAAAAATACTTCACATTTAAAAAATTAAATAATAATTAAACTGTTTGTGCCCAAGTCAACTAATCATCACCAGCTGTGAAAGAAATCAATAAATATTGTACCTTAAAAGATTAATAAGGATAATAAAAGTAACTACTTAACCCGTTTCTTTGAATTTATTAATGTGACCACAATTTCTAAATAATAATTAAGGTTTCCCAGCAATGACTTTAAATTATTGTAGAAAAAAAAACAACAATTAAAGTAATCATAAAAGTATATTTCTTCAAATAATGAAGACACGTCTGCAAATATATTTTTTGAATCCAAATCTAAATATGGGAACCCTTACTCTATTTTATCAATCAATTTATAGATTGTTTTTTTGTTTTGTTTTTTTGATAATTTAATTTATATATTGTTACTTTGAAAACAAATGCATTTAATTTTATTAGTAGTATTTTTTTTTTTTAAAAAATGTCATAATTGATTTGGAAGCTGAGTGTATTTGCACAGGTGTAGTACGTGCTTATATTTGTCCTGTGAGTTAAATTACACAGTATAAGCAAATAAAAAATATGATAAAAAATTACTTGGAAAAATTAGTAATCTGAAATTAAATTAAGAAACTTACAAAATATATATACATGTAAGGCGGGGGGGGGGGGCATTAAAAATAAAAATTTCCACCAAATTAAAAATTTCAAATTTTAATGATAAGGTAGCAAAATAAACAATCCATTATATTACAAGAAAAATCTTAAATTCATTTAAAAATAAAGAAATAACTGAATATGCATAAAAATTGATAAGATAAACAAACTCCGCGTATTATAAAAAAAAAAGGGAAGTTAAAATACACGGATTAAGATTACCAATCAATTTCTCTTAATTTCATTGTGAAACGCATTGCTACATCTAAATAATCCAACTCCTATAAAAATTCAATCATTTGATATGATGACAGTAAAAAAATTATATAGTATTTTGATATTTTCTAAATTTAATAATTTTGGAAGAAAGTTATCAGTAGAAGCTTTTCCGTAAATAATTTGATAGTAAGACACTCAAGAATTTACTCAGAAAAAATAAGCAATATCTATATGCCAAATGTGAAATTAAAAGTGTTAAAATTTCTAACCATTAATTACTTTATAGGAACTTTCTCAACTAGTCAATCCATTTGAAGGTAAAGCAGACAGCAATTGTCAAATCTGAATGGCAGTACCCTGGTTGCCACTATACAATTAACACAGCGGATTAAGTCCACATTCAGAACTGGAAACTACTAGAATCTAAATCAGACATGAGGCAAGCTATCAGAATACAGTCGAATTTTCACTATACCTGCTCATGAAACAGGCTATCACAGTACAGCTAGAAATGGCAGGTAAATTTATAAGGGCCTGAAGTTCCTTCTTTCTACAGTTGCACAGCAATTAGAAGCTATATCTCATCAATGGTAGCAGGCTGATGTATAGTAGTGTATATATTGTAAATACACATTTTATATTAAGAAATATATATATATATTAATGAAATTTACATGAGATTGTGCTTATCATATAATTGTGCATAAATACAACAGTTGGCACAAATGATAAAATCACACATATTTTCTTTTTCCTGATGTCTGAAAAAAAGTTTAAAATGACAAGATCTTGTCCTTGTTAATGGCTCAATCCTTTGTCATTCATCTCAAAATATTAACTGCTAGTATTATTGGCATGTCAATAAAAAATTTTAAATCGATGTGAATGATTACTTGTTAATTATTAAAAAAGAATCTTTTTTTTTTTCTCTCATGGCAGAAAATGAAAAAAAAATCAAATGGCTAAAATAAGAGTTGGGTCCATCCTATCCTGAAAATTGGTCAACTTACAGGACTTAGTGCTTTTCTATATGGAGGCTAATCAATTCAAAAAGCCTGACTTAAAATTAGCTACTGGTCTTGGTCATTGACTCTTGGAGATATATGATTTTACAAATACAAGCAATTCCAATGCTTCAAACTGATCTAGATTTTGACAAAACATGGTCTTTATTGATAAACTTTTTCTGTCCAAAACCCTTAATAATAATGTGTATAACTTCAATCTCTGTACCCAAGGGATTGGAAAGAGAGTGAGAGATTTTGCTGTTAAACTCAGGCTTGCCTTGAAGTATGATTTTAAAGACTCTCATTGAAACTCTGAGAAATTATTCATTTACGGAATGAGAGACCACAACCTTAGGATTACGTTTCTGACTGACCTTGATATCATATTTGATTCAGCTGTCTCTCAAGTGACTAGCAGAGTTGATAGTGAATCAAGCAATGCCATTGAGAAAATGGACTACAGCATTTAAATGATCAATCAGAAATCTGGGTCAAACAACTATCCAGCTGACAATAAAAAAAAACTGCCTGAAAAAAATAGCAAATAAAAAATGTTGTTATAGATATGATGAATCAATATATGCCCATACTGATGTCTACCCTGGTATGTACTATGTAGATATTGGAAGCATGTCAGTCACATAAAAAAACATTTATTTTCAAAGGAAAAAACAAGTTGCTAACAAAAGAATGGAAGAGTCCATTCCAAAATGCCAGAAAAACAATATAAAATCAAACAATATAAATGCTTGTACAAATAATGTGATAGTCATTGACTACATTTTCAAAATGCAGAAATATTATTTATTATATGGCAATAATAATAGAACTGGACACCAGGTCTGTAGAATCCATTGTGTCAAAAAAGATGTGGAATATCATTAATAGGAATCATAAACAGCAATTGCAGTGTAGTAGCAAAACAATTATTGTTTATCAAGGGAATCTAATATTCCTATTGGGTTAAGCAAGAGTTAAAGTTAGTATGTCTAATAAAACAATATATCTGCCTCTTGTTATGTTTGCTGGCAAGCAGAACATTTTATTAAGACATGACTGGTTCAATCATTTAAGCATTGCAGTGACTAAGGTAGACTAGTTCACAAGAATAAATTCAAAAATAGCCTACTGAGAAGTTAAAAAACTGGGGTTAAATCTTAAAAAAGTCATAAAAGATAAAAGTGTAAAAAAGTACACAAGTCCTATGCCATATGTTCAAGAGAACCACCAAGTAGATTCTAGCTGTTGTGATCAAAGTGAAAGAATTATAAACAGTAGTGGTTCATATAGCAGATGACCCACAACATATCAGGCTTAGAAACCATCTTAGGTTGAATTATAAATCACTAGCATCAGCAAAGAGTCATCATCCATCAATAAAAAGTCACTAGCTATCAATGACAAACCATCAATTACCAATAAAAAATCAGCAGAGAGTTGCAATGAGTCCACAAAATTAAAAGTCTCCAGAGCTACAAATGAAGACACTGGGTCTGCAGATGAAGCCATCAAACTTGATAAAGCCAGAAAATGATGAAGGCTTCCACCAAAGCAACTGAGTGATTACATTCTCCAAAGCTAATTTTAGCCTGGTGGAGGGAATGTTATGTCTCACTTTATCTTCAAAAGATAGACTAGTCCAGATTCCATCTTGTTCAGATTCAGCACTCATTGCCACAGATCAATGAAGATACAAATAGATAACATATCCAATGGCCACCATGGTCCAATAGGTGATGATACTCAATGACACTGATTGCTTGCATTATGGATGATATCTGGCTATAAATAATCAATCCAGTTAGAGGTAAAGCAGTCAACTGTCAAAGTTAAATGGCAATATGCTGATTGTCCACTAGATGGTTAATGCAGAGAAATCTGCTAGAACCTAAATCAACCACAGGACGAGCTGTCAGAGTATTATACCTACTCATGGGGCAGGCTGTCACAATAGAGCTAGAAGTGGTAAGTAAACTTATAAGTGCACCTTAAGTCTTTCTACAGTTGCACAATAACTGGAAGTTATATCTCATTGACGGTAATAGGGGAGATATAACAGTGTATATATTGTAAAAAAGCATTTTATATATTAATCGTAATTATACGAGTTTGTGTTTATATTAATTTACGCAATAAACACAAAACATTGCTTTTATTAAATATCATTTAAAAGCTAATCAAAGATAAGAATTAAAACTAATTACTGGGAAAAAAAATTATTATGTACATACCGCCATCTTTTGATAGAATATTTCTCAAAAACAAATTAACGACAATACTGAAACTTTAAACTAGAATAGAAACTAATGTTGAATTTATCTTATGCAATCCTTATTAAACCAATGGAAACATCACTAAAAACGAAAACGGAAAATCAATTTATTACAGCTCAAATGCTTACCACAGTAAAAATGAAAGACCATAAATCCACTATCTTATTTCAAATGCAGTAGACAAAAAGGATGCCACATGACTATTGTAAAGGTATATATTCTAGGTTTAGTATTACCAAATGATCATTTCCCCCTAAAATCCATAAAATAAAGATTACTGAGTGAAATACAATCATTAATGGGCAAAATAACTGAATAGTTTGATTTAGTTCACTTCTGAGCAAGAGTGTAAAGAAAGAATAAAATTTTATTATCAGAATCTTTCATTGTTTTGTTTCACCGACTTAAACAGGAAAGCTCTTACCCATAGTTCATAGGATTATTTATATATTGTATATCTAAAAATATTCGTCTTTTGATAAAAGGAAATTTTACATACATATATTTTTTAAACTGAGACATGTCAAATAGAAATATAGTTCATGAAAACATTAAATAATAAGAGTATAGTTTAATCTTAGTGTTAATAAGTCAATTCCCGATATGAATGTTGATATGTGCCAAGAGGGTTTTATAAATCATAATTTTTCATTTGAAAATAGTTATTTTGTATTAAAATTAAATATATATATATATTTTTAATAGTTCATTTATAAAGTTTAAAATTAACTTCTTTATTCATCATTCTACTCACCACGTGAGGTGAATTATTTTAAAAAATTGCTTAAGACAATTAAATATTAATTTATATGCTCAACGAATAATAATCAATTGACATCTCGAAAAAGTTGTTATTATTGATTCATAGCAAAATGAATATCTCTGCAAGTATAATCCAGTTCTTTTAATCCGGAGCCTCTTTTCTACACATCGCCAAATTTCTTATTTCATCCATTTATCTTATATGTAATCTCTTCTCTTGAATCCGATTTTAAACTTCAACTGACTATCTATTATCTCTTTTAGCAATACCTCTAGTCCATTAAGTCTCTTAATTCTTTCAACGAGATGAGTGATATCTGTTTGTTCCCTTACTAATGTATTTCAACAGTTTCTATGTTATTTCCAATGTACATCCCTCTATATTTCATTGAATGATCTGAAATCTCTACAATGCTCTTCTGTTAAATGTCCAAACTTAGATTCATAAGTAAAAATAGTAAAACACATTTTTAAAATTTTTTCTTTTTAAACATATAGGCATATTGCCTTTTAAAACCAAATTATGTCTACTAAAAGTATTTCATCCAAGTTCAATTCTATAACTAATTTCACATATTTTTTCAGTTATATTTTCAATTGTTAACTTTTTCTAATTTGTGATTATCAATCTTTACTTTCTTTTCCTGAGAATATTCTTGAATATTACTTTTTAGCAATTTTTAGGGAATTTCCTAAAGTTTAGAAAGCTTACTTGCAAAAATAACTACATCATCTGCAAAATCACGATTACCTAAATAATGCCTATGTATTTTTATTTCTTTAGTTTTCATTTTAATCCACAAATTATATAATTGATGCAAAAAGTTTTAAAAGGATAGAATCATTCTTTCATACACTCTTATCAATGTTAATTGTCATACTGTTACCGTGTGAATCTAATCACTGCTACTGCATTTTAATACATATTCTTCACAATATGATAATATCTTGGATCTCTATCTCAGTGATAAAGTCACTGTAAAAATTATTGTAGAACCAAATGGCTTTTCATAATCTATAAATCCAAAGCACAATGGCTATTCTTATTCAATGGTCTTTTCTATAACTTTTCTTAAGACTTGGATATGATCCATTATGTTAAAGCCACTTTTAAATCTAGTTTCTACTTTGGTTTATTAGAATCCAAAAATCATTATAGATAAATTTATAATAAATACTGATAGGTACCATATATAATTTGTACTATCTTTTTAGCTCCTTTTTTAAATATCATTATTACTGTAGCATTTTTCTAATAACCTGATATAACTTGATAATTTAGATATTTGATATATATCTTTACCAACTATTTTTCTATTTTTCCATCTCTTCTTGTAAAATATCAATAATATTTCAATAATTTCCTAGAGCTTTTTTCTAATTGCATATCTCACTTCATTATTTAAAATATTTGGCAATTCAGGAAATGAAGTAACTATAGGGAATACTTTATTTTTCTTTTATTACTATATAATTTTTTGTAGAAGGTTTTCACATATTTCATGATGTCATTCCACTTTTAAGCAATAGTTTTTTTTTGCTTATTTCTGAAGCAATTTTTCAATACTAAAATGCTGTTTTACACTTCTGAAACATTTCTTTTATAGCTTTCCTTACCAATTTACAATTATATTTTGTTATATCATTATCTAACTTTTTTCCTGCCATTCATTTCTTCATATGTTGTACTAGCTATCTTCATCCCAAATTTTTAGAAGAGTATAAGTTATCTTTTAATTGTTTTCAATAAAATCTAAACCATCTTTGTCAGTTAATATTTTAAAACATTAGCAGCAAGTGCTAATTTAAATTTACTGGAATTACTCCTGAAGATTAGGAAAATCAACTACTAAACTATTAAAATATCACATGATCATTCCTTTATGCTTACACAAGCTTTTGAAATAGTCACTTTGATATGTTTCCATGAAATACAGATTCAACTGCAACACAATTATTAAGTTTAAATTAACATTAATCCATAAACTTAATGTCTAAATAGATTAAAACACAGGAAATGATGAAACTAATTTCAAACTGTAATATTAACTGGTTGAGCACTTTCAAGAAGATTTGTCTTCTCATAATTATAACAAGTGGATTGTACGAGCATGATAGAAAATGTATGTGATAAATATTTAAAGAATGCAAAAAGTCCACTTTTTGGAGAGAGAGAGAGAGAGAGAGGAGCATGCTTTCTACCAGTTTATAGCATAGGTGTTGTTGGCTATAAGCCATGCTCCTTTGATTATATGTTTAATGTCATAGTATTCTATGTATGCGATGGAAGCAGAAGTCAGTTCAAATATATGGTCGCTGAACCTTTGGTATTCTTAAAAGATGGAATTGTATTCGGGTTTATTCAGAGTTTTTTTGTATAAGTAGCAGTGCTGAGAGACATGAGTGGAGAGAAATGTTTGGGATTTGCCATAATATAGCACTGCAGCCAGTTTACATGGAATTGTGTACACTGTGTGAAGTATCTGATCAGAGGATAGGCAGGCTTTTGAATATTATTTAATCCATTGTTTGAAGGGGGAGGGGTGCAAAAACTTAGTTTGAAAGAAGGAGAGGGGATTTTAATAAAGTTTTTATTAAGGGAATAGATATGTGGAAGAAGAAGCCATGATCTGTCATCTTTGGGAGGAATGGCATGTAACTTCTGGTAAAATTGTTTTATCTATCTGGTGAAATGATTGGGTTTGAATCAAACATTGATGAGATCTTTTATATATTGTTCTATGTTAATTTTGCAGGAGACTTCAAATATACATAAGTGATAAATTAATCCTAATAATAAAGATTGACAAAAAAAATCAAAAAATACATAAATATATATTATCATAAAAGTTAAATATAAAAAGAAAAATCTAAAATGTGTATGGTACCAGTTTTAAATATGAAGCAGAGAAAGTTTAAAATCTATCTAAGACTAGCTTTCAAATATTAAGCAGAGAAAAAATATAATTAAATGTAATTCTCACCCAGACTTTCAGAATTCTGATTTTAGTCAACTACAAATAGGTTCTGTCCCCTTTTTTAGACAACTGATTTGCAGGGCAGTCAATATTATCAAAGTTCAATGCTTTATGTGGTGTACGTTTTGGTGTTCTTCTCCACTCATAACAGGAGAATAATGGCACAGATAGATTATGCATTCATCATGGATAGGCTGGCAAAAAAAAAAAAAAAATTGGGCAAAAGACAATAGGTAGTGCTTGTTCTAGTTCATCAGAAGTTGTTGCAGGCAGGAATGAGACACTTTTAAAATTGGCATTGATAGGAGACTACATTTTCACCACAGAATAGTGGGATTTTCATTATTGCACAGTTTTGTATATTAGCTATGTTAATAGTTCATAAGTTAGCAGCTTCTTAAATAACTGAAAATGCCATTCTAACTAGCTTAATTTTCTGGAATGCTGTTAAAAAATTTCTTAGTTGGGTCAGAAATCATTAACCAAGTCGATATTACAACTCTCTTTAAAACTGGCAAAACTTCAATAACAACAACTGGTAGCTATCACAGCTTTATACATCCAAAGGCTATCCAAGATTAAACGCAACAATCTGAGTACCTTTATTGTTACTAATTAATTAGTTTTAACCATTTTCTTTAATACCCAAAATAATATTTCATTATCTTTACAAAAATTATTAAATAAAAGAAATAATAATTTCTTATCTTTACTTTTTTTCTAACTACATTAAGCAATAAATCTTTTTTTTTTTTTGCTTAACAAAGTACAGTATAAGAAATAAATAAATTAATTCTTTCACCTTTTTTATTTTATTTTTTCTTCTTCTTAAAACAATATGTACATTATTGAGGAGAGAAATGAAAGAAATAGACTTGAGAATTACAAAAAAAAAATAATAAGTCTAATTTAAATACTTTTATCATAACATGGACTCTTAAAAGGCTTTATGATTATAAATGAATTAGATGTATTCTCCATCAAATATTCTTTTAAAACATATTAATTATATAATTTTACCTTTTTTCTAAGGTCAGTTTTAATAATCATGCTAAGTCCAGTGAGGATCATCAATTAATGCACTATCTTACTATCTATCTGTGTAGATCCCATTTAATTTTTAAACAACAGGAATTAACTCCATTATTTCTTTCTTTCTCCTTTATTTTATATATGTACTTTAGTATGTGGGTGAAAAGCTTGTAAAGTCAGAATCATTTTATTTTAAACGGAGGCTGAACCGCTACAATATATATGCTATCAAATCTAAATTAGAATTCAATATTTACTATTGAAAAAAGACTATTAAGTTCAATAATTGGTGAAATAATGACCAATTTCACTTAAGAGGATTTTGGAAAAAAATTCCATGCTTCATTCTATCATATATTACCTGATTATTATACAATTAAGAATTTATAAAAAGAAGCTCTTCCTGCACTAAAATATCACATCAATTATAAAACTTGTCTTAATAACAATTTTGACTTAGAAAATGGGTCTAGCTTGTAAAAATATCAAAACAAATCAAATTGCCATCTCATCATCATCACTAGCCATCACTCATAAAACAGTAAGTCCAATATAACTCCAAAGAAGAACACATCAAAGATGAGTTTTGCAAACCATGAATTTATATCATATGCTCATTTTTTAATCTAATTATTTGATACGATATCTTTCATGTTATTCTGCAACAAATTTTATTTTTTAAAAAACTTCACCACCTTGTCTAATTATAGTTTTCAATGTAATCTATTTGCAGCTATATCTTCCCAATGAAAGCAATCAATATCTCATCTCTTTAGATTGTCTCTGAGTTGATCTTTATAATGTGAATCAGATTTGTCTCTTCATAATAAATATTCACAAGTTCATCATAAAATATAATTTGAAAAAAGTGTTAGTGTTCATTTTTTCACTTCATATCCAGCAAGCTAGATAACATACTAATTAGTCTTAAGGTCCTGTTATTTAAGGATGCTCTGCAAATATTTTAAAAGTTTTTCTAATGGCTTTATAATCCATTAATAGACCATGTCTCTCTTCCATACAATCATTAGATCAAATTAGCAGTAATATAAACAATTAATTTAGTTACAGTAGTTGTATCACTATGATAAAATACTTAATCTTTTACATGTTAAATACAGCATCAGCATAATAAGGAGTGTGATATATTTCAAATCTTCCTTTCTATCAAAGAGCTATTAAATATTTAAATTAGAAACACTCTCAAGTTAAAAACCATCCAAACAAAAAGTTGTTGAATTTTTTCCCCCCATAACTATCTGATTATAAAAATTGAATTTTTTGAACATTAATCCTGTCTTTATAAATTGTATTCAAAACATTAAGAGCATTCTGTAAATTTTCTTTTGAACTAGTAAGAATAGAACAATTATTAGTATATGGATAAATATGGTGATTAAATAAAATTATTTTATTTTCAAAAAATTCAAATAAAATCTCTGTCATCAAATTAATGAGTATAAACCTGAAAAATCACTATATAAAAAATAAAATACAAAAATGAAATTAGAATACATATTTGTTTAATATTTTTCATTTTAAAGTTCTTAGAATTTCCACCAGAAAAAATAAATCTTGGTGAATAACTAGCTAATTTCAAATCCTTCATAAACCTGATTAAATGAATCAAATATGTTCACCAAACAATAAATGCAATACTACAAATCATACTTTTTTTTAACACTTATTTATATTTACTTAGCAATAAAAAACACAGCTACAGTGCTTTTTGATTCTATTCATCCATGACCAGAATCAATTTATTCAACAAAATCCTTGAAAGTACTTTTGTTATTGTGAATAAGAATATCCCACAATAATTAGTGCAATCTTGTCTATCCTTTTTATTTTTATAAATTGAAAGTACTGTTAAGATTAGATGATACAACAACATAGGCTCATATATTTTTAAAAAATTCTAAGTTTCCAAGTTAATACATTGCCATCATGCTTTAATACTATAGTTTTCCATTTTTAAGATTATAGAGAGCTGTTTTAACTTCATTTATCTAAATCTGAGTAGATATGGTGAATTTATTATTAAAAGCCAATGTCTCAATCCTTGTAATATTATTCATATTTGAAATATCATTATCATATTTTGAAATTATATTCAAGCATTTAATAGGACTAAGATGTCATTTTTCAAGTCTACACATTATTTATAATCCATCCAAAAAAATATCAAAGTAGCAATGATCAGTAAATGTCTATTCTGTATTTTTTTTTTTTTTTTCAGTTTTGATCTAATGATCATTTCTGAGCAGCTCCACATTTGACTTCACCCAAACAGAAAATACGTTTCTTATTACTGATTCTACTATTGATGATTTTTACCAAATCACTAATAAAAGAATCAAACTCCTACCAATACTTAAAAGAATTCAATGCTTCAATTAACATATCAATTTTTAAAAACAAACTGGCAAATTTAAATGAAATTTAGCAGTAGTAGTAAATGCTGCTAATAATAGCAATATAAAAGTATAAAAGTGTCACCACATTTGTAAAAAAAAAAAAAAAGAATTTCAAGAGTTTTTATCCACAAGATTTCTCTTTACATCAATACAATTTGTTGTCCATATTGATCTCTTATATGGAATGTTTGGGTTTGACTTATTTTTTCAATAAAAAAAAAAAGACAAGGCTAAAAAGGTTAATAACCATAATAATTTCATCAAAAACCTAATTATAGCAATTTAAATTAAATCTAAAGTAATAGGCACATTGATTCAATCTCATAAATAAATAACATGACAATTTTAAATGACAAGGAAAATATTTCCAATTTTTCAAACTATTTCAATCTCTTTCATTGAAATACTGTTAAATGATCTGATACCAAAGAATTAAAAGAACAATAAAGTTATTATTTTCAGTATCTTTTTTAATGCATTTGTTATGGACATTCTTAACTGCCATGTACAATGGGTCCCACTTTAAATTAATTCATATAAAACAATCTTGTGTGTGAGTATGTGTGTGCTTTAAAATACCATATTACTTTGAATATAAGATGCCCCTGAATTTAAGATGCAGTAGAATTTTAAGTTTGGAAAATTGGAGGGAAAAAATTTAAATGATTTTACTGAAAAATAAAAAAAAAACACCTAATATAAATGTGATAATCTCATCTAATTTATTGCAAATCTTCTTTAGACATACTTTTACTTTCTATATCTTTACTTTCAGAACTTGAATTCTCATCTTCATTATTCCACCAGGATATATCATCTTCAAGCCATTTAAATAGGTAGCAATGCAACATTTTATGAAAGATTTTTTTTGATAATTTTTTCAGGTATATCTTTCCAAACATGCAAAACCCACTCAAAATTATAAGTATATTGTTTGCATTACAATATCTTTTTTTTTGTGTGTAAATACCATAACTTTTTTCTTTGAAAGAAAAAAGGATTTTAAAATACGGTATTCACATTTAATGTCACTGGTAAATCTTTTTTCTTTTCATTAAAAATCTTTTCTAAAATGCAAATTAATAATTTGTTCAACTATTAAAGTAAGCAAAAGTTTTTAAAAATAAATTTCTCTTTATAATTGGCAAAAATAATCTATAGCAGTCAACATAAAATGTATTTTTGTCATTCCATTACAAATTGCAACCATATGTCATTGATTTCTTTCTCAATTTGCTTTCATATAAAAATAAATTTTTATATTAAAATCTGAATCATTCTTCTAAAATGATTTATATTTTTACAAATATTTTCTGAAAAAGATTATAAATTTGTAAAAAAAAAAGATTCTAAAATATATGTTTCATTTTGAAATCAAAACAAAGATATCGGAAATGTCAAAATCATTGACAGACACGCTCTTGTGTAGAGAACAAGAAACAACCAATCAAAGCAAATTATTAGTTGTAAAAAAAATTCTAAAGGTTAGTCATTTACAATTTTCTCAATAAAATAACAGTAAAAATTGGCAAAATAATGTTAAAAGTAGCGTTTCAAGAGAAAGTTAAAGCCATTTATGAAATTACTCAAAAAATATTGACATTTAATGTTAAATCTTTTTTCTTTAGATTAAAAAAGATTTAACATGCTATTCTACACAGGCAATGATCAGAATACATTATATGCATATATAACATAAAGCAAAGATCAGAAATAAGATGTTAAAAATTTTTGTTCCCAATTTAAGATGCACCCCTCTTTTACGGTCCAAACTTTTGAAAAAAGTGCATCTTATATTCAGAGTAGTATGGGAAAAATAAATATGTTACCCATTTTAAACATTACATATCACATGATTTTCTTATGCATTACTGTTTTGAGAAAGTTCCTACTATTTTAAACATTCTGAACAATTAATCTCAATTTGTAACAAAAAAAAAGAGGGTGGGGTGGGAGTAGTTACATGTGCATACACAAATAAATACTATTATTATATTTTAATAAAAAATATTTATCAATCTAATTCTTAACTTCTATAGATATATAAGCATTTTACAATAAAATATCTATATGCAAAAATATCCACAGCATAATGTTTAACATATTAAATATATTTATGTATATATGGAACATATCACATTAATATTTATATATACATAAATATATACAAACATAACATGTACGGCATTAAAACATTTATATGCATCACATCTAAAAAAAATGTTCCAGCTGGTTAGAATTTAGTTAACTTTAATTTTGTAAAAAGGCTATATTTAAATTTAAAAATATTTTCCTCCATTATACCATTCATTATTACTTTTTATTTATCTAATTAATATATTAAATCAAATTATAATGACCTAGGGGTCAACAAACTTTTTAACATGAAGAACCATTTTGTTTAAATCCCCCCTCCCTCTCCCCAATAAAAGAGCTACAATGAGAGAGCTGAAAAATAGGTTCACGAAAAATATCAATTTCTGAATGGTTGTGGATATATTTGAATATTTATTTTAGTCATAGAACATAACAGAATTTGTATACATCCAAATGAAAAAAAAAATCCTCTTAAAAATAAACAAACAAAAAACAAAAATTAGTTTAACAGTTTGACTTATTCACAAATTTCTAATATTTTAAATATTCACCATTTACAGTAATTACTATTTTGTAATTAGTCTGAATTCAAGAAACAACATTATAAAGCACATTTTTCCTCTTCTAGAATCATCAAAATATTTATTTAAAAATTACAAGAGGAAATAAAAAAATATGTTTATGTATCTCATAATAAAAAGAGCTGTGAAATCGAATTCTAGAAAACTATATGTGATTCAAGATCTGCAATTTGCTGATCTCTGGCTTAGCCAGTGGATGTAATTGTTCAATCAAATATATTAAATAAGTTGTCACATTTTCCAGCACCTTAACCAATATCTAAGTAACCTTAATTACTGTGCTCTAGCTTAAAAAGTATATTATATCAGGTGTATACTGGTGCACATATAAAGAATGTTACTGAGATATAATTTTAAAAAATATATATTGACCTGTATTACTTAGATATAGATAAAGCTTTATTGTAAAATTAAAATATATATCAGAATTAAGAAATTATTAATAATTTCAGATTGTAAAAATAATTACTATTTATTAATGTATTATCTATAGAAATGCTCATGGTTCAAGGGATGGTTGTAATATGAATCATATGGATTTCTCAGTCTTCACTTCTTCATGCTGCACTTTTCCACATAATTATTATAAAATATCTCTCTACTTCATGAAATTAATAAAAAGATTTGCAGAATAAACTGATTGCGGAAAATCTATACAAAGATACAAGAGAGTAGGTTCAAAACCATAATTGTTTCTTTTTTGCAATTTCAAACTAATAGTTTAAAGAGTATAAAGAAATAGAAAATGGTTGTTATATGCATAAGTTAGAAAATACTGAATAATATAGTTTTATAACTTTTTATTTGTTAAAAAAAGACTAATATATATATATATATTTAAGTGGTTATTTATTTTATGTAATTCATAATTACAGATATGGTGTCATTTACATAGTTAATATTAATGTAAATTAATAAATAGAAATTTTCTGGAAGAATTTATTAATTTATTTTTATTAATAAAGCAATTGGATAAATAATTAAGCAATTACAATTTTCCTTCTTGATATTAATAACTAAACTGATATAAATTTTATTACCTAATTGGCTTTAAAAAAAGTATACAAAAAATAATATGCTGAAAGGAACTAATGTCTATATTCATTAAAAATAAGTAGATTTTCGTTTATAAAAAATATTGTCTATTATATATTTACTTAAATATTAAAATAAATAATTTAACCCTCAAGCGTGGTACAAACTTATCCATATAGAAATATACAATGTGTATAATTATGTTAACTTTAATAATCAATTTTAAATATTATTGTGAAGATCTATGATATAAATTTTCAGAATTTATCATTACATAACTAATTTTTTGGTTTAAAAATTTACAATAAATATTTTGATTGGAAAATATCTATGTATGTAAAGTTTTCTGCTGATAGAATGTAGTTCAATTAAGCATCAGAATGCCATAACATGGGGTTAATTAATGCTTAATCAGTGTACATGGTAATTTGACAGGCTTGATGTTTTCTAACATAATTTATTATAGTGTCTCAATTTTAAAACAGTAACATAAATAATAAATTCTCAAATCTTTGCACTTCAAATAGACAAACACATTATATCATTATAATATTAAAAAAAAAAAACAACTTTATTTAGGAATATTAGAAATATAGAAGAATTAAAATAAAAGATTACTTTGATGAAGATTTAT
Source organism: Epiperipatus broadwayi (assembly GCA_028023455.1). Lineage (NCBI taxonomy): Eukaryota > Metazoa > Onychophora > Udeonychophora > Euonychophora > Peripatidae > Epiperipatus > Epiperipatus broadwayi. The sequence goes on along the minus strand of JAQFVV010006296.1, from coordinate 2,607,635 downwards.
TTAGAAATCTTTGTCAAAGAATATAAAAACCAAAACTAAAACATCAAAAGAACATGGATAATTTAATTAAATATATGAAAACAATTGAACAAAGATTAATTAGTAAAAAGAAATGAATATATTGAATAAAGAGGTTAAATATATATTATATGGTAATTTTAATAATAAAAATACAATAAAAATTGAAACAATAGTGGAATAAATAATATATACAGTATATTTAATATAAATATGTTACTTTGAAATTTTTTTAAATGAAATGTATAATCTAAAATTAATAATAAAACATATGATAGTAATGTAAATAACAAGTCAAATAAAGTTTCAAAATATACTATAGTGACAATATAAGAAATAAAATAAAAAAATATGATAATAATTTTTTTTATCAAATTTGACGAAGAAAACAAATTGGTTATATTAAATAGAAATAAATATATTATTAAGATAGATTTGATATTAGAAGAAAAGATATTTTAAAAAATTAAAAAAATTGATAAATTTATCATATCAATTCAAATGATAAATGGACATTTACAAATATAATAAATAAAGATTGTAGAACAGCAGCAATATATGATGCATCGAAGATTTATAAAGAAAGGATAAAAAAAATCATATTTTAATACATTGTCAAAATGATTAGCAAACAAGATTTTTAAATAATATTCAAAGATAAATAAAGTAAAAATAATAAAAAATTAATATTAGAAATTAAAAATGCAGCTAAAAAAGGATAAATATAAGTTAACTTTTTTTAAAATAGGTCTAATTTCAATGTACTCAAATATTAATGCAGATGTTACTATAAAGTTGGCAATTAATAAATATATACAAATAAAAAATAAAAAAGAATTAAAATGCTAATAAGAATTTTAGTTGAGCTAAGGGAATTATGTTGTAAAAAAGTAACATTTGAATTTGTAATGAATATTACTAGCAAAAAAAAAAATTACTAATGTGAGAGTCCCTGAGTGCAATTTTAAATAGTGTATATATATTGTCATTTTAAAATAAATAATAAAAATGTACCTATATCAATAAAAATGTGTGTGAATGACTATCTATTAATTTTTAATAAAAGTCAGACAGTTAAATCGATTGATTGAAAACAATAAAATAGACAAAAATATAAAGTTTATAATAGAAAGAGAGCAAGAAAATAAAATAACTTACTTAGATATTTTAATTAATAAAAAATTTAGTCATGGAGAAAGTGATATAGAAACAACAATATAAATAATAATAATAATAAAAAAAAAAAAAAAAAAAAAAAAAAAAAAAAAAAAAAAAAAAAAAAAAAAAAAAAAAAAAATAAAAAAAAAAAAAAAAAAAAAAAAAAAAAAAAAAAAAAAAAAAAAAAAAATAAAAAAAAAAAAAAAAAAAAAAAAAAAAAAAAAAAAAAAAAAAAAAAAAAAAAAAAAAAAAAAAAATAATAATAATAATAATAATAATAATAATAATAATAATAATAATAATAATAATAATAATAATAATAATAATAATAATAATAATAATAATAATAATAATAATAATAATAAAAAAAAAAAAAAAAAAAAAAAAAAAAAAAAAAAAAAAAAAAAAAAAAAAAAAAAAAAAAAAAAAAAAAAAAAAAAAAAAAAAAAAAAAAAAAAAAAAAAAAAAAAAAAAAAAAAAAAAAAAAAAAAAAAAAAAAAAAAAAAAAAAAAAAAAAAAAAAAAAAAAAAAAAAAAAAAAAATAATAATAATAATAATAATAGAACTAATATTACTAACTGCTTTTCAAACAATATAAAATTAATTGTATATATTCTAGAATACATAGAGCCAATAAAATATTATTATTATTTTTTCCAAATAAGAAAAAATATGGAAAGCAAATAAAATAGTAAAAAAATTTAGAAAGAATAATTTTTACTTGAAAACATAAAAACAATAGAAAGCAGATGATAATAAAAATAAAAAAGTAAATAAAAAAATAAATAGTTAGAAATTATTGTATTTATTGTGTGATTACATGTAAACACAAACTCATGAAATGATTATATGTATTAATGAAACAAATAGAAATTGCTTATTTACATTATATATAACTGTTTTATCTCCATCTGATACCATTGGCAAGGTAGAACTTCTACACAAACTCATGAAATATGTTTATATTATTAATGAAACAAATATACAATCGCTTATTTATATTATATATAATTGTTTTACCTCCATCTGCTACCATTGGCAAGGTAGAACTTCTAATTACCATATAACTATAGAAAGAATGGACTTCAGGTACCCTTATAAATTTACCTACTTCCATCTGTACTATGACAGTCTGCCTCATGAATAGATGAGTAGATATGGTGATACTTCTGCCTGAATTCTTAACAGCTTGCCCCATTTTTAATTCAGGTCCTTATTTCTTCTTTTGTGAAAAGCCAATGAATATTATTTTAATTTTTTTATAATTTATTACTAATCTGTAATCTTGCTTTCAATTGCAAAAACAATCAAAATCATCTGCAAATCTAAATAACTTAAATAAAATCCACTTATTTTTAATCCATAAAATACTTTCTGAAAAACTCCAATAAAAATTTTCAAAATATGGAATCATCTTATTGAACATAATAATCAATATTAATCTTTTTAGTATCATCACATAATCTAATAACTGTTGCTGCATTTTAATAAATATTTTTCAAAATTTGATATTCTGAATTTATATCATGATAGTCAAAACTTTAATCATCATGAACATGTTTAGAGTCAAATACCTTTTCATAATACTCAAACTCATATTCATTAGTCCATTCTAAATTTCTTTTAATAATTATATATGGTATAAATATGCTAAGTATTTGTTCCTTTGGTGAGTCACAAATTCTCCAATAAGTAGGTTATAATGATTTTGTAAAGAAATGAAAAAAAAGATGGTAGTTTGTCATTTTTAATACTTTTTAAATCTTTCTTAAATATTAATATTATCCTTGCATTCTTTTAAACATTTAATACATATTTATCATTTAGACATTTGATATAAAAGTTTTGCAAAAATTCTCTATGTCTACATCTGCTATTTTTAAAGAAAAATAATTCCATCATTTCTTGGAGATTTGCCATTCCTCATAGATTTGATTACATAACTCACTTCTTCAGGTAAAATATTTGATATTTCATATCATATTGTAATGGTTACTTTGATTTCTTGCCTTTACTATCAAGTTCTTTGTAGAGCTTTTCCATGCACTTCATAATGAGACTCCTAATTTATAGTTATATTTTCTTATTTCAACATTAATTTTTTTCATATCATTTTACAAATTTGACATATTCAATTTTTCTATGGCTCATTTAAAAATATTTTCAGACTTTTTCTTTTCTTCATATATCGTCAGGTTCAGCAGAAAATTCATTAATGAATTTGTTTTTGTTTTTTTAAAATCAGATATCTTTATAGCAATTCTTAATAGAATATAAGTTCACTTTTTATTCATTTGATTCAAGTCTAGATCTATCATTGAAGTATTTTTGAAGATTAGAAATATCAACTGTTAGCATTATTTTTTTTAAAATATTTTGTCTCTCTAGTGATCATTTCTTGTCTTGAAATTATTAAGTACATTAATGTCTTATAAAACATACTTTTTGTTAGTCAAATATAACCCATGTCTGCTATAATATTTGTATATTTCCATATCTATCTCAGCTTCAGATTTTTCTTGAAAAAAAAAAAAAAAAAATTCATAACATACAGATTTTCTTTTCCAGAAAATTCTACAAGTCTATTTCCTCTCTTATTTTTTTCATCCATATCCAAATTAACCCATAGTGCTTCCATCTTTCAATAGTTTGTAAATATTTTCCATGATAGTTTTAAAATGTTAATTGATCTGTTCCAAGGTATTCTGTATATTTAAATAAAAATTACATGAGGGTAGTGCATGAACATGAATTATCTGCATTTGATATTTTTCATTAAGTTGTCATTCTAAGTTATATAACAGCAATCTCTACAATGTTATTATTCCACTTTTTATTTATAATGAATCTCCATTGCGCTTCCAAAATTATACCTTTATAGCATAGTATATATGACTCTTTTCAAATCAATTAGTATATATGACTCTTTTCAAATCAATTGATTTTTACCTTTTTTCTAATTTCATAAAGTCTATAATGACTCATTTAATATTAAATATTTCTTCCAATTCACTTTCTTCACCTGAAAATTTTCTATATTTACAGGTAGCTAAATAAAAACGTCATCCTCAATAGATCCATATCTGGGCGTTCTAATATTCTCTGCCTTCAATCATTAGCTTTTGCTTTAGCTGATGATTTTACAGCCTCCTAGGAATGAGGCAATAGATTTAGTTCTATCTGTCATGACTGATAATATACAAAAAATGAGCATTCACACATACATTCATCTTTATTTCAAATGTTTTAATTAATAAATATCAGGCATCTGAGAAGGTAGAATATGATGTTTCTTGGATCTAAACTAAGAAGTAAAAACTATTACATTAATTACATTGGTATCTACATGTTTGTGAGTCATCCATCTATATATATAATCCTTTTAAACAATATTTTCATCCATCCATGTTCATAATCATATGAATAATCACATAGTAGTAATAGCTACAATGATAACATATGAAATGGACATTAGTAATTTGGACTAGTTGAGATCTTAAGATCTCAAAAAGGAATCAAAGAATCTCTTTTCAGTGAAAAGTAAACTCAAAGCTATAAATGACTAATTTATGTTTTTATGAGATAAAATAGAAACCCTAAAGTAATGTATTGCATACATCAACCTTTGCATAAGATATTATTGAGACTTGAAATTGATTTGAAAACTAATTTTCTTCAGGTAAATGTATTCAAACATGATTATTTATTAAAATACATTTAAGAAAAGTGTAAAAGCTTTATTTATTTTGAAAGATGACCTTCAATTAATATAGTGATTAATATTTTTATTTAATATAAAAGTATTAACCTTTTTACAAAAGAGAACTGTTTTATTATCATATACTAATGATGTTTGTGATAAATATTTATATTTCAGATAATGAATATTGTTTATTTTAAAAAAATAAAACTGCTTTATTTTCATGCAATAGAAGTGATAAAAATTATTTCAATTTTTTCACTAATAAATCTTCTTAAATTGTTTTAACATTATTTTCTCATTCTTTTTCTTTTGAGTATCTTTATATTTCAATGATAAAAGATGATCAAGTTTATACTTTTTTCTAATGATATTTATTTTTCTTTAAGCATTTTGACAGGCTAGTAGTTTTCTTCATGGCTAAAAATTATAATAAATTATTTTAATATTTAAATGTACAATTGTATAAGTTAAGAGTTTAATATTAAAAATTTTTAATTTTTTTTTTTAAAAAATGCATTGTTATTTATAGTCCTGAAGAAACCTGCAAACTAATCAAAATAGTAAAAAAAAAGAAAAACATTTGTTAGCTTTTAAAATTATAATTTTTCCAAGAATTTAAATTTAAATCTGAATTCGACTGATTAAAACTCTATTACTAGAATTAAAACATATAAAGTATTAAATAACCTACCTCCACAAGCCAATCGCTAATAAGAGTAATAAAAATGCAAATGCTGCACAGACCACGCCTGCAATTACATTAGAAGTGATAGTTGTATCCACTTGATGTGTAGCAGATAACGAGTCTAATAAATAAACATGTATTATAAGAATTTTATTTTATAAATATTCATTAGTTCATGTGTATTTGTATGCAAATTTATATAAGTTTATTTTTTTTAAAAAAAATATCGATAAATAAAATTATATTCAAATAATGTCGGATAAGGCTCCATTAATAAAATAGGAAATTATAAAAATATATAAATAATTTATATAAACAAAATAGTTAAAAAGGTATTAGACTAAATTTGAAATTACAATAAAAGCTGCATGTTATAATTCCAGTTTGCATGTAAGCAGTTTGCTCTAATACAGACAGATTCAGATATACTCAAACACTGTTCATGATAATATGTCAGAGAATAAATTAACATTTATTCTAACATTTCAATATTTATGTGATCCATTTCTGAGAAGGCCATTACACATATAAGAAGTACAACTGTCTATTATTGTCCAATACTGCACAGAGAAAAATAAATAATCATAGATTTTGTTGCTGGGGAAGTCATGGGATATTAGAATACCCAAATTGTAAGTTGAGAATTCCTGTTCCATTCAAATGACCATAGTGAGATTTTTTTTATATACTTCATTCGGCTGAGAATTCATAAAACTTTAGTCACTGACACTTTAAAATCTTGCTACACCTTGACATTTAATGAGGCCTTCCATAATATACATAAAATATATTACAAAGTATGAATGAATATATTTAGTTTTAAATAAGTAAATAAATTAAAGTAATATATAATATATATTTTTAAGCATAATCATTACCCTGAGCCCTTACCATAACATATAATGAGTTTTTTTGTTTTCAACACAAAGCTACATTAAATAACCTGTCTACTCTATTTTGACTTATCTGACATCATCACTTAACTTATGCAACTGCCCAAATATTTCTTCAAATGAATGAAAAAATGATAATTGATAGATATCAGATCTAAATTATATAAAAAATAATCAAAATATCAGTTAAATCAAGAGTTCCCAAACATTTTTCTGCTGTAGACTCTTTTACCAAAAACTTTTAAAACTGTCAATCTCCTAGTCATTTACTTTATTTACTCAAATTAATACATTTGTACAGTATTTGATATTAAATATTTCACTAGATATCAAACTTTTCATTTTAATCACTTGCAATTAATGATTAAAAAAGATAAAAGGACTACAGCATATGAAATTATCTTGTGTAACATTTAATATTGAAACCTGCACTAAAAAAAATTAAAGCAAACACATACAAGCAAAGTTTTTTTTTTAATTTTTAACATTTATGAAATAAATATGTAAATTCAAAATAATTATAAATATTGAAATCACTTATTAAAATTAAAAATGAAGTGAAAGAATCAACATATTCAGACAGAATTAAACATCAAGAAAATAACAGTAATGAAAGATTTTAATCAGAATTATAAAAATAAGAATAGCAAATAAATTAGCTTGGAAAACTGAATTTAATGAGATGGGTGCACTTGGTTATCTGCCAACAATTTATCTATGTCCAGTTTTAAATTAGTAAGCTGCATTCTCAAATCTCCATGTTCAGTGATATGCAATCGATGTCTGTTCTGAAGCAGGTTTAAAACTACAATGAAGCCTCTCTTTATCAGATACAATGACTGAAATGCCTGCACATACTTTTGTACAACAGTCCATAGAGTTAGGTACAAAAGTGAAATATCTTGTTGCAGCCAAAACATTTTACCTTGATATCCTCATTCATGCTGATAGTTATCAGCAAAATTATATTTAGTTCTGCTCTAGTACTATATGAGTTTAAATATAATTATATGCACAACTTTTCACTTCTTTTTCTTTTTAAATTTAGCTCCATGATAATAAATATATAAAATCAACATTCCTCCTTTTTCTTTTTAAAACTTGTTTTATTCCAAACTATAATTTTATTTCTCTTCCATACAACGTTTCAACTACATTCTGTAGTCATTATCAAGTTTCCTTAAAAAAAAAAAAAAAAAAGAATAATAATAAAATTAAAAAAAAATAAATAAATAAATAAAAAACAAAAATAATAACACAAATAAATAAAATATTAATACATCACAAATATATATAATATTCAAATAAAACCACAATATTATTATCATCTACAAATATAATTATTTACCTCCTTCCCTATATTTAATTATTTCTTTTAAAATACCTTTATAATTTAATACTCTTCTTATATAAGTTTTATTATCTATTCTCTAAATCTTTACCCATTAACATTCTTTTAATACCCCCCCCCCCTTATTTATTTATTTTTTTCTTTTATTATATTATTCCTATATTATCTTATTTTTTAGCTTTATTTATTAACATTCTATTTAATACTGGTTTATACTGATGAATATATGCTTCCTCTTTTTTTATTCTCTCTTTAAATTTTTTAACATATTCCAATGGCCTTATATCAAAATGTTCATTTTTATTCAATTTAATCTTTCTTTTTATATTTTCAATATTATAATTAGATATCAATCTTTTTACAATATATTCAGGATAATCATTTTTAATAATTCATTCCTCCCTAAAAGATTAAATTGAATAAAAATGGGGAAAATAAAATAATTTATATAGGATTTAATGTATCAAGGTATTTATTTTTTAAAATTAAAATTTTTTTTAGGTATTTTAATAGGAGATATAATACATTAATTTGCCCTGTTTATAAAAGAAAACAATGTTTGGGTGAGTTAATAAATGATTATGATAAAATTGATATTTTAGAATGCATGAATTCAGTATATATAATTAAATGTATGGATTGTTATAAAAGTAATGTAAATATGACTTATATAGGAACAAGTAAGAATAAATTAAAGACTAGATTAAGGCAGCATTTATATGATAAAAAAATCTGCTATATATATTCATAAAAAGGAATTTAAGCATGAAAATTTTGATATAAGGCCATTGGAATATGTTAAAAAATTTAAAGGGAGAATAAAAAAAGAGGAAGAATATATTGATCAGTATAAACCAGTATTAAACAGAATGTTAATAAATAAAGATTAAAAATAAGATAATATAGGAATAATATAATAATAAAAATAAATAAATAAATAAAGGGGGGGGGTATTAAAAGAATGTTAATGGGTAAAGATTTAGAGAATAGATAATAAATTTATATAAGAAGAGTATTAAATTATAAAGGTATTTTAAAAGAAATAATTAAATATAGGGAAGGAGGTAAATAATTATATTTGTAGATGATAATAATATTGTGGTTTTATTTGAATATTATATATATTTGTGATGTATTAATATTTTATTTATTTGTGTTATTATTTTTGTTTTTTATTTATTTATTTTTATTTTTGTTTTGTTTTTTTAATTTTTTTTATTTATTATTCTTTTTTTTTTTTTTTTTTAAGGAAACTTGATAATGACTACAGAATGTAGTTGAAACATTGTATGGAAGAAAAATACAATTATAGTTTGGAATAAAGCAAGTTTTAAAAAGAAAAAGGAGGAATGTTGATTTTATATATTTATATAAGTTTATTATCCAGTCTGGTATATTCAATGATAGAATATCATTGAATAAGTTTTGAAATCTAAGTGAAGAGCCTCCAAGTGGTTGATGTACTGCCAGGTGTTTTCTTCTTGGATTGTGTCTATCTTAAATAAGTTGGGGAACTGGGAAAGCTCAGATCTTGCAATATTTTCATTAAAAAACATTAATCTGGCAACAAAAGGTGATATGACTGATTTTGCTTAATATCATTAAATTTGCCAAATAAATCATTTAATTAAGCAATATCTGTTTTATTCTTGAGTAATTTTTTTTTCAAACTGTAATCCTCATCTTCCAACACTCTAGAACAGATTGAAAAAGTGCAATAAATCTTGCCAAACAGAGACAGTGGACTTTGGTATGAAGAAACAATCAATAGAAATCTTGGTCACTTTCCTCACACAATCGAGTGAACAATCTAGTGTTAAAAGCATTACTTTGAATTTTGTTCACAGCTGTTATAACAAACTGAAGTGATTGATGCAATTTGTCACTAAGGTTCTTGGCTACTAAATGTTGCCTATGGATTATGCAGTGAACTGCAAGCTCTTCAGGTACATATTGTTTCAAGTAACTTATAAAATCGCAATAACAATCAACCGTAGCTGGTACTCCATCTATCACAACAGATATTATGTTCGTCAGTGGAATTGCTTTTTCCCTAAAAAATGGCTCTATTAAATTAAAAATCAATTCGTATCTGGGGACAGTTTCTAAAGTTCTAGCAAAAAGAAGCTCTTCGTGCACTTCCTGATCTTGAATAAAGTGAATGTATGCCAGCAACAAAATTTCATTACTGGATAATATTGACTAGTCCAGTTGGAGAGAAAAATCATTTTTTTGCAAATGATTACACAAACAGTTTCCACATCATGACCTATTTCATAAATATATTTTTGAACTGTGTTATTGCTCAAAGGAATCCTTTTAAAACATTTTGGGCAGGTTTGTGGAGTACAGCATTCAATACTTCCACGATGGCTGGTAGAATATTTCTCCCCTATGGTGTGCAGCTCACCAGACTTTGCAATGAGTAGGAATATGTTGTGCAATACTCTTAATCCATCATAATTTTGCTTCGATAATGAAGCAAACATATTATCTATCATAGTTCTCTTCAGAATTTTATTTTTAAGTGATTGAAAATATGACAAACCTTTTTATTTTTTGTCAGGGTGAATTCTGTTCAAGTGATCTTCTAGTTTTAATGGATTCATGGCATCATTGCTAAAAACTTTTTCACACATGAGGCACATTGGTAAATGTTTGTTTGATAATGATGGGACAAATCCTAGCTTCAAATAGCCCAAACTACACTGTCTGCATTTATTTTTTGGTTCACTTATATTATTATCATAAGAAACAAAAACTTTTATTAACAAACAATTATGACAACCCCTGTGATTAAAAAAAAAAACAATAAAGCATGTATTTTCTTGAAGCAGAAGATTTTTGTTCAAACTCAAATAAATAAACTATCCTTTGATTTTCTTTTTTGTAGTACTCCTCCTCAATAAATAATTATATTAAAAGTTCAAATAACAAATAAGTACATATCACATCAAACAAACTAATTTATAATGTTTTATGAAAGCATGACCATACAAGACTGATATATTCTACTAATATCGAATATCGTCTCATCCTGCCACGAGCAAGGGCGAACATGCAATGGTTTTTCATATCCAAACTTTCTTTGATATGTTCAATAAGACAATGCACAGAATTTTGTGCTACATGTATTTTCATGCATCCTTAAAGTGCGACTCTTTTAATGACACATTTTACCTTTTTGTTTATAAGTTTGGTATGTAATATGTTTTTATCAAAAAAGTGTTTCTTTTTTTAAATTATTTTCCATCTTAATTAGGTACCTATTGGAATCATAGATATTTTGAAGTAGCAAACAAATAGCAGTAATAAGGGGGTCTATTTTTTGCTGTTGTTGACTCCCAAATTTTTGTTTATTGAAACTATCAATATCAACCACTTTGGGAACTCTTGAGTTAAATGCTAAAAAAAAAATACCCATTTTAAAAACTTTATGACTATTTTCTAAATGCAACAAGTAGAGCAGTTTTCATTGAAATTGTAAAAAATAAAAATATTAATAAAAAATAAATTAAATGAACTATTAGAGTTCTATACTGAAGATATATTGTGCATAAATGCCTTAATGTTAACAGTGATCTTTGAATTAAAAAAAAAAGTTTTATTAGTTATACTGTTTTAACATAAACTTTGTTATTGATTTGATTTATCTTTTAAAACTTATAGTTTCTTACTTTCTGAATTTTCCTTTCTATTTTTTTCTATGAACAATGATAATGAATATGAAATTAGACAAAAATAATTTGCTATACTTCAATGATTTTTTTTTCCTTTTTGTATTTGTTCTTACTTGCCTCAACACCAAAAATTTATCTTTTTTTTTTTTTTTGACACTATGAAAAGTTTTGATTATGAAAACTTGTGTCTGCTTATTTTGGCACTTGTCTTCAGTTGAAAACAATAAAACAAATTATATATACATATATTATGTTAATATTACATCAAACAGAATCAAATCAAGGAATAATTATATATACCATCATATTATACATATTTTATATAATTCAAATCATTCAACAAAGAATAGAGAGAGAGAGATATGTTAAAAGTAACAAGAAGAGATCAAAAGCAAAATACATGAGTGAGAAAACAAACAATTTTCACAAACATCACTAAAAGAATTAAGAGATGGAAATGGGATGTGCTGAATATATTACTAAAAGAGATAATAACAGATGAATATTTGAAGCTTTAAATTGAATCCCAGAAAGAGACCACATATAACATAAATGGATGACATAAAAAAGTTTATTAGGGTGATGTATAGAAGAAATGCTATGGATCAAAGAAACTGAATCAATAATGACTAAAACTGATGATAAATTGTGTTTCTTCAAAACAATATTATATATAACATTTGTTATATTTATAGATGATTTTTAAAAAATGAAATAATAACTAATTTCTGTTGACTTATGAATATACAGACTACTTCAACTAAGTTGCACTTCTCAGATTCATTGACTTGTTGTGAAGAAAAAATAGCCTATACATTTCCGATCAAACTAGGTTTTTATCTTCAAGAACTTAGTATCCATTTTCAACTAATAATAACTAAAAACATTCATTCTAAACGTGAAATTTTTCAACTATAAAAAATATTTTTTGTTCCATTCTGTACTTCCTCAGATCATAGAGTGACAGCCTAATACTGAAGCGATCAATCTAAGATTTAGATTGCGTTTCACAGTCCTATCCAATCTCCCACCACTAAACTGAATTCAAATTCTGTCCTTGCACTAATGTACATTGTTATGTAATCCAATTTGTTTTACTTTCTTTTCAAAATAGCCCTGACAGATATTTAATGATCTTTTAAATGAATAGATAATAATAAATAATATTTCATATAATTTAAAAATCATATATATGCGTAAAAGACATGTATATATAATAGGTGATGGGGGATCGCGAATAAAATAATTCTTGAATTCATATATGTTATATTATCATTTATATTTAAAATTATATTTCAAATTTAGTTTAAAATATGTATATTTTATTTTATTTAATGGTGATCACAGAATGATGCAATCGGCTTGGAAGCTTCTAGAAGCATTCCAAATATTAATTAAAAAAATCCATTAGCATTATCAAAATAGTAAATCCATTATAAATTTTATTAAATCAAATCAATTTCCTTTATGAAAATTTATCGTTTTGTAAAATCTATTTCTAAGCTACAAATAGATTTGGACCAATTATTTTAGAAACTTACTAACCTGATTGCATTGTTTTGTACTACCTTCAGAACAAAAGGTGAATTCTTCATCTAAAAACTTCTGTAGCAGCATTTTTTATAGCCTCAGGTAATGGAGCATGAAAGCATTCCTTAGATAATCAGGAATCATATAAATAGGGCCTGATTTTAGTCAAGTAAGAAGAGTACCTAAATTTGTGAGCCATTGGCCAAACGAATCCATGTCACTCAAAATTTCAATATGACAGTCGCTGAGTAGTAGGGAAAGATGCACCTTTTCCCAATCTTTCCTGAACCAGTTCCCACCAGCATGCTACTCTACTGTTAAACATACATGAACTATGATAATATGCTTTAAAGACTGACCTGGAAGTCTGCTACCTGCTTCCAAAATGATCAAAGGACATTCATGCTCAAAATGAGCCACGGTAAAATATGGACTTCACAACTTGTCAGAAATCATTAAGAATGAAAGTAAAATCATTGAAATGCCACCCTCATAGACTCTTTAATTTTCTCTTCAGTAATTCTTAAATATTTAAGAATTTAATATTTAATGTCTTATAAATTCTGTAACCTGTCGTTTTCTCACTAAGTTTATAAATCATTAAACAGTATGTAATCTTTTAATGTCTCTCTCTATATCACTTTATAAATACCTTATATTAGCCTCATAATTTAATTGAATTTAGCCTCATATGTCTAATATATATATATTTTAAAATCCCATATGATATGTCTATAAACTCTCACCCTTGCAAGTATAATTATTTTTATCTTAGCTCCTTGCTATTAGAGGGGAGCGCCAATTCATTAATTATTTTGTTTTTACTTTAAAAACTACAGACACTTGCTAGGTTGGGAGAAGATTTTCAAATGTGTTTTTTTTATTCATTATATATTTTTATGTAAACAACAGAGAGGGGGGGGAAATAAAATTCCACCTTTGATTAGTTTATGAGTTACACAAATGTTTATCTATTTATAACTATTTACTAGCGCAATATTAATTCTACAACAAATATATTAATTATATATATTTCTTTTATGTTCCTTGATCCTCGCCCATTCAAACACATGTTTACTTTATTAATTAGAGCACACCTTAGGCTGTAAAATGTATTTATATCAAATGTATGTGGAGTTTTTATTGAAGAATGAAATGAAAAGGGGGTAGAACACTGGTTTATGTTAAGTTTAATTATAATTCTATGATACTGCCTTTTTATCTATGTTTGGTAATCCGATCATACCATCACATTTGATGTTATTGTTATAGGTAATAAGCTTAATTATATATATCTTGACTAGTTATTAGTCTATCCCAAGTGTTGCTAGCATAGGCTCTTATTCTTCATAATCAAGCTAAATCAAGAAATGTGCATCAGAAAGCCTGCACCATATCATCTTTGTTTAGGTCTTAATCAGGGAATGAATGACCCTGAACTGTCTACTCATGCAACGATAGCTCTGCATGGGATAATTTCGACAAAGTTTGGCCCATAGTAATTCCATTCGAGACCCTCAACTCCTAAAAGCTGATTTCACGAAATGTGAGTGTGACAAGTCGGCATATATTTCACTTCAAATGATAAAACATTCTACTTCCAAGAAACGGATCCAAAAATCTTACTTAGCCTTTATGTTAGCACCACAATACTTAATTATATTATATTCTTCGTTTGAAATCTTAAGCCTATAAATATCTATAAATGTGACATTGTGGTTTAGCTAAATGTAGTTCATAGATTAATTACCTTTCTTTTGATGTGTCACTTAACGAGTTGAGAGATAGTGATTTACAGAAATGTGCCCACATATGTTATTCATTCAAATAAAGTAAATAAATCTTTATTGCGTATATTTGATATATACAACAAACTATGATAATTTGGTTGGTTAGTCAACTGACAATTATGTAAATCATCCTGAAATCAGCCAAGGTTGTGTTTCTCTCTTGTAATTTGGGCGAATTATTATAATTGTATGCTACATAATCACGCTAGATTAATTATTGAAATATCATAACACTGCATCAAAAGTAATAACATATAAACTTATATGTAAATAACTGTGTTAATTAAAGTGTAAAATAAACATGACCCAACTTACTTGTAATATGAGCTAATTACCTAATATAATTCAATGTATAAACTTCTGATTTTCTATTTATGTTTATGATTAAATATAATATAAAACAAAGCATCTCTGATTATTGCAATTTCTTTATTTAAATTATTAATTTTAAGATATAGTTATTAAATTATTAATGTCATGATGTCGAAAGTTATAAGACCTCGCTAATGTTAAATATATATATATTTGTCTTTACCATATGTATACATGCACTTGCCATGATTTTCCCTTGAGTCTCTTTGTTTCTCTGTTGTGTGATGTCAGCCGAAAATAATCTAGTATCATCGGAGTTGCTGCTCATAAGTAATTGAATCTGGAAGCTGGTATACAGGACATAGTTCATGAGTGTTCCTAACATGTATATCTCGTGCATGATTGGACTTGAGGTACTTGTGCTCAGATTCTAGATCGAGTTGTGTGATATAATGCAACATTTACAACACACTATACATATATATATATATATATAAATAAGTGTATGCAAGTATATGTAACAATAGATAGACACAATATGTGGAAGTACATTTTTATATACTTACTCCTTAGTATTACTTTCTTTGACTCAGAATATGGACCTACATAAATCTTGTCAGCTTGAATTATGCTTTTTGTAGCAGCCTGAATTTTGATTTCATACATGGTATTCACTGATAAATTGCTCAAAAGTATCTAAAAAATAAAACAGTATTACTTAAAAATAATCATTCTACTAAAAAAATTATAATAAAATAAAACAAACTGTTACTAAATTGCAAAATGATTCATTTTAATTATGGTAAATATAAAATAATGGTCAGTTATAGGTCATATTACAACTGCATTTAATACTTTGGTAGTCAGTATAGTAACATTAATATGACCAACACAGATAAATTTAGGCAAATGAAATCCATTTGCTGGACAAAACTGGGCCAATGAGTAGTCATAACAGTTTGAAATTGTTGATTTTTATTGATATTGGGATTGTCTAAGTATTGACTGGTTTAATGATTAAATTTGTTTATGGATTAAAACATTTCGAAGATTTGATTAGAAACCATGAGTGATGGATTTAATGGAAAATGAATACATATATAGATAAATGTAAAATAGTGTTTGCACAGCCAACTATAAGACAAATATCTCTTTAGCATTTCTTTACAAAAACATAAATAAACAATGAAGGAGAATTAAGTTAATCAAATATTAGAGATGTAAAAGATAATTACATAAATAGATAAAATAATCTAAATCAAATTATGAATATAACTGTCTTGGTGGTAACAAAAGTTTAAAAGTTTATCTAATAGTTCATAAAATAAATAAATAAGTTATTTTTAAGTCTAAAATACATCTAAGCAGATATAATTTTATATAAAAATTAATTATATATATTTATATACATTTTCAAAAAGAGAGCTCTTTGGTGGTTTGCTAGCAAAGTTTTTCCGTTTATTAGTTTCAAATCTTAGTCACAATTGGATTGTTTCCAGATAGAATTTGTCTTGAAAACTTTAGAGTTGTGACATTCTGTTTTTTTTTTTACTATTGAGAAGCATATCTGTTTAATCGCATATGTAAAGATAGTTGGCATAGTGTTAAATCAAATTCAGCAAGCAGGGTTTAACATCCTAATGGTTATGGGCTTTGTGGTGAAGTGAAGTTCATTTGTGGTGGTTAGCAATGCATATTGATTCTTTCAGCTACTGATAGAGGTTTAGTATTCTTCATATTAAGTAAGCAAAAGCAAAGGCTAAAAGGTAAAATTATTTTCTGAACCAGCCTTTTTATATTGTTACCAACCTTGCAAAAAAATTTTTAAATGCTTTTATTGAAGTTAGAAAATTGGTTTGTTTGTTAACTTTTGAACTTTTAAGTTAGAATAAAATTTTAAAATTGAGGTTTCATATATATAAATTCAATAGAATTGCTTGAAATCTGGTATGTAAATAATTAATACAAGCTTAATCTATACAAGACACTCATCTTTTCAGTAGATCACCTAGTTTGTTAGATATGGAACAGAGAATGGGAAAATATTAAAAATATTCAACAATTTCATATAGCTCAGTTATAAAGTTGTGAGAAGATGATACTTTTTTTTTCTTTAAATTTTTTTTTTTAACATTTTAAAATTGATATAGTTTTAGTAAGCATTTATTTAATAAAAAAATTCCAATCAAAGTGAAAATGTTAAGCACTTTCCACTTAAATTTTTTTTTCATATTTTAATCACTTATATAGAAATATATGATTATGTTCACATACTAAATATGATATATACAAAAGGATACATTTTAACTTATAGAACTATGTAGTAATATATACATATCAACTATAAGTATCCAGTCAATTTAAAGTACAATATAGTTTTACATTTTCATTTAGTGTGCTAATACTAAAACTTAAAAATAATAGATAAAAATGTTTTTACTGTCTGTGCACTAAAAAAAAATAAAATAATTGTTTCATTAACCACAATTGGAGTTTTTAAATTTAACTTGAAATTAAAGCATGGGGGGGGGGAATCTAGAAATTAATTAAGTTCATCTTTAATTAATTTCTGGACCCCCTTTCCATTCTTTTATTTCAAGTTAAATCTAAAAACCCCGATTGTAGTTGAAGAACTAATTATTTTATTTTTTTAGTGCTTTTATTACTTAACAAGCCCACATGTTTACAAAATTCTTTAATTAAACAAGACCATACATTTATACAATTCTTTAATTAAGAAAGCACACATTTTATAGACAACCCCCTTAGCTATCTTAATCCCTAAAATATATTTAATAAAAATTTAAAACATTTTCCAAACATGAAACAAAGCTTAAAAGAAATTGATTTTCCAAGAATTTTAATTAATAATAATACAAGCTAATAAAGCAAAATTTTATGGATTATTATTTAATTAAGCTTTATTCCTATAATATAAATTTTAAGACAGATTCATATATTTAGTTAAAATAAATTACTTTATCTTTTTAAAACTAAAGTAAAATTGACTCATTTTAATTTGATTTTAAACATAGACCTTTATCAACGTGTGTATGCTTATATAATACAAACCTATATAAAAAAAACCTTAATTCAATTTATGAAATCAATTTGATTTATAATTTGCCAACTATTATATTTCTAAAAATAAAAATTGAGATAAACCACTATCTACCTCAAACATATATATGTAAACAAGAAGAGTAAATTGCCTTTCCTCAGGTAATGAATTAAAAGCACTCTAAATGTTGAACAAAGGATTAAGAATAGAATGAACCCACCTACTCTTTGAGCTCTGATGTTTATAAGTATAGCTTTGTCAACATTAATGGTAATTTTAGAGTGCTTTTAATTCATAGTCTGGTGGAAGGTGATTTACTTCCCTTTTTTATGAAAGAAAACTTTGAATAAATTTTGCATAAAATTTCTGCTAATCTTCGCTTAAAATCTCAATATAAGCTGACACTCCCAAGATAGACTATGAATATGGAGACCTAAGTTCTCTGAAAGTGCTTAGCCATATAATTCTTTTCTAATAATACTAAGCTTCACTTTTTTGCTTAAGCACAATTTAAAACTTCCCTTCTTTATATATTTACATTGATTTATGTTTAAGTTAATGTTTAGATATTAAATCATACTTAATTATTATAATCAAAATGTTAAAAAAAAAGATTCTGGCTCTAGCCTTGTATAACTGATTAGTCTTTCAATAAATATTGAGTGCCACATTCCATCTGACTGGAATATTTATTTCACTCTGAATTATTAACAATGTTGACAATGGTATGCTTATAAAAATTTTCCAAGAATAGGTGGATTCATTTTATTCTTGATCCTTTGTTCAACATTTAGAGTGCTTCTAATTCATAGTCTTAGGGAGAGTGATTTATTCTTTTTGTTTTCATTTACGCAATGAGCTATAGTTAATTTAATGTTTATATATATATAATAGCAAGAAATCATCATTTATCCATGAGAATATTAGAATTAATAGACAAATATTACATGCAGAGTTATGCAAAATGAGTGGCAACATTTTATTTGATCAATTTTGCTTGTCTGCTCTGCAATTGATATCATCAAAGGCAATTAAATTTTATCTTAATCAGTATAAAATGAATAACAAAACAGATAAAACTTTATGTAATTAAATGTTTCCAATGGTATTTGACTTTTGCCCCAGAGTATTATAAGTTCTAGAAGTTTTCAAAAATCAAATTATAAATCTTATATGACCTATATCTGAGATAACTTCTACACTTGATAGAAGTATATATTTCTTTATCTGATCATTAATCAGCATGGCTATTTTTCAAATTTTATAGAGTTGTTTTTATTAGTGTTTTGATCCATGGATATATCCAGAGAGCAATCATACATTCAACTTGGTTGTTTAATATTTCTGTAGTGTAATTTTCACTATATCACTCTCATGCAAGGCAGGGACTGGATTCTATCCACTTTTAACACCTTGTGGAGGGATGTAATCATAAACATATGACCAAAGACATGTGATTCATAGATCTTTTTCACATGACTTTGGTCATATGTTTATGATTAAATCCTTCCACAAGGTGTTAAAAGTGGAAAGAATTCAGTCCCTATCTTGCATGAGAGTGGTGTAGTGAAAATTACACTACAGAAATATTATCCATTACTTAATAATCTCTAGTCTAATAAATGACTGATAAAAATTATTAACTTGATTGTTTCTCTCTGTTCATTGAGTAACTCATTCATCCTTATATCATCCAATAAGATTTATCTCCTTCATTCATTTGTTCTAATACCATTCATTATTTCTTTCAAAATAACTTATAATTTTTTGTTCTCAAAATATGCCCTATATAGTTTGTCTTCCCTGTTTAATCTCTTCAATAAATTTTTTCTGTTCATTCATTATTATCAAAACTTCCTCATTTGTTTACTAACCCTGTCTATTTTCTCCATACCCACATCTCAAAAACCTCCAATTTATCATAAATTTTCTTGTTCAAAGTCTATGTCTCACAATCATACAATATATTCTCATTTCTTTCTTCAAAATCCATCAAATATTTTCTTTTTGGAAAATGCCTCTTTCATCAATATTATTCATTTAACTTATTATTTCTTCCATCCTCATCACTTAAAACCATTCACATGTTAAACCATCTTATTTCCAAGTTTTATTGGTATTTATCTTTCATTTCATCAATAAGACTAAGGTCTTATTCACATTAATATTAATTCCATATTAAGTACAATCATTCATTCAATTTATTCGACATATATTGGAAATTCTTTTCATTTTCATTTATGAATGTACATATTATTCTACCTCCAACATTATCTTCTACATTTTTTATTTATATATTTTTAAAATAAATATTAAAAAGTATAGGTAACATGCAACAACCTTGATTATCATCTTTTCCCAACTCCCTCAGCCTCTCTATCTTTCATTCTAATATGAATCTTGTTCAATATATTCAAATCAACCTTCTTTCTTTTCAATACATTAACTTGTTCTTTAAGATATTCATAAACCTATTCCAGGATACTCTATCAAAGACTTTATTTAAACCCACAAAACATATACCAATTCCTTTTTCAATATGTTTTTCTACAATTATTCTAATGATTCCAATAACAATTTTTATATCCCTTCTGAAATTGTAATATTCTACTTTCTTATATAATAATTAATATTGACAATACAAAACAGGACATTTGAAAATAGTTTGTCTACTTCCTCTCTCTCTATATATATATTTATCAATAATAAGAAAATGATTAATAATTAATAAACATCAAACAGAATTAAGATACTATGCAAAAAATTTATAAAAATATTTTTTTATTTCTATAATTCACTGTCTGAAAAATACATTTATATTTAGTAAAAATAATTAATTTTAATAATAAATTAAATAAAAAACAAAATAAAAAAAAAAGATACACAAATCCCTACCAAATGTTAATAATCCTTGTTCACAGTAAATTATCAAACAAAACATAAAATTCAATTTGCATGTTCTTATATGTACTAAAGCATTGCCATATCAAAAAAAAAAATTGAATACAAATGTTTTGAAATCAAGCAAAATAAAGAAACGAAACAATTTCTGAGAAAAGAAATTGTAAAAGATTAATTTTACTGTTCCCATAATTTTATGTGAAATAAATGATAAACAATTCTTACCTCAGTTTTCAAAGTTTTTGTTTCTTCATCAATATCTATAGTTATGTTATCGAATTCTCTCTCATTTTCTGAGCGGAAAATAACAAAATAATAATCAATGTGTCTGTAAAATACAGTGGGTGGATCCCATTGTAAATAAATACTAAATGAATCTCGCACAGTTACATTAATAATATGAGGAGCACTGGGACCTAAAAAAGAAAAATTGTATATATATATTTACAGAGTAACATTATTAAATAAAGTTCTTAATTAATATGTGAATATATATTTATAATTCAAAAAGTAAAGAATATAATACCCTTGGAGTTCTATGAATTTTTTACATAAATTCTTATTTCCATCATAGAAAAAATTTTTAGTTTTCTTCTCAAGCCATATATACTTTCCTTTTGTTCATTTTTTAATCACTACTAAATTCTGATATATAATACTTCTTTAAAGAACCAAAGATATGAAATCACTCAGAATGAGATTAAGACAATATGGTAAATGTGGAAGAATTTCAAATGTAATATTTAATAGTATCTACTGGTGCTAATATGTTTAAATCAAGCTTTATATGATACAAAAAAAAAAAAAACAGCTTTAAAAAACAATCCTCTTTTTTTGTTGCAAATTACTAGTTTTAACTTGACTTTAATTATTAATATAGCTATGGATTTTTTTATTAGATATCTTGACCAGATTGGAGTAACATTAATTTTCTGATTAGATTGTTAATTGCTACTTCCAAAGTGGATAAAGTCATTGAATATTGATGTTCAAAGGTTATTCATGGGATTCTATTTATTTTAGTAAATTCCAATTAAATTCAATTTCATTAAAAAAAAACTCCCCCCAAAAAAATTAAAATGTTTAATATTAACTCCATCACATACATTAATTCCTATCTATAAAGACTCATAATGTTTTCTAAAAATGAATCTTAGTAATGCACTATAATACAAAGTAAACAGTATAAATTCACAAATATAAATTCCTCTTCTAATTAATGAAATACTTTTTCAGCTTTTAACATAATATATTCAATAATATGTTAAAATATTAATATTTATTTCCTTTGCATTTTTACACATATATGATAAAGAAAAAAAATAACAGTTTAAACATGGAAAGTAGAATGTGATTTCAATAAAAAATGACACTTTTTTTTTTTGGAGGAAATTGACTTACTTATATTCAGTTCTGTTTATAATAATGAACTTTCTTTTAAATACTATATAATTGCTAATAACTGCAAATAAACAATGAAATATATAGGGCCAAGATCAAAGTCTCTTGATTCACAAAAACCTCATTTTTGGCTGAATATCTTCCTAGTATCATCAAACATATTAACATTGTAATAAGATTTTGTATATATAACAAATAATAAATACAAGACATAATTATATTGTAATAATATATACAAGATGATAAATGTCAATTCTGCATTAGAAATATTTTTATTTTTAATTGCTATATAAAAGTTATAATGTTGTTGATTATAATGCTATTACTAAACATTATCAACACTCAAACACTTTACCTTGAACATCAGTTATTGCTGCTATTGTATCACTCTTCATTCCTTCACCTTTATGAGTAAATGCTTTCACATAGACATCATAAACAGTATATGGTTCTAAAATAAAACCAATTCTTAAATGATTGTAATATAATAAAGAAATCATCAATAAAGTCAATCAAATTGTATGCTTATCAAAATTAAACTAAATTTTATTGTTAAATTTAAATTTATTATTCAGATTTATGTAAAAGTAATATTTAAATTTGTGTTAAGTTTACTGTTAAAAAATTGGATTAGTTGTTTAAATGATAAAATATTAGAATTAGAGCATAATGACAATTGTGATAATGAATGATAACAGCAATTGTTTGCTATTACTACTATAATAGAATTTATTTCAGCATTATATAACATTATGGATGAGAAATATTATGGATTTCATTCATTGAATAATATTTACTCAACCTAGGTCATTTTGGCAAATGGCTTTCAAACTTTCAAATTGCTATCATCTAAAATAGTAAAGTATCAGCCATAAAATAATTGACAAATATTTTCTGTATTCTTATAAGCAAAACATTATTAATAACTGAAACATCCATATTTTGCACAAGCTTTAAGAAATTATCTGGAATTCAATATAGCCTTTTTGAACAATGGCCATTCTTTATAAGGTTTTACTAAATTTGCTTGTTTAAAATGAAATTATAAAATCATTTACAATTTCTAAACTGGCTTCATTTTTTTATATAGTTTAATAAATTGATTGCATTCAAATATTTAGTATATTAACATGAATACCTCCTATATATTTCTTGTTAAATATGATATTTTACTTAACAAAAAGCATATACCCAGAAATTAGGAATTCATAATGGTCTTATTCTACCACTTTTTTTTGTTATGATTAGGATCATATAAAGTATAATATAATAAGCAAAGAACATGTTCAAATTTCATATGTTCAATAATAATTATCTTAATACAACACATAAAATAATGAATGTGACCAGTTCATCTCTATTAGAAATCAAATACAGTACATGGGCATAATATAACTATGCTATAGCAATATCATACTTAAATGGAATATCTCATAAATCTGTGTACAGTTATTTAATACATAAAAGGGTAGTTAATTCTATTACAGATAAATAAGAAAACTCAATTCCCCCAAATAACATAAAATATTTATTAATCATTTCATTAATAACTTGATGTTATTAAACCATTTTATATTTCTCTATTCCTGAACTATTTTTATAATCAAAAATAATCAATGACTTTCAAATGGCAGTGCCAAATAAATCTTAAACTGGATAGCTTTTCTCAGGAGAAAGTACTGCTTTGCATTATAATTAGCTTGCAGCCAACTTTATTTCATACTAAACAAAATTGAATGGCTGAAAACTTTAAAACATCTTAAGATTTTGAACATATCTATATATGTCTATCTAGAAATAATCTAGCTTCAAGAAACATTGACCTTTTACAAAACATCAAATTAGAATAAAATATAATTTCTCTACTCATAATCTATATTTGATAGAGATATTCCACTTCATATCATTCTATCCATAAGCCATTTATGTTAGAATGAATAATCAATGGAAAATAAACAATTTTTCAAAGGTGCTTCATTTAGTTTATAACTGATTTCATTAAAATATTCACTATAGACATAGTAACAGGAATATATGGTTTTAGAACTTTCAAGTCATTATGAAAAACATAACTGGAGATGAAAAATGTTTTCTTATTATTTGTATTACAAAACAACAATCTTTAGTCTTGCGTTGTTAGCCGAGAGGTATCGCTGCCACCATGCAAGCAAGTAGTTGGTTGCAGACGGTTGTGGGTTCGCGTCCCGGACGATGCTATGACATATGAACAACAATCTTTACTGAAGAGGTTAAAAACTAGAAACTAGTCTTGGAAATGTATTTGGCAATATTGTTAAAAAATTCTCTGATTAATTACATTTATTTAATCAACCCAAAAGCAAAAAAATATAAAGTAAATTACTACAGTATATCAAATGCATATTAAATGTATCCAGAAAAAATGTCTGTTATTTTATTTGGGTATATATCATCTTTTTGACAAAAAGTCAAAAAACATTTATTATTGACATATAATTGAAGTATCTAAAACATAGTTATTGATCTAATAATAATTGTATACAGATGAAGTGATAAATATGCTAGAGTTCATAATATTAGGTCATTTGAAAATTTTAAGCCATTAGCTTGAACTGGTAGGTGTGAGATTATTATGCAAATCAAGGTGCACTACTAAGAAGACTAATAGTATAAAATTAATTTGTAAATCCCTATGATATTACCACCAAATAACTATAGACTGCTTTAACTATATTACTTGGAAATTGCCAAACAGATCCATAAATAAATGGCTCAGATAAAATGTGACATTAAGTAAATAACTATCAAATCAAATTAAATGAAAATTAGAAAACTTTATAAATCATACTGATCAATTAACCATTGTCTTTGAACTTAATAAATTATAAGAATAAATAAAAATTGATATATTGCAGGAAAATAATCATTATAAAATAATCAAATGATTATAACCAGCTATTATGAAAAGTTCTCAAAATTGCTTTATATTTGTTTAAAATAAATCATGACTGAAAAATATTGTGCTTCAAAAATTCTGATTTCTATGTTCTGAAGACAAATTTAACAATGAAAGGTAATTGAACATGTATAATACTTCGTGAATAATATGTACCATGAGTTTATTTTTCCTGCAATTAATCATCAGTCACTATTTTGATAATGTTAAAATATTTTTTAAAAAACTTTAACAAAAATAAATATTACAATATATTGTTAAAATAACAAATATATACATAATTTCAAAAATAAAAACATGAAATACATTTAAAATCATATCTTAAATAAACATTCTTTTTATTTACTTTTATATGCTTAATCAACATGTTAAATACCCATATTAAATCACTTATATATTTTAAAACAATGTTTTTTAAATATGTATAATTTAATACTGCTTAATCATATCAACATATACACACATATTCATGCATACACATACTTTAATAATAATTTAATATTCAATCTGTTTACGTTTAAAGTTTATTTTTAAAATGTATGCAGAAAATAATTTATCAACAAATAAACTGTCTAATCTATAAAAAAAGATATTACAGCATGGGAGAAAGAGAAACGTAAATAGCCAAGTGTGTGAGTGTGCTGAGAATCAGATACATTAATCTTTAACTTGGATTACAGTTTATATCTGTGCTAGAGAAAAAATCTCTAGTTTAATAAATGATTAGTAATAAACATTACGTGTTTATCAAAAAGTTGATAACATAAAAATTGGGAGTGGAGTAAATTGACGCTTGAAAATAAAAATGAGACAATTTGCTCTACATAAATACTCTTCATGTAATAAAGATATATATGAGAGATGATGACCTGGCCCAACTGATAAGTGCTGGTTCAGCATGAAATGCATCTTGGGGGCTATTTGTCTTTTATTGTATCTTTATATGAAATTATTTATGAAATAAAAAAAAAAAAGGAGAAATATGGAAGTTGTCTAATCTATAAATAAACTAATCAATACATTCTTTATTTAAATCATATAAAACTATTTATATTACTTTTAGGCTGCAGAAAGGAGTTTGCTGTTAAATGAAAAGAAACCCTTTGATTCTTCTTGGAAGTCTCTAAGGAACTGGGCAGGGCAAATTCCTAATGTCTACTCCATACATTCTTGTTGCTGCAGCTGTTATTACTATGTGGTTATTCATATAGTATATGAACATGGATGGGTTGCCCACCAACATGTATTAGCTAGTGTGGTGAGTTTACTGGCTTTTTATTTCTGAGTTTAATATCAAGAAACACCATAGTCTTTCTTCTCAGTTGTCTGATAAGTCAGAATGAATGTGTATGAATGAAAATATTTTTCTAATAGATATATACAATCATGACAGACAAAAATAAATTGTGGCCCTTATTCACAGGAAGCTGTAAAGTCACCAACCAAGGCAGCAGTTGGTGGATAAAGGATGAGGGTCCTAAAAATCCCCTGATTGCAGACCCAGGCTGCCATTTGATGATAACTTTTTCTTTAGATACTTACAACTGCAGATCGCTTTCAAGTGAAGGAAGATTGCAAGAATTGAAAAAAGTGTCTTATATTAAATGGGACATTATTGGACTTTGTGAAGTTAGAAGAAAAGGTGAAGAGACAATTGATTTAAAAAGTGGACATGTACTCTACTACAAAGGCACAAATATTGGAAATACAAGTGGAGTAGGATTCATTATAAATAAAAAAGTGGAAGAATAACATTGTGGAGATTGATGGTGTATCAGACAGAGTGGCAAGATTAGTTATACAACTTAATAGCAGATACGAAATGCAGATAATTCAGGTTTATGCCCCAACAAGTTCTCATAGTGATGAAGTAGTAGAAGATTTTTATGGATGTACAAAAGGTTTTTGATCAGAGTAAACAACATTTTAAAATTGTTATGGGAGACTTTAATGCTAGAATTGGTAAACAAATGAAAGATGAAAGTGCTGTAGGTAAATTTGGTTATGGTAATAGAAATGAGAGAGGACATAGACTTGTGGAGTTTGCAGAAAAAGAAAAACTTTATATTATGAATTCTTTTTTTGAAAAAAATGTTAAAAGGAAATGGACATGGAAGCATCCAAATGAAGGTACAGCAGAATTGGATTATATTTTGACTAACAGAAAATACATATTTCAAGATTGTAATGTTCTTAATAAATTTAACACAGGAAGTGATCATCGATTAGTAAGATGTAAGATACATGTTAATGCAAAACTAGAGAGACAAAAATTATTAAGAAAAACAATATTTACAGTTGATATTCCTAATCTTCAGAAACATTCTAATGAATTTAAATTAGAACTTGCAAATCGGTTTCAAGTATTAGTAGATTTTGAACATGATTCAGATTTGAATGAAATTAATATGAAAATAACTGATACACTTTTAAAAACTGCAACAAAGATAGCTGGTAGAAAAAAGCAGCAATTGACCAATAAAATTTCTACTGAGACTAGAGAATTTATGAAGAAAAGAAGGAATATGAAGATATATAAAAATGATGCATTAAGAAGAATTGAATATCTCAAATTTTGTAAAATGGTGCGAAAAAGAGTTGATAATGATATAAGAAAGTATAATTGTGAACTAGCAAGAAAAGCTGTAGAAGAGAATAAGTCCCAAGAGTATAAAATTATATTTGGGTATTGGTAGGAAACTTATATCTGCAATAAGAAAAAAAGATGGAACTATTATTAAAAGAGAGATGACATCATGAAATGGGTAGAAGAGTTCTATCAAGAATTATATAGTAATAAAGAACAAAATACCTCCTACATCTATTATATCTTCTGAATTGCCCAGAATTTTAAATGAAGAAGTGAGACATGCAATTAAATTTATGAAGAAGGAAAAGCTCCAGGTAATGATGGAATTATAATCGATATATTAAAAGAAGCAGGTGAAGAAATAGAAAAAATTTGGCAAAGTTATATACCAAATGTCTAAATGATAAAGATGCACCAAATGATTGGAAGAATGCAGTATTAATATTAATATTTAAAAAAGGTGATAAAGAAGATATTAGAAATTACAGACCTATCAACCTTTTATCAGTTTTATACAAAATTTTTACCAAGATAATTACAACTTGTCTACAGAGAACATTGGATTTCAACCAACCAAAAGAACAAGCTGAATTTAAAAGTGATTTTAGTAAAGTAGATCATATCCAAGTATTGAGAGAAGTTATAGAAAGGACCAATGAATATGAGTTGCCATTATGCTTTGGATTTTAGATTATGAAAAGGCATTTGATTCTATAAGCATTTCTTCAGTGATTAAAGCATTGGATCATCAAGGTATAGACCCAAGATATTGTCATATTCTGAAGAATATTTATAAAAATGTAACAGCAACAATTAGATTACATAATGATACTAGGAAGGTTAACATTGAGAAGGGTGTAAGACAGGGTGACTCCATATCTCCAAAACTTTTTACAGCAGTGCTGCAAGAAGTATTTTGTGGATTAAAATGGGAAGCTAAAGGAGTAAAAGTAAATGGAGATTATTTAAGTCATTTAGATTTTGCAGATGATGTAGTTGTTTTTGCAAATAATGCTTCAGAGCTTCAGGAAATGTTGCAAGAGTTATCAGATGAAAGTAAGAAAGTAGGACTAAAGGTAAATGTTAAAAAGACTAAAGTAATGTTCAATGGATTTTCTCAAAAGATGAAAATAAAGATTGATTATGATGAGTTAGAAGAAGTTAACAATTACAAATACCTTGGTCAGATTATTAATACAGATGGAAACATAATGGATGAAATTAATCATAGAATTAAACTTGGTTGGAGTGCTTTTGGTAGAAATAACTTGATACTAAAAGGAAATATGCCTATGTGTTTGAAAAGGAAGGTTTTTAATAAATGTGTTTTACCAGTTCTTACTTATGGATCTGAGACTTGGACACTTAATAGAAGAGCAATACAGAGACTTCAGACCACTCAAAGAAGTATGGAGAGATGCATGTTAGGAGTAACAAGAAGGGATCAAAAATGCAATATATAGATAAAAGAACAAACAGGTGTTACTGATATCCTTGAAAGAATTAAAAAAACAAGTGGAGTTGGGATGAACATATTGCTAGAAGAGATGATAATAGATAGACAGTAGAAATTTTAAACTGGATTCCAAGCGATTGTAAAAGACCCAGAAAGAGACCACATGTGAGATGGATGGATGAAATAAGAAAGTATGCAGGGATGTTGTGGAAAAGAGAGGTTAGAGATAGGAAAAGATGGTTTGAACTTGGAGAGACCTTCAACCTGCAGTGGACTGATAAATGGTTGACAATGATGATGATGATGATATTACTTTTATTAATATATCCCTAACATGATATATATATATACATTAATAACTTTACTGCATCATCCTAAGAACTGAAAAAAATATTAATTTTAAAATTTTGCCTTGAGATAGGATAAAAATAATAATTTTGATACATCGCTTGTTGAAATATGTATAGCCATTTTATATTACGACGTTTTATCAAAACTAACCCTTAATACCAAGGTAAATTATTTTAATTATTTTTAAATTAATTTAAATAATTTTAGAATTAAAATATGCAGATAACATCAAGCTTAAATTCAAGTCACAATGCTACATTTGCCTCTCACTCATAAAAAAAAGTTTTTTAACTTATTTGAAATTTCAATATTATATATAACAATAATAAGGTGCAAAAACTAATAGCAATCTTTTCTTAAAAATTTAACTCTAAATTCTATCCTTATGTTTAGTCTAACTATAAATAAACTCCATTCATTTACATCTCACTGTAATTAAGCTATATGATATATGTAAGTACCATGATATATACATCAAGTAAATCTATTTATCCTCTATATGTACCCTTAGTAACTGAGTATCTAAATTCCAAAATCTTTCAAATTTGTATCTTTTCTTGGCAAACTATTAAATTTAAAATCTAATCGATTCTACTTTTTATTAATTAAAATCCCATATCATTTCAGTTTATAATGCACTTAAATATTAACATATCAGAACATCTAGCTAATGGGTAACTAAATAAAAAAATAAATCAACACACCACACTTACTCATTAATAAATTACCTACTTATTTACATATGTATATACTTCACATCTAATAGTCTTAAGCAATAAAACAGTGTTTTATTCACACTACTCACTTTTATTCCATAATTTAACTTTAACATTTATTAGAAAATACAGAAATATATTTTATTACTTTCACTTAATACATTGTTTAATTCCTAAAACTTCTATTTATTTATATAAATCTCACATATTCTTTGCAATTATTGCATATTTAAAGATACTTTCTTCTATAAAATATTTAGGAGTAGTTATTATAAACTAGTTCTATACATTTATCAATCTTCTTAATTTTATTACCTGATAACTTATCTAAATACATTTTTATCTGTTAGATAATTTATAATTTAATAGCTATTTAAAATATAAATATTTTGTTACCTTTGAATTCTCTATTATAAAACAATAACCATTGGATAATTTTACAATCTCATATTGTTAAACTATTAAAGTTATTTCAAACTTTATATCTACTGTGTTTAAATGTAAAACAATATATATATAAATATTTTATTATCATCCAAGAATTAGTATTTACTAATTATCTTGACTACACTTTTATTCTTTGTATTCTTTTCCAACTTTTATTAAATATAGATAATTAAAGACTACTTATATATATATATAAACATTACCCTTCATATTTCTTAGAATTTATATTTCAGTATGTACAAAATACATTCTTATTTATTCACGAGATCCCATTGGTTTAAAACTTCAAGTACTGAAGATACCTTTACCACATTCAAGTGTTTCTAAGAGAAATGCATTCTCACCCACTTTCATTTTTATTCAGAATGGTCCTTCATACTAGGGCACCTATTAAAATTTATTAACTACAGAAAGAAATTTAAACTAACAATTTATGTGCCAAGTAATAAATATAAACTAATATCTTCACTAAATTCACTTATAAACAAACTATCTCATTACACAGAAATGATATTTATTTAAATTATTCTTCAATTTAAATGGATATTTACAAAATAAATCCACTATTATATTGTAATAACTCTCTATACTATGGATAATATCTTCAATTTCCTATAAATATCATTTTTATACCAAAT
Organism: Epiperipatus broadwayi; assembly: GCA_028023455.1. Classification (NCBI taxonomy): domain Eukaryota; kingdom Metazoa; phylum Onychophora; class Udeonychophora; order Euonychophora; family Peripatidae; genus Epiperipatus; species Epiperipatus broadwayi. Next base: position 2,576,019 of record JAQFVV010006296.1, on the reverse strand, counting down.
AAAATTATCAAATATAATCATTATTATTAAATTTATAATTATTTATGTTTTGTATCATCACTTTGTATTGATAACTATATTTATACTCAAATATAAAATACCATATACTCTTTACTAATACACTTTACAATGGAACAGTTTCAACTGCCTGGCAATCATCATCAGAATGACAACATTTAAACATATACAACTATACAATTAATTTTTATCTATACATATATACTTATATACAAAAAATATTATAAACAACATCCTATGGATATTTAAATAATATAATTTTTTATTGATCTCCATAATTATATATTCTTATATTTTTTAATTAATATTTCTCTTTATCTTATTCCTATTTTTAACTGATTTCCCTTATATAAACTGTTTTTATATATATATATTTCTCTACATTTTCATTATTTTAAACTTTTTAATAATTTAATTTACTTTTATTATTTTATCTATTTCATTAACGCAACATAAATATGATAAAAGACCATCTATTTATTTACATTCGATGGAGACAGAACACAAATTTGAAAATGATAATATAAATATTATTAAAAGGGATAGGGTTGCAGAAAGGAGTTTGCTATTAACTGAGAGGAGACCCTTTGATTCCTCTTGGAGGCCTTAAAGGAACCGAGCAGTGCAAATTCCTAATGTCCACTCCATACGTTCTTGTCGTTGCAGCTGTTATTACTACGTGATTATTCATATAGTATATGAACATGGATGGGCTGCTCACCAACACGCATTAGCCATTGTGGTGAGTTTATTGGCTTTTTACCTCTGAGTTTAAGATCAAGAAACACCATGGTCTTTCTTCTCAGTGCCTGATAAGGCAGAATGAATGTTTGTGTAAATGATAAATATTTTTCCAATACATATATACAATTATGACAGACAAAAATAAAGCATGGCCCTTATTCCCAGGAGGCTGTAAAGTCACCAACCAAGGCAGCGGTTGGTGGCCGAAGGCGGAGGGTGCTAAGAATCCCCTGATTGCGGACCCAGGCTGCCATTTGATGACGACTTTTTATTTAGGTACTTACAACTGCAGATCACTTTCAAGTGAAGGAAGATTGCAAGAATTAGAAGAAGAACTGTCTTATATTAAATGGGACATTATTGGACTTTGTGAAGTTAGAAGAAAAGGTGAAGAAACAATTGATTTAAAAAGTGGACATATACTCTATTATAAAGGCACATAATATTGGAAATACAAGTGGAGTAGGATTCATTATAAATAAAAAGTGGAAGAACAATATTGTGGAGATTGATGGTGTATCGGACAGAGTGGCAAGATTAGTTATACAACTTAATAGCAGATACCAAATGCAGATAATTCAGGTTTATGCCCCAACAAGTTCTCATAGTGATGAAGTTGTAGAAGATTTTTATATGGATGTACAAAAGGCTTTTGATCAGAGTAAACAACATTTTAAAATTGTTATGGGAGACTTTAATGCTAGAATTGGTAGACAAATGAAAGATGAAATTGCTGTAGGTAATTTTGGTTATGGTAATAGAAATGAGAGAGGACATAGACTTGTGGAGTTTGCAGAAAAAGAAAAACTTTATATTATGAATTCTTTTTTTGAGAAAAATGTTAAAAGGAAATGGACATGGAAGCATCCAAATGAAGGTACAGCAGAATTGGATTATATTTTGACTAACAGGAAATACATATTTCAAGATTGTAATGTTCTTAATAAATTTAACACAGGAAGTGATCATCGATTAGTAAGGTGTAAGTTACGTGTTAATGTAAAACTAGAGAGACAAAAATTATTAAGAAAAACAATATTTACAGTTGATATTCCTAATCTTCAGAAACATTCTAATGAATTTAAATTAGAACTTACAAATAGGTTTCAAGTGTTAGGAGATTTTGAACATGATTCAGATTTGAATGAAATTAATATGAAAATAACTGATACACTTTTAAAAACTGCAACAAAGATAGCTGGTAGAAAAAAGCAGCAATTGACTAATAAAATTTCTACTGAGACTAGAGAATTTATGAAGAAAAGAAGGAATATGAAGATATACAAAAATGATGTATTAAAAAGAATTGAATATCTCGAATTTTGTAAAATGGTACGGAAAAGAGTTGAAAATGATATAAGAAAGTATAACTGTGAAATAGCAAGGAAAGCTGTAGAAGAAAATAAAAGTCTCAAGAATGTTAAACAACATTTTGGTATTGGTAGGAAATTTATATCTGCAATTAGAAAAAAAGATGGAATTATTACTAAAAAGAGAGATGACATCATGAAATTGGTAGAAGATTTTTATCAAGAATTATATAGTAATAAAGAACAAGTACCTCCTATATCTATTACATCTTCCGAATTGCCCAGAATTTTAAATGAAGAAGTGAGACATGCAATTAAATGTATGAAGAAAGGAAAGGCTCCAGGAAATGATGGAATTATAATTGATATATTAAAAGAAGCAGGTGAAGAAATAGAAACAATTTTAGCAAAGTTATATACCAAATGTCTAAATGATAAAGATGTACCGGAAGATTGGAAGAATGCAGTAATAATATTAATATTTAAAAAAGGTGATAAAGAAGATATTAGAAATTACAGACCTATCAGCCTTTTATCAGTTTTATATAAAATTTTTACCAAGATAATTACAACTCGTCTACAGAGAACTTTGGATTTCCACCAACCAAGAGAACAAGCTGGATTTAAAAGTGGTTTTAGTACAATAGATCATATCCAGGTATTGAGAGAAGTCATAGAAAGGACAAATGAATATGAGTTGTCATTATGTTTTGGATTTGTAGATTATGAAAAGGCATTCGATTCTATACACATTTCTTCAGTGATTAAAGCATTGGATCATCAAGGTATAGATCCAGGATATTGTCATATTTTAAAGAATATTTATAAAAATGCAACAGCAACAATTAGATTACATAATGATACTGGAAAAATCAACATTGAGAAAGGTGTAAGACAAGGTGACTCCATATCTCCAAAACTTTTTACAGCAGTGCTGCAAGAAGTATTTTGTGGATTAAAATGGGAAACTAAAGGAGTGAAAGTAAATGGAGAGTATTTAAGTCATTTAGATTTCGCAGATGATGTAGTTGTTTTTGCAAATAATGCTTCAGAGCTGCAGGAAATGTTGCAGGAGTTAGCAGATGAAAGTAGAAAAGTAGGACTAAAGATAAATGTTAAAAAGACTAAAGTAATGTTTAATCGATTTGCTCAAAATATGAAAATAAAGATTGATTATGAAGAATTAGAAGAAGTTAACAGTTACAAATACCTTGGTCAGATTATTAATACAGATGGAAACATAATGGAGGAAATTAATCATAGAATTAAACTTGGTTGGAGTGCTTTTGGTAGAAATAACTTGATACTAAAAGGAAATATGCCTATGTGTTTGAAAAGGATGGTTTTTAACAAATGTGTTTTACCAGTTCTTACTTATGGATCTGAGACTTGGACACTTAATAGAAGAGCAATACAGAGACTTCAGACCACTCAAAGGAGTATGGAGAGATGTATGTTGGGAGTAACAAGAAGAGATCGAAAACGCAATGTATGGGTAAGACAACAAACAGGTGTTACTGACCTTATTGAAAAAATTAAAAGATTGAAATAGAGTTGGGCTGGACATATTGTTAGAAGAGATGATAATAGATGGACAATTGAAATTTTAAACTGGATTCCAAGAGATTGTAAAAGACCCAGAAAGAGATCACATGTGAGATGGATGGATGAAATAAGAAAATGTGCAGGGGTGTTGTGGAGAAAAGAAGCTAAAGATCGGAGAAGATGGATTAAACTTGGAGACCGTCATCCTGCAGTGGATTGATAATGGTTGATGATGATGATGAAAAGGGATAGAAAAATTACAAAAGCTATATTAACATTAATTATATAGAGATATTCTTTATTAATGAAATAAGTATGTATAGATTAAAAATTAAAATAAGATGAAGTTTTAAAAGATGCTTATAGAGGGAGTGAAAGTGATAAACATGTGAAAAAGATACATGATTCCCAATATACATATTTTGTGCAGAACCAGGACTCATCAGTTAATCCAGATCATAATTTCCCACATATATATGCAATCAGTAACCAATTTATATTACAAAAGCAATTCCTAAAACTTTAATGGATAGACTTTAATTTTCTCATGCTTTAAACTATTCAACTATTCATTTTATTGAAAAATCTAACAATGGAACATTCAAAGTCGTTATTGGATTTGATACTGTAATCATACCCATGTAGAAATTAAGTCAATCTAACTTCTCATATTATCAGGCCATTACATATATATATATTGTACCAATCGGAATGAAAGTGAAAATCGAATCTAACCGCAAAAACAATATCTGCACTACAAGGGCGCCATCTAGGCATTTGAGCCTAGAAAAATTTATAAAGTAGGCAGATACGCGCTGTTAAGATTCCACTTTCTTTAAATATTCCGACCGTTAGCCCAAGTCACTAGCTCAGCGGAGACGCAGAGATAAAAATCTATAATTTTTTATATCTTAAATATAAAAGAATAAAAGCCACTGCCAGAAATTAACACATAAAAATATTTATTTACGCACATATAAAATAATATTTAAATTTTGAGGAATAAATTTAACGTTTATAATTTTATATTGATCTTTAATTCTAAATTTAAGTAGATTGCAAATAATGAGTTTACTATTTATTTAGAGGGTCGAGTATGAATGGACTACATAGGTCTGCATTTGAAAGGAAAATATTCTTCCCTGATTTAACCTTAGGCAACAAATTTCGCAATCAACTGGCGCCAATCCATCTGATACATTCATGTATTCAATGTAGCATGATACGACAACACAAAATACTATATTGTCAGGAATGTACATCTGAACAATAAGTAGAAATAGAGAAGACATTGACTCTCCACCAACAGGAATGTGACATCTGTTGGCAAGTAGATCAATAAACAAAAAACTCCATAGGAATGGACTGCGGTCTTCTGCCGACTTACAAACCCATCCATAGGCAAACAGAGGGTGTGTGGCGTATATCTATAATCCTGCCCGTAGCGGACCTCATACTACATCTACTAATTACACAAATATATCCAATCCATTGAACCAATTCAACTACGAAATGAATAACCTAAGATTACCCTCCCTTAATACAACTTTACAAAACTATATAGCCATTCACGCCCGACTTAATTTTAACATTTAAATACGTTCGCACAGATTTGTTTAAAAATGTTGGGTATAGATCGATTACATAGATTCCACGGTCAAAAACATTTCAAAATAAACATAAACGATCAAAATACAAAATTATTGATACCGACAATCGCAGAGGGAAACTTATAAGTAACCCAATAGTATTCACCATAAGATACTTGCGTTGTCACCAATAACTTAAAAGACATCCGAATAAATACATTTTAGATACTCACCGTAAGGTATCATTATTTATCGAATGTCTATATATTTTGATCAAATATGAAAACCAAAATATAATTAACCGCAAACGAATCCATGCAAGCGTCTATAAACAACTTAAATTTCATACATTTAAATAATCTTTACAATAAGGAAAAAAAAAATGGAAATGATGTTTATCAATCGGGAAACATATAAAATTAAACATTATTAATTTGATTTAAAAACTTAAAAGTCAGATAGAAGTTCATAAGCTTGAACGAAAGTTCTTAGTTATTTTTTTAAATTTAGAGTTCATGTCAATATAGCTTACAGTATAAGAGTCCAGGTTCCTGTTGGCAATTCCCACGGCGTCTCCATTGGAAGAAAATGTTCTGGAGGTAGCATTAGCTGGTTCCATTCTGGTATCACAGTCTTTTCATTTTTTTTTTTTTTTAAACAAACAAAAAAAATGAGAGAGAACGGCAAGTGCGTCTTACCGTTGTCATCAAATCAAGTTGGAAAAACTGACTGGAACTCAATATTTTTTCTTTTTATAGTCCTCCTATGGATTCCATGAACAAAAACGTCACTGTTCTGTTTTTTCGTTATGGTCCGGGCCTTTATTTGCTTCCATTGGTCAAGCTAAAATCTCTTTCTTCTCTTATCTAACTTTTCATCTGACTTTTTAATTAAACAGCTTTTAGATAATTAATAAACAATCATTTCCATTTACAGATTACAGGAATTAATTAATACCTGTTTTTATTTTAACTTACGTTATTTTTTTATTAAAATATTTTTATATTTCAATCTTGTATTTTTTTATTTAAAAAAATACGTTCAAATACTTTTTTTTCTTGTTTATGAAAAAAATATTTTTAAAGTTTAGCATCTGTGCGAATATATATACGTTTAACAAACATTTTAATTTTAGCGTTTAGTTTTTTACTTTTATTTGCGAACTTTTAAGTTTTTATTTTAAATTAATGTAACGACATATTTATATATCGTTACATATCAGTAAACTTCCTCAAAAAACAAAAACATTAAAAAAAAAAAAAAAGAATTTACTTAGTGTTAGTAATTACGTTACACAAATTTGTTATATATGAAATTTCAAAAGGACAAAACTTTTTTTTTTTTTTTTAAAAGACAAAACAGTAATTACAAATATAATGATAAAAAAAAAAAGTTGACTGATGATTCCTTACTACCAGCTAAATTTCTGCCCCCTCCCTTCCAAGTTTCATTTCTCCTACCTTTAAGTATTATTTAGGCAAGTTAAATGATTAGATTTTAAACAAGACTTTTTAAAAAAAAAATTATGATTTATATTTATTAATTACGTTTTATTTATTACTTTTTATTCCTCGAATTTATCTCTACATATGCGCAATTTTTCGACTGGCAGTACCTTTAAGACAAAATTTCAAAGTGTAACTCCACGTCAATACAACAAATCTATTTATACTATTTCAGAAAAAAAATTTACGGGCATGATTCACTTTTAAAATTCTCAGGGCACTCGTGTTTATTAAAGATCGGCCCAAGTTGGGTAGCCAGTTTGTACCAATCGGAATGAAAGTGAAGATCGAATCTAACCGCAAAAACAATATCTGCACTACAAGGGCGCCATCTAGGCATTTGAGCCTAGAAAAATTTATAAAGTAGGCAGATACGTGCTGTTAAGATTCCACTTTCTTTAAATATTCCGATCGTTAGCCCAAGTCACTAGCTCAGTGGAGACGCAGAGATAAAAATCTATAAATTTTATATCTTAAATATAAAAGAATAAAAGCCACTGCCAGAAATTAACACATAAAAATATTTATTTACGCACATATAAAATAATATTTAAATTTTGAGGAATAAATTTAACGTTTATAATTTTATATTGATCTTTAATTCTAAATTTAAGTAGATTGCAAATAATGAGTTTACTATTTATTTAGAGGGTCGAGTATGAATGGACTACATAGGTCTGCATTTGAAAGGAAAATATTCTTCCCTGATTTAACCTTAGGCAACAAATTTCGCAATCAACTGGCGCCAATCCATCTGATACATTCATGTATTCAATGTAGCATGATACGACAACACAAAATACTATATTGTCAGGAATGTACATCTGAACAATAAGTAGAAATAGAGAAGACATTGACTCTCCACCAACAGGAATGTGACATCTGTTGGCAAGTAGATCAATAAACAAAAAACTCCATAGGAATGGACTGCGGTCTTCTGCCGACTTACAAACCCATCCATAGGCAAACAGAGGGTGTGTGGCGTATATCTATAATCCTGCCCGTAGCGGACCTCATACTACATCTACTAATTACACAAATATATCCAATCCATTGAACCAATTCAACTACGAAATGAATAACCTAAGATTACCCTCCCTTAATACAACTTTACAAAACTATATAGCCATTCACGCCCGACTTAATTTTAACATTTAAATACGTTCGCACAGATTTGTTTAAAAATGTTGGGTATAGATCGATTACATAGATTCCACGGTCAAAAACATTTCAAAATAAACATAAACGATCAAAATACAAAATTATTGATACCGACAATCGCAGAGGGAAACTTATAAGTAACCCAATAGTATTCACCATAAGATACTTGCGTTGTCACCAATAACTTAAAAGACATCCGAATAAATACATTTTAGATACTCACCGTAAGGTATCATTATTTATCGAATGTCTATATATTTTGATCAAATATGAAAACCAAAATATAATTAACCATAAGCGAATCCATGCAAGCGTCTATAAACAACTTAAATTTCATACATTTAAATAATCTTTACAATAAGGAAAAAAAAATGGAAATGATGTTTATCAATCGGGAAACATATAAAATTAAACATTATTAATTTGATTTAAAAACTTAAAAGTCAGATAGAAGTTCATAAGCTTGATCTGAAAGTTCTTAGTTATTTTTTTAAATTTAGAGTTCATGTCAATATAGCTTACAGTATAAGAGTCCAGGTTCCTGTTGGCAATTCCCACGGCGTCTCCATTGGAAGAAAATGTTCTGGAGGTAGCATTAGCTGGTTCCATTCTGGTATCACAGTCTTTTCATTTTTTTTTTTAAACAAACAAAAAAATGAGAGAGAACGGCAAGTGCGTCTTACCGTTGTCATCAAATCAAGTTGGAAAAACTGACTGGAACTCAATATTTTTTCTTTTTATAGTCCTCCTATGGATTCCATGAACAAAAACGTCACTGTTCTGTTTTTTCGTTATGGTCCGGGCCTTTATTTGCTTCCATTGGTCAAGCTAAAATCTCTTTCTTCTCTTATCTAACTTTTCATCTGACTTTTTAATTAAACAGCTTTTAGATAATTAATAAACAATCATTTCCATTTACAGATTACAGGAATTAATTAATACCTGTTTTTATTTTAACTTACGTTATTTTTTTATTAAAATATTTTTATATTTCAATCTTGTATTTTTTTATTTAAAAAAATACGTTCAAATACTTTTTTTTTCTTGTTTATGAAAAAAATATTTTTAAAGTTTAGCATCTGTGCGAATGTATATACGTATAACAAACATTTTAATTTTAGCGTTTAGTTTTTTCCTTTTATTTGCGAACTTTTAAGTTTTTATTTTAAATTAATGTAACGACATATTTATATATCGTTACATATCAGTAAACTTCCTCAAAAAACAAAAACATTAAAAAAAAAAAAAGAATTTACTTAGTGTTAGTAATTACGTTACACAAATTTGTTATATATGAAAATTTCAAAAGGACAAAACTTTTTTTTTACAAGACAAAACAGTAATTACACACAAATATAATGATTAAAAAAAAATGTTGACTGTTGATTCCTTATTACCAGCTAAATTTCTGCCCCCTCCCTTCCAAGTTTCATTTCTCCTACCTTTAAGTATTATTTAGGCAAGTTAAACGATTAGATTTTAAACAAGACTTTTAAAAAAAAAATTATGATTTATATTTATTAATTACGTTTTATTTATTACTTTTTATTCCTCGAATTTATCTCTACATATGCGCAATTTTTCGACTGGCAGTACCTTTAAGACAAAATTTCAAAGTGTAACTCCACGTCAATACAACAAATCTATTTATACTATTTCAGAAAAAAAATTTACGGGCATGATTCACTTTTAAAATTCTCAGGGCACTCGTGTTTATTAAAGATCGGCCCAAGTTGGGTAGCCAGTTTGTACCAATCGGAATGAAAGTGAAGATCGAATCTAACCGCAAAAACAATATCTGCACTACAAGGGCGCCATCTAGGCATTTGAGCCTAGAAAAATTTATAAAGTAGGCAGATACGCGCTGTTAAGATTCCACTTTCTTTAAATATTCCGACCGTTAGCCCAAGTCACTAGCTCAGCGGAGACGCAGAGATAAAAATCTATAAATTTTTATATCTTAAATATAAAAGAATAAAAGCCACTGCCAGAAATTAACACATAAAAATATTTATTTACGCACATATAAAATAATATTTAAATTTTGAGGAATAAATTTAACGTTTATAATTTTATATTGATCTTTAATTCTAAATTTAAGTAGATTGCAAATAATGAGTTTACTATTTATTTAGAGGGTCGAGTATGAATGGACTACATAGGTCTGCATTTGAAAGGAAAATATTCTTCCCTGATTTAACCTTAGGCAACAAATTTCGCAATCAACTGGCGCCAATCCATCTGATACATTCATGTATTCAATGTAGCATGATACGACAACACAAAATACTATATTGTCAGGAATGTACATCTGAACAATAAGTAGAAATAGAGAAGACATTGACTCTCCACCAACAGGAATGTGACATCTGTTGGCAAGTAGATCAATAAACAAAAAACTCCATAGGAATGGACTGCGGTCTTCTGCCGACTTACAAACCCATCCATAGGCAAACAGAGGGTGTGTGGCGTATATCTATAATCCTGCCCGTAGCGGACCTCATACTACATCTACTAATTACACAAATATATCCAATCCATTGAACCAATTCAACTACGAAATGAATAACCTAAGATTACCCTCCCTTAATACAACTTTACAAAACTATATAGCCATTCACGCCCGACTTAATTTTAACATTTAAATACGTTCGCACAGATTTGTTTAAAAATGTTGGGTATAGATCGATTACATAGATTCCACGGTCAAAAACATTTCAAAATAAACATAAACGATCAAAATACAAAATTATTGATACCGACAATCGCAGAGGGAAACTTATAAGTAACCCAATAGTATTCACCATAAGATACTTGCGTTGTCACCAATAACTTAAAAGACATCCGAATAAATACATTTTAGATACTCACCATAAGGTATCATTATTTATCGAATGTCTATATATTTTGATCAAATATGAAAACCAAAATATAATTAACCGCAAACGAATCCATGCAAGCGTCTATAAACAACTTAAATTTCATACATTTAAATAATCTTTACAATAAGGAAAAAAAAATGGAAATGATGTTTATCAATCGGGACACATATAAAATTAAACATTATTAATTTGATTTAAAAACTTAAAAGTCAGATAGAAGTTCATAAGCTTGAACGAAAGTTCTTAGTTATTTTTTTAAATTTAGAGTTCATGTCAATATAGCTTACAGTATAAGAGTCCAGGTTCCTGTTGGCAATTCCCACGGCGTCTCCATTGGAAGAAAATGTTCTGGAGGTAGCATTAGCTGGTTCCATTCTGGTATCACAGTCTTTTCATTTTTTTTTTTTTTTAAACAAACAAAAAAATGAGAGAGAACGGCAAGTGCGTCTTACCATTGTCATCAAATCAAGTTGGAAAAACTGACTGGAACTCAATATTTTTTCTTTTTATAGTCCTCCTATGGATTCCATGAACAAAAACGTCACTGTTCTGTTTTTTCGTTATGGTCCGGGCCTTTATTTGCTTCCATTGGTCAAGCTAAAATCTCTTTCTTCTCTTATCTAACTTTTCATCTGACTTTTTAATTAAACAGCTTTTAGATAATTAATAAACAATCATTTCCATTTACAGATTACAGGAATTAATTAATACCTGTTTTTATTTTAACTTACGTTATTTTTTTATTAAAATATTTTTATATTTCAATCTTGTATTTTTTTATTTAAAAAAAATACGTTCAAATACTTTTTTTTTCTTGTTTATGAAAAAAATATTTTTAAAGTTTAGCATCTGTGCGAATGTATATACGTATAACAAACATTTTTAATTTTAGCGTTTAGTTTTTCCTTTTATTTGCGAACTTTTAAGTTTTTATTTTAAATAAATGTAACGACATATTTATATATCGTTACAAATATATATATATTAATAGGAGAGGGATGGACTGAACTTATATTAAGATGTAATCTATTTCCCAAGCAATATCTAATTCTAAGGCAGTAGGTAATTTGCTTATACTGTTTTTTAAATATGTAATTAGAGGGATTTGAACTGAATGTTTATAAGCATGAGAGATTATATCTGGCCCAACTGATGAGTGCTAGTTCTGCATAAAATACACTTATTGGTGATCATGTATCTTTTTCACATGTGTGTGATCATGTGTATCAGTTGCTTGAGATAGAGTGGAGGTTGAATAGACTGAAAACTCCTGAGTTGAAATCCCTCTAATTACATATATAAGAAACATTCAGAATAAGCAAATTACTTACTATTTTAGAATTATGTATTGCATGGGAAATAAATTAATTACATCTTAGTATAGGTTCAGTCCATCTCTCTCCTATTAATATATATGGATACAAAATGGTATGATAAGATGAAGGGTTATACTACCATATCAAATAAAATAAGGGCTTTGAGCATACCATCATTGGTTTTTCAATAAAATGGATGGTTGAATAGTTGGAAGAGTGAGAAGATTGAAGACTATCTATCTATTAAAGTTTGAGGAATTGCTATCTTAATATAAACCGAGCATTGATTGTATATATGTATGGCAGATTATGATCTGGCCCAACTAATGAGTGCTAGTTCTAACCGAAATACATATATATTGGGGAACATGTATCTTTTTTTCATGCATGTAGTCATGTGTATTGGTTGCTTGAGATGAAGTAGAGAATGAATAGACTGAAAAATCCTAAGTTCAAATCTCTCTAATTACATATATAAGAAACATTTAGTAAAAGCAAATTATATACTGCCTTAGAATTAAATAGGAATAAGAGTAATATTTATTAAAAATATAAGAATATATAGTTATGGAGATCATAAAAAAATTATATTGTTATTTAAAAATCTATAATGTAGAATATTGTTTATAATTCAATTGTTATTAATTTTCTTCTTTTCTGAGCCAACCTAATACCTGGTAATTCATGAATATACTCACAGAAAAGGTAGTGTTTTTATATATAAGTATGTATGTATAGATAAGCATTAATTATATGGTTATGTGTATTTAAATGTTGCAGCTCTGATGATAACTGTTGGGCAGTTGAAACTGTCAGCAAGAAAGAATAAATTCTATTTTATATTATACAGTGCATTATAAAGTGATCAATTAAGGAGTATAACATATTTTATATATATATATAGTGTAACCTTCTAAAAAATGCCCAAGTAATCATAAAATAAAGTATAGGTCTAAACACAGGCCTAAACCAGTACAATACTTCCAATGCATTAAATAAACATATAACCTAAGATAAATCGTCTTATAGGCTAAGTGAACAATAACTAAATAAGTCTTCTCATGGACTAAGCACCCAGTAATTAATGCATTATTTTAGAAGATGTGAATAGACCAGTGGTTGGTTGATAATTCATAGTTACATTCTACAAACAATAATAATGAATAGTAATAATAATCTCAGGTTCTTAAATATGAAATAATTCAGTTGTAAGGAATACTAACTTTGCAATGATAATCTAAAAAATAATATAATAATTTGGATTCTTTTAACTAATAACAGCGATATTAACAATGAGAGCTTATTTTCTTAACATATTTTATCAACATTTTCTTCCTTTATAATGAAGTACCAATTCATCTAAAGGTGGGTTTAAACAAAATATTGGCTAGCAAAGACTAACTTCTATTTTTGATTCTTACATCAGCGTTTAAATAAAATCGTTTTTTAAAAATTTTAAATAATTATCTAACAACAGCAAATTGCTTATAGAATGAATTGCATGAATTGTATCAATCTGACAATTTCAAAATAATATGTACTCTTATTTACACTTTGAATACTTTTACTATTTAAATGGGTTTTCTGATATACTGATGTGACCGATTCCGACAAACACAAAAATGTAATCAAAAAATAGAATCGATATTTATTATAAAGGCTGAATATATTTTCTTCTGGCTTACAAGTCAACAAAAATATAAATTATTTACTACTACTATTTACAATAAAATTAAATTAAAGAAATCTTTACATCAATTAATACATAAGTTAGATATAACACACATATAACATACCATATCTGTGGTATATTTAAATTATACAAATAAAAAAATAATTAAAAACTTCTGGCAGCTTGGGTTTAATAATCAGTGATACATATTAAGTGTAATGAGAACATTTGAATGAACTAATAATATAGGGTACAATTTCTTAATATATAATTTCTCATTTAAATGATATAACATAAAGAAGTACATAGCATTAGTCTTACATAACTAAAGCTTGTGGAATAAAGAAATACAAACTCAATACTTTACTCGACACATTATCATTTGAAAATAAAAAATGAAGAAGCATAATCAAGTAAATGCCTCTTGTAATACACAACTTGGAATACCTAAACATTTCTGGACAACAACGATGAGAAAACAAGTCTATACTAAAGTGGGCAGAGTAATACTGATTCGAAGATACACATATACAAATGTCCTATTAGTATATACTGCTAAAATAAGGAAAAGGACTAATAAATAATATCTAAGCAAAGTGAGAAATTATCAACATAATTGCCACAATAAATACATGATTCCAGGCAGAAATACCAATAATAAAAAAAGAAGGCATTGAGATAATAATTAAATGGTAAATCTTAAACCACATCTACCATATTTATAATGCATATAATATAATATAATCAAAAGACCAATACAATCATATATATTAAAAATAAATAAACAGTTAATTTTAAAGTTATGATAACAATAATAAAATTTATACAACAATCCAATGCAAAATATACCATACATATCAAAGTAGCAACTCTATCCTTATGAATGTTTATAAAGCATATATAAATCCCCCACTTAGATTTCTCAAGATGAAATAAACATGAAATAAAATCATTTATATACACTACCATTAAATACGTGATTATATGTTAGATATACCCAAATAAAATCAACAAAATGAGATTAACAAAATATTAAATGCACTTAACATTTTAAATATCATAATAATAAAATATAAAAGATCAAAACAAAAAATCTTATATTAGTTTTTTTCTTTTTCTCCAGAATGAAAATGACTTTCTCTCAATTGTAAATCTGACTACTCTGATGGCTGTTTATCTTGTTTCATTTATTTAAGAGCACATTTTCAAGAACGATTCCAAATGATCATATATATCTTCATTAGGAAATTGGAGATGTTTCCATAATAATGAGTCAAGTTAGATAAAATAATACAGCAAGATGGTGATTTCTTTTGAGAGATTAAAAAATCATGTTGATCTTATAACAGAAAGTGCTTTTATCAACTTGTCATAATACTGCAAAGATTAAAGTGATTTTTTAAATTAGAGAACAAATCGAATATATTTCATAATGAAAACATATATATTAAAGTTTCATACTAACAAAAAAAGTCACATGCTTATAGGCAGACTATAATCATGAAGGATAAGTTATAAATGCACAATATAAATGAATCATACTAAATAGGTTATATATATATAGTGGGCATGTAAATATATAAGTTTGTTATAAACCAATATGTATGTCCACATGTAATTATTTTCGTTAAGGTATTATAAAGCAAAGCATGTTTTCGAATACAGGTATAAAACAAGCAAGATATAATAAATGTAAATCCATAATTCTATTTTATAACAAGCTATAATCACCTTAGCAATAGATTAATCAAATAAAGTCAATATAGTTTATGGCAAAATAGTATAATAAGTTTCTAGTTTCAGATAAAATATTATAATAAGATTGAGTAAAACTGAAAAAGTTTGCAAGATAAAAAGACATAATATCTCTGGTTGCATTGTTGAAGTTCTAACTCCTGTCTCCATAGAAAAATTGTTTTCTTTTCCTCTGTTTGTAGAAATTTAGAGAGATAAAAGTAAAACAGCATTACTTGAAAGGAGGTTGATTGCTTGAATAAGTCTCCTTTTATCAGTACATATTGTTTTGTCCTCCAAAAACAATTAAAACATAATTAACTTGCTTGAAGAATTCAGCAAACAAAATAGTATTAAAGTGACCAATTGATAGTGACAATGAAAAAATGCACCTTATGCTTTTAAAATTGCTCCTTTTTATACTCATTTGACAGTAACATGTAATTCTAATTAGGGCAAATAACAGAAAGGGGGTTATTACAATTGACAGAAATCTAAAAAGATTTGCACCAGAAATGATTTATATATAATTTAAATAAATACAGAGAAATATGATTTTAAGTGTTTTTTATAGTAAAAAATAGTTTTCCTTTTTAAAAAAAACAAATTAAATTTATCTAACTTGGAATAGTAATAATGGGGAGGGGTATAACTCTTTTTTTGTTTTAATAGGAAGTTAACAACAGATAAATTTACAAAAGTTAGCTTAACTTTTCAAAGTCAGTGATTGGGTAGATAGCAACCTAATTGTATTGACATATTATTAAATAAATAAAAATGCAATTATACAGCTTTAAATATATAAAATAAAGCATTAAAGTTACTTAATTAAGTTAATAGAGATAATATCTAAACTTTTAAAATTAAAATAAAAAATTTTTTAGATACTAGATTGTACTTGTATTTATTTTTTACGCAAAATAAATATTCACAATATACATAAATCAATGCATAATAGAAAAGAAATACAAATAAATTATAATATATCTATACTAAGGATTAATAGTGTCAAAAATAATAAAATCAAAGACATACATATATTTACAAAATGACTTACTTTTTAGGACATCACAAACAAGTACTATTTCATCTATTGTCATTATTTGTAGAATGAGATGAACCAAACTTTCTCACAATCTCTGATTTATTTTCAAAAGTTTTCTACCGATCACATTTTTTTTACTGTAATAATCTTTTCATCAGTAATGAATATATAATGTTTTAAACTATCTTCCAATAAAGTATACAAACTCATTTCATTATAATCTTCATCGTATTCATTAAGTCTATAATATTTTTCTCCTTTTGGATAGATATTATATAAAACTACTTCCTTTTTACAATTTGTAAATATTTGAGAATAATCAACTTTGACAAATAACTCAAAACTATCTGTCTCATCCTGAGCTAAACATTTATCAACTTAACTAATCTTTTTATCATTTCTAATATATCATTTCTAATAATATTATCATTATTATTATTCAAAAAATTATCCTCATGTAAATGCTACTATTTTTACTAGTTTCCATAAATTCTCCAAGTTCATCTCTAAATTCAACTTTTGTTTCATCTATTTTAGTATCTAATATAATACATTTGGCATCTGAATTTGTTTTAGAATCCCTAAATGCATTCTTTAACTCATTACTGTTAATGTGAGATTCTTTAATTTCATTCTCTGAGAACTATCTAACTTATCTTCAAGCTTTCTTGATTTATCTTTCAGCTCATTGAATCTAACATCACACTTCATATCTAATTCCTTTAATTTGATGTCTAAATTATCTTTAAATCTTTCAAACCTAGCATTTGAAGCATTAAACTCAATATTAAACTTTATCAAATTTATTGTTAAAATCAGTTAACTCTTCCAATTTACTATCCAGATTATCATTTAATTTTTTTGAATTAGCTTTTGACTTTTCAAATGTATTTTTTATTTCACTAAAACTTTTTAAAATATCTTGAATGCCACCTTCTGGCCCTTCCAACATCTCAATATTAGTAGCATCCATTAGCCAATAATCATAATTTAAATAGATAACTGAATATTCTATCAATACTTAACTATCTTATCAACATACAATCCGCTGAGAATCTATAAATAAAACATCAATTCAAAGTGCATTAAAAAAATTTTTAACCACCACTATCATTCTGTAAAATGCCTTCATTTCCTATATCTACTTTATAGCTCAAAATTTTAGGTAATTCGAAATTTTAAAATTAAATCAAAATATTTGACATGTTAGAAGAAACTTATTTATATTCACATCATGCAAAATAAACAATAAAATTATAACTGCAATTGAGCTTAGTGTTCAGGGTTATATCAAAAATTATTTCACATGTTCCAATATCAATCAAAGATATATAATAATAATCTCAGGTAACTGGTTTTATTTGGGTCACATTTAAGATGTCAAATATAATAGTATAAAAAACTAATTATTATAATCAAACTTCACGTTTAAAGATGCCAAATATAATCTTGCATTGGTGGTCGAGTGGTCAGCGCGACTGCCTTGCAGGCAGTTGCCTGGGTTGCGGGTTTGCATCCCAGCCGATGCTATGACACTTAAAAAAAAAAAGATGCCAAATATAATAATATTAAAATGAATGAAAATGCATAATGTTTATCTAATATTCTGGTTAGCTAAGATAATATACATGAATAAAAAATAAAAAAACTCTCAAGGTTTAGATCAGTAGTTCCCAACCTTTTTTTGAGTGTGTCCTACTTATGCATTTCTAAAACCTGATCCACCATCACCTCTCATGACATATAATTCTTATTATTCAAAAAATGATCTCACATTAGTGGGAAGGAAGCCTAAAAAAACATTAATGAAATGACAGTTGAAATACAATGGAGTTTCAAGCCACTTAATTTGCTCCAAGTAACAATGGAGAGGTAAGGAGTAAAGATTATTTAAACAGAAAAGATATTGAGAAAATGGTGCAGAAAGTGGGAAATTTCAAAAAATACATTCTTCACTTAATTTATTAATGGACTTTCAAATTCACTGTTAATAACCTATTCTTGAATTGTCCGCCTTAAAAAACAAATTGCCCCAATGTGCCGTGTGTGTCCCACATTGGGAATCACAGGTTTAGATTAATGTGGAATAAAATATAAACAACAAAATTCTTTAGATTATTAAATATATAGTTTAAATTACAAATGGATGTTAATGGAATTCAAATAAGTTTCTTTTTTATAGCTAATAAATATTTGAACTTCTCTGTAGCATTAGAATTATCAACTCCACTTATTATTTTATAATATTATTTAACTTTTTAAAAACTGACTTATAAAATACTTATAAAATCTGTTACCAGAATAAATAAATAAGTGTAATAATTTAATTACTTCTGATCATAGAAAACCAGTTTAATTAACAAAATGAATTTTTTTTAATATAACCAATAATGGCAATAAAAATATATGTAGAATTAAGAAGTAAATAAAATATTCCTTGTCAAATAGTTTATAACTGAATTGATTACTATGTATCTATTATATGTATTATATTATAGATGTATCTATCATGTGTTGTGAAAATCCCAAAAAATATGTTATATGTTAGCATAAATAGCTAAATAAATACAAAGATCTATATTGCAAAATATAATTTGTATATTTAATTTTTTTTATTATAAGCATAAGTTTATTAATTTACATTCATAAAAATATATTGGCTGCAGAAAGGAGTTCGTTATTAACTGAAAGAAGACCCTTTGATTCCTCTTGCAGGCCTTAAAGGAACCAAGCAGGGCAAATGCCTAATGTCCACTCCATATGTTCTTGGTGTTGCAGCTGTTATTACTATGTGATTATTCATATAGTATACGAACATGGATGGGCTGCTCACCAACACGCATTAGCTAGCGTGGTGAGTTTATTGGCTTTTTACCTCCAAGTTTAAGAATATTTTTCCAATATATACAATTATGACAGACAAAAATAAATCATGGCCATTATTTCCAGGAGGCTGTAAAGCCACCAACCAAGGCAGCGGTTGGTGGCCGAAGGAGGAGGGTGTTAAGAATCCCCTGATTGCGAACTCAGGCTGCCATTTGATGATGACTTTTTATTTAGGTACTTACAACTGCAGATCACTTTCAAGTGAAAAAAACATTGCAAGAGTTAGAAGAAAAACTATCTTATATTAAATGGGACATTATTGGACTTTGTAAGTTAGAAGAAAAGGTGAAGAAACAATTGATTTAAAAAGTGGACATATACTCTATTATAAAGGCACACATATTGGAAATACAAGTGGAGTAGGATTCATTATAAATAAAAAATGGAAGAATAACACATTGTGGAGATTGATGGGGTATCGGACAGAGTGGCAAGATTAGTTTTACAACTTAATAGCAGATACCAAATGCAGATAATTCAGGTTTATGCCTCAACAAGTTCTCATAGTGATGAAGTAGTAGAAGATTTTTATATGGATGTACAAAAGGCTTTTGATCAGAGTAAACATTTTAAAATTGTTATGGGAGACTTTAATGCTAGAATTGATAAACAAATGAAAGACAAAAATGCTGGAGGTAATTTTGGTTATGGTAATAGAAATGAGAGAGGACATAGACTTGTGGAGTTTGCAGAAAAAGAAAAACTTTATATTATGAATTCTTTTTTTGAGAAAAATATTAAAAGGAAATGGACATGGAAGCATCCAAATGAAGGTACAGCAGAATTGGATTATATTTTGACTAACAGAAAATACATATTTCAAGATTATAATGTTCTTAATAAATTTAACACAGGAAGTGATCATCGATTAGTAAGATGTAAGATACATGTTAATGCAAAACTAGAGAGACAAAAATTATTAAGAAAAACAATATTTACAGTTGATATTCCTAATCTTCAGTAACGTTCTAATGAATTTAAATTAGAACTTACAAATCGGTTTCAAGTATTAGTAGATTTTGAACATGATTCAGATTTGAATAAAATTAATAGGAAAATAACTGATACACTTTTAAAAACCGCAACAAAGATAGCTGGTAGAAAAAAGCAGCAATTGGCCAATAAAATTTCTACTGAGACTAGAGAATTTATGAAAAAAAGAAGGAATATGAGGATATACAACAATGATGCATTAAAAAAGATTGAATATCTCGAATTTTGTAAAATGGTGCGGAAAAGAGTTGAAAATGATATAAGAAAGTATAATTGTGAACTAGCAAGGAAAGCTGTAGAAGAGAATAAAAGTCTAAAGAGCGTAAAACAACATTTTGGTATTGTTAGGAAATTTATATCTGCAATAAGAAAAAAAGATGGCGTTATTACTAAAAGGAGAGATGACATCATGAAATGTGTAGAAGACTTCTATCAAGAATTATATAGTAATAAAGAACAAGTACCTCCTATACCTATTATATCTTCTGAATTGCCCAGAATTTTGAATGAGGAAGTGAGACATGCAATTAAATTTATAAAGAAAGGGAAAGCTCCAGGTAATGATGGAATTATAATTGATATATTAAAAGAAGCAGGTGAAGAAATAGAAAAAAAATTAGCAAAGTTATATTCCAAATGTCTAAATGATAAAGATGTACCAAATGATTGGAAGAATGCAATATTAATATTAATATTTAAAAAAAGTGATAAAGAAGATATTAGAAACTACAGACCTATCAGTCTTTTATCAGTTTTATACAAAATTTTTATTAAGATAATTACAACTTGTCTATAGAGAACACTGGACTTCCACCAACCAAGAGAACAAGCTGAATTTAAAAAGTGGTTTTAGTACAGTAGATCATATCCAGGTATTGAGAAAAGTTATAGAAAGGACAAATGAATATGAATTGCCATTATGCTTAGGATTTGTAGATTATGAAAAGGCATTTGATTCTATAAACATTTCTTCAGTGATTAAAACATTGGATCATCAAGGTATAGATCCAGGATATTGTCATATTTTAAAGAATATTTATAAATATTTATAAAAATGCAACAGCAACAATTAGATTACATAATAATAGTAGAAAAGTCAACATTGAGAAGGGTATAAGACAGGGTGACTCCATATCTCCAAAACTTTTTACAGTAGTGCTGCAAGAAGTATTTTGTGGATTAAAATGGGAAGCTAAAGGAGTGAAAGTAAATGGAGATTATTTAAGTCATTTAGATTTTGCAGATGATGTAGTTGTTTTTGCAAATAATGCTTTAGAGTTACAGGAAATGTTGCAGTAGTTATCAGATGAAAGTAGGAAAGTAGGACTAAAGATAAATGTTAAAAAGATTAAAGTAATATTTAATAGATTTTCTCAATATGGAAATAAAGATTAGTTATGATGAATTAGAAGAAGTTAACAGTTACAAATACCTTGGTCAGATTATTACTAGATGGAAACATAATGGATGAAATTAATCATAGAATTAAACTTGGTTGGAGTGCTTTTGATAGAAATAATTTGATACTAAAAGGCAATATGCCTATGTGTTTAAAAAGGAAGGTTTTTAATAAATGTGTTTTGCCAGTTCTTACTTATGGATCTGAGACTTGGACACTTAATAGAAGAGCAATACAGAGACTTCAAACCACTGAAAGAAGTATGGAGAGATGCATGTTGGGAGTAAGAAGAAGAGATCGAAAATGCAATGCATGGGTAAGAGAACAAACAGGTGTTACTGACCTCATTGAAAAAATTAAAAGATTGGAGTGGAGTTGGGCTGGACATATTGCTAGAAGAGATGATAATAGATGGACAATTGAAATTTTAAATCGGATTCCAAGAGATTGTAAAAGACACAGAAAGAGGTCACATGTGAGATGGATGGATGAACAAAGAAAGTGTGCAGATGTGGAGAAGAGAAGCTAAAGATCAGAAAAGATGGATTAAACTTGGAGAGACCTTCATCCTACAGTGGATTGATAATGGTTGATGATGATAAAAATATATTATAAATATTTATTAAATATACACTTCGATTAATATCACCCATAAATATTTATATATGAAAACCTTTTTTTTTTTAAAATATAAATGAAGAAAACAAATAAACATACTTTTATTCAAACAACTAAAATTATCATTAAAAAAATATATTGTTTTTATTATGTTTACTATTTATTTTAACCTTTTCTTTTTGATAATGATATGTTTTTTTCTTGTATACTAAGCAAACACATGCTTTCTCAGAACATAAAGAATTTATAAAATATATAAATATATATTACATGATAAACTTTTCTTTTTTACCCACAAGGAATGCTTATCAAATTGTAACTCTACCAAAAAACAATATATTTATTATGTACATCAAAAATTTTATCATTCACTTATACATTTTACATAAATATAAACAAAAAAAATGTATAGTTTAAACTCTTTTAGATATTCTACTGAAAACCCATGATGTATTCTGTCGTGTAGATAGACATAATATTTAATCTAGATTCATTCCAACTTATTAGCATTCTATAAAATTATCCATTTTGATGACTTATTTTTAATGAAGTATTCAAAATTAATATTTTACAGCATTCAATATTGCTTTGTTTATATAATAGCAACAGTATTTTGCCAATTTCTTCCAAATATTCTTATGAAGTACATTGCAGCACTTAACTCTGATATTTAACACAATGAAATATTTTTTATCTGATATTATATTTAGATTCTCAAAAAACTTGAGACTTTTGAATAGATGTTTGTAATATTTTTATCCCTTATTATTTATTTTAAAGTTTAAATAAAATTATTGATTATATTTGTGTGTAGTTTAGCTATTCAGACAAAAAATGAGTCTAATCCAAGATCAGGAACTTAAATAGTTTTCTTCATATGATATTGTTTCTATTGCATTTCATTTTGGAATCTCTATTTTAACATGTTTCCAAGATCTTTTCTATTAAAAATCACATTTATCCATATATTCATTCAATAAAAGTTCTTTTCTAACAAGCCAGCATTCATGCTGTTAAAATATTTTTTTAAAAGTTTATTAAAATAAATATTACAATATGTTTTCAAAATAGCAAATATATATGTAATTTTACAAATTAAAATACATTTAAAATCATATCTTAAATAAAATAGATATTCCTTTTATCTATTTTTTTATATACTTTAATCAACATTTTAAATTCCCCATTTTAAATCACTTAAATATTTAATGTTTTTTAAATACGTAAAATTTAATTCTGTCTAATCAGACCAACATATAAACAGATGTTCATGCATACGCCATACTTTAATAATAATTTAATATCCTATTTGTTTATATTTAAAGCTTATCTTTGAAATGTGTGCAGTAAATAAAATGTTAACAAATAAACTTATCAATAGGTATTTTATTTTACTGTTGCCATCATATAAAAATATTTTTATACTTTTATTAATATATCCATAATATAATATATATATACATCAATAACTTTATTACATATTGTAAGAATAAAAAAATATTAATCTTAAAATTTTACAGTTACATAAAATAAAATCAATAATTTTGATACATCACTTGTTAAAATATATATCGCTATTTTATATTATAATATGTTATCAAAACTACAATTTAATAATGAGGTAAATTATTTTAACTATTTTTTAATTAATTTAGATAATCTTAGAATTAAAATAATAGAAATAAACAAATAAAATTTTTATGTTAATCTTAAAATTTTACCATAAGATAAAATAAAAATAATAATTTTGATAAATCGCTTTTTAAAAGATGTACAGCCATTTTATATTATGATGTGTTATCAAAACTATTATTAATAATGAGGTAAATTATTTTAATTACTTTTAAATTAATTTAGATAACCTTAGAATTAAAATAAAAAAATTAAGTAATAAAATTTTTATGTAGATAACATCATCAAGTTTAAATTCAAGTCACAATGCTATAATATATGCTGTGCATATAATTTATATATAAATATGTGTGTGTAAAGGCAGGCAAAAAACACTTAGGCAAGATCAGTAGGTGCCCAATTCTCATCATTATTATGACTTTCTTGTGTATTAATGATTCCAAAAAATAAATCTGGATGTAATTTTACTTGGAAAAAAAAAGTGCTGAATTTCAAAATAGCCAAGGAGAAAGAAAAAGTAGAAAATTATAATATCTTAGTAAAAATCATTCAGTAATTTTATAAGTAAATAGAAATTTCAAATAAGTTTTTTGTGAATTTTTACTCCTTCTCAGATAAGATTGTTTTCTAATTTATTATATTAAAAAAGTTTTTTTTTAATCAAAATTAATAATGTTAATCTTAACTGCAAATGTAGCAAGAGAGCAGACTTCCTCTCTGCATATCCTCTTTTCTGTTAGTTTGATTGATGTAAATAGTAAAGAAAATCAGGCAGGAATTTATTAAACTCTTTGATTTCTAAATAGTACCTTATTCTTTGGTCTAAGAAAAAATGTTTAAACTTTTTGTTGTAAATATGAAAATAGTTTGTTAGTAATATATTTATTAAATATTTTGCCATTATTTTCTATTTAACTGTTATATTCATTAATATATGTGTATAAATTTTATTGTTTATATGTGTGAATATGCAAATAAAATATTCTTTTATTATATTAATTAATTTTAAAAACATGCTCAATTTATTCAATTCAGATAGATTATCTTGATCTGATATAGTTAAAGATTTAGGCATTAATGTCTGAATCACTAAAAAAGTTAAAATTAATAGTGATAACATTTACAATGTAAATTTCTCTATATAGAGATGTGGTTTTCCTGTAAAAAGAATACAGTAAAGTTCCATCAGATCTTTTTTTTATATTTAAAATGGAAGTTTTTCCATTTGTCCAAATATATAATGTAAAATTAATATTAGAATTAAACTTTTAAAAGATTTAAGAAAATAAAAAATTCTGTCATTTGTATAAATGCAATGGCATTAACTATATATATTAGCCTTATGTAAGATTTGAATGCATCCAATTTAAGGGTCTTATTACCAAAATTTTCTACAAACACAAAGATAATAGAAAATTAAGATAAACTCATCATTACATCAGATAGATTCTTATTTGAAATAATTACCACTGTAGATAAAACAAGTATTAGAACATGCAGCATTCTTCTAAAAAATTGAAGAAAGATTTTCTATTAATCCAGAAATAAAATATCTGATATATTCATTTTTTTTATTCTACATTTTTTATTTCTGTGAATAAATATTTAGTTTATAGATGCCAGAATTTATTATTTTATATTCCCCTCAACCATGCACACATCTATTTACTAAATATTATAAAGCCAGTTACTTACAAAAATAAAATAAAATAAAGAATCCTGAAAAAAATTGTTATTTAGTTTATTATCTTAGAATTTGTAGTAATGTAATAATTTCAAGCATTTCAAAGTTAATGAAAGCCATATATAAATAATCAAATTATATTCTTATCTCAATGCATCTTTCACCTTAGCTCAATCAAATCACAAACATACATCTATAGAAAAAATTTCAGAAATACAGATATACATAAGCTTATTTAATAATATTTAAATGTAAATATTTTAATACAATTTATTTTTATATAATAATTTTAATTACCTAGCCCATGAATTATTTGAGACATGATTGGTTTATTGCTTCCTGGTGAAAGGAGGGTAACTCTAGTGTCTGTGTAACCACTATGCATGTAATAAATGCGGTATCCTTTTAACATGCCATTCGGATTATGAGGTTGAGACCACTTAACTTTGAAAGAATTTTGAGTAACGTTGCTAATGCTAATGGTCTTGGGTTGAGAAGGCACTACACATCGAAAACAAAAATTAACATATCTGAATATAAAAAATTAAAATAATATCAATCAAAAGTTTTAGTATCAATAAAATAAATTTACCGCCTTCATCAGTCATAATATATACTTGAGCACCTGGTCCATAACCTTCCCCATTATAAGCATGAACTGAAATTGCATATGAAGTAAATACTGCTAAGCCTTTGATTTCATGAGCCTGTAAATAAATAAATAAATAAAAAATACTTTAAACAAATATTTATCCAATTTGATTTTTTGAATTTCAGGTTATTAGTTTGAAAAGTATAAAAAATAAAAGATGATTGCTAGATTAATTCTAGTCTGATTCCTAAGTTCTTACTGACAAAAGCATACTATAGCATTATGTCATCTGATGTCCAGTGATCATTAGAGTAAATAACTTTGTAGTAAGATGAAGATAATTACTCTTGGAATTATATGAAAAACCTGAGAGAATCATGTAATACATAGTAAATAAATAGAAATATTTCCAATTTATATTGCAATAATTATATTAGAAAGCAAATAATTTTTTTTGCCATTTAACACCTTCTTTAATCACATATCAAATAAATAATTGTCAAATTTTGTTTTGCTAAATACTAAGGCAAAAAAAATCAATTGATTTAAAAAGTAGACACATACATAAATAACGGAATACAACTGGAGTGGGATTCCTAGTAAGATGAGAAAACAATATTGTGTAGATTGATGATATAGAAGTCAGAATAAATAGATTAGTTAATAAACTTTTAAAAAAAAAAACCAAACGCAGTTATTTCAGATTGATATTTCAGCAAGTGCTCATTCTGATAAAAAAAAAAAAGTACTGAATACTGTATGAATGTATCAAATAACATTTTAAAATTGCCATGAAAGATTTTAATAAAAAAATAGTTGTTTGAAATAATGAAAGTTCCATATACAAATATAGACTAAAATTATATGTAAAAAAAAAATTTTTTTAAAATAATGCTTTTATGTAAATAGACAATTAAAAAGTAAAAAAAATAACAAAGGAATCCACTTCGGGTGATTTTCCATTCTTGGAAAATATCAGGAATCTTAGACTTGTTATAAAACAATTAGAAATTGTTGAAATATTGTCATTTCATAAAAGCATTTAAGGCCTTTCTGATTTTTATGATTTATTTGAGCTTCAAATGCTTTTATAAAACTACAATATCCTGAAATTTACAATTGTTTTATAACAAGTATAGACTCTTAAAAACTCTGATATTTTCCAAAAGTGGCAAATTAACCGAAAAGCAAATTGCTTTGTATTTTTTTACTTTTTAATGGGTCATTTATATAATAACATTATTTTAAAAAAAAATTTTTACATATTATTTTTTTACTTTTTAGTTATATTTACATATTATTTTTAAAAATGATTAAAACTAAAAAAAAAAAAACTGACAAAAATTATAATTTAATAAGACATGAAAATAAAAAATATGCCCTCTAACAAATGAATTATAAATTTAAATATCATGTGATCATCTGTATTTGCTTTTTAATTAATTAATTAAATATGAGTTAATCAATATTATATTAACAATTTTTTTTTCTACAAATGTAATATTTCCACTGTCTCAGTTGTTAAGAAATTTTCTTGGAGAAGGTAAGGATGTGAGTTCGAGTTCTAAATAAAAACATTTTTTTTTCATTGCTAAAAATTCAAAAATGTGAACATATGGAGAGACAACAGAAACATATACAGATAGGGCAAGTTAATGTAAAAGCATTTAATTAAAAAAATTCCACCAGGTTTGTATAACTTAAAGAATAGGGGGGGGGGGTATACTTTATAAATTGTAAAGTCCAAAAACTAGAAAGATATTTAAAAAAAGAATAACAACCAATATTCATTCTCTACAGATATATCCTAATGGATTTAAATTAAAAAGTACAAATTATTTGCAAGATACTATACTAAAAACAACTACACTGATATCAAGAATAAGCAATTAAACAATAAATTTTCTATTGAGATATGGCAATGCATACAGAAAAAACTAAATACAAAGTATAATATTTTTTTAAAAAAATCTAAAAATTGATTATGTGGAATATTGTGAAATGGTAGGAAATTTAATTAATAGTGACATTAAATATATAACTATGAATTTGAAAGAAGATAATAATATTATCGGAGATATAAAATATTGTATTAGAAAGTTACTTCAGCATTAAAAAGAAAATATAATATGGTTATCACAGACTAAATCAGAAATATATATATAAGACTTCTACAAAAATATATATTTTGTAATAATTTAAAGTTCATGTGAGTGTGAATCAATTCCTGAAAATAAGGACATTTAATGACCAAGATGATAAAGCCCTGATAGAACATTTGAATAGCTTGCAAAAATATTTTCATCTAAATCCCATGTCAGAGAAGACAAATTAGTAATAGCCTGCAGTCATCTACAAGGATGCACAATCCTGGTGATATTCACTCTTTAACCAGTCTGAAACATTTCAAAGGTATTACAAGGTCTTGATAGATAATTTTTGGACCAAAAAGTAACAAGAGATTATGAGTTACCACATTATGCAGAAGTTTAAAGCTGGCAGTAGAGAAAATTATTCCAAGTTTTTTAGAAGGCAAGTGGCTAGCTATAGATGTTGGAAGCATGCAACATGGTGGAGGCTCATATCATTAGAACTGTTTGTCATATATATAAAAGATGGCATATGTTACTTTTATCTAGAGAGTAAAACAAGAAAAGAAAATTTTAAATTCCTATCACATAATTGGCAGGTATGTAATACTTTCTCTACTGTTCCTTTGAGAAAGGCTTTAAGAGATGTTTGCTAAAGTATGCTATTTAAAAGTTTATTTATTCACCATATTGGAAAGTCTATTATTATTTTTTAAAAAGATAGTACTGCAGTGTTCAAGGTCAAGCAAGGAATATGTATTTATGTGTAACAATAAATGTATAATTGTGTAGAATAAAAATAATAACTTGTACAATAATTATGTGTAACAATTGTGTGAAATAAGTATACATATAATGATTATATAAATATCTGTGTAACAATAAATTTGTAGCACTGTTGTTAGGTCATAGAGTTGCATGACTGGCCTTATAAGGTCAGATAAATGTATATATATAGCTGGTGGTGAGTAGCTTTATATATATAATTTCCTTAGTAAAATGACATTTTTATAACTGATATATAAACAATATTAGTTTAAAATCGTTTATTAAAGAAGAAAAAAAAGTTTAAATCTATATTTCTAAAATTAAAAAAAAAGGAACCTTCTAATTAAAAGTCAACCTATGATCATGCATTATTTTAAAATTTATATTTAAAAAAAAAAAAAAACATTTCCGAAAATCTTTTAGACTATAAAAGAAAAGAGACATTTTAAAATGCTTTGATAATTAATCAATCAAATCAGTTACTGGTTGAAAACTGACTATTGTATTTTTTTTTAAGAACAAAAAACTGTAATCATCAAAGGGTAAAACTTGTTATCAAAATAACAAATGAACTTTATATACTTTCAATATTGAATCAATTATGAAAATATAATATTATTGTAACAAATTAAAATATGTAAAGGCATTCAAGTACACACACATATATGTAAATCTTTAAATATTTATAGTATTTTTTTATACACAACTGAAAAGTTTAATCATGCATTTATTATTTTGTATAGCAATTGTAATATAAGTCAATGCTTGTCAAATAGGTGTTATATATGCAAATTTTAATCATTTTTTGTCATTATTAAATGTCAATTGAAATATATTCATGTAATTGTAAAATATGCAGCAGTGTGCATATGTGTGTGTGTAATATGTCAACCACCATATAGTAACTTGAATTTTGTTTATTAATCACATATATGTAAATAGCAATGTGATAATTTAAAATTTGTATAGTAATCAAAATCAGAAAGCTTATATGTGTGTAGTCTTATTTTTATATAAACCTTAATTTCAATTTTTTGTTATTGTTGTTAATAAACTTGTATTCAATTGTTAAAAATTGTTTCCATCATATCTTGATCACAAACAGTAATAGAGCTTATGTTCTCTGAGCTAGATTCAAGCACGGGATGAATATATAAATGGGGATATATTTAGTGCTTTTGGGCATCCAGAGATGATCAATCATTATCCTGGTTGGTGCAAAAGAGAATACTCTTTAAAGCCCATGCACTACCTTTTAGTCTTAGAAATATAAGTTTATAGTTGCCCAGTACATTAATGGTACTAAGTGACCAGAGCATTGATGATGATCAGCATGTTTTGATGTCCCAGCATTATTATTTTGATTCTTATGTATTCAAATAGATTAGCACTTAGTTTGTGACTCCAAATTAATAGTTAAATAATTGCCCCAAGTTGGCAAAGGCTCAATAGTTAGTCTCATCTGCAGAAGACCCATTTTCGATTCAGTCACAAGATTAATTGTTGATTCATTGTACTGATTTATATTTTTTATTGTTCAAATCCAGACACAGGATGGACTGTTGATTTTATTATGAATCATTCATGACGATGAATGGTGTTTTGAGTATTACTCATACCTTTACGTATTTAATGCTGGTTAATATATAATTAATTATGATTACAGTTGCTCTAAGGAGTTAACACCTAGCTGACTGATCTCTCAGAGATTCTCTAATCTCATGCTTTTTTAATATATAACATCTTATATATATATTTTAATGTTAAATTTTTAACATTTTTTAATAATATCTCAGTTTAAAATTACTTTAATAATATTTAATTTTAAAATTTTGTTTATTTGATGATTTTCCTACCACCCCATCCCATTACAATATATATATATATAATTTTAAATTAAAATGTATTATAGGTAGAGTTTGGTATTATATACTGATTTATAGTGTCCATAATTGGTTGGAACCAAATGCCTTAGATTCACTGTTCCAGTATATCTAAAATTATGAATAAAATGTGCTGAATTAATAATTATGTTAATTCTTTTATTAATTTGGTACTTAACATTCTATTAATTAATTTTGTTTAATGAAGAATAAATAAATTATTAAATTAGATATCTAATTAATAATTTATTTCATTTTGTCATTATAATCTGAAAGTAAATAATGTTGCAATAAAAAATTATAATTGCAATATTACAAAAATCATTCCCCAAGACTGAAAAATGCTAAAAGCATTTTTAGCTAACATAACATGATCAGAATTTTTTTTTTTAATTTTATAAACCAAAATGCTGTTGATTTTTAATATTTGAAAAAAAAAGCCAGTGTGATGGAAATATATAGCATTTAAAACTTAAAATAAAGTAAAAACAGAAATGAGAGATTAGATCAGAAGTCGGCAACTTTTAGTGGGGTTGTGCTGAACTTATGTTGCAATGTTATTCTATATGCCAAAATGATTCTATTAATTTTATTATATATAGTATTAAAATTGGTCTGGTTATAATGAGTTTCAAAATTATATATTATATACTTCTGAAACACATTATAACCAGATCTTATATTATTGGTCATTCAATATTTTAAAATACAGAGGCTCATATTTAAAAAGTATGTTTTGTTAAATTATATTGCATTCTAAAGACAAACTTAAAATTTTCTTTGGTATGGAGTAAATTCATCTCACTGGTGCTTTAAAAATGTGCAATTTACAACACTGCTGATTGATTTACAGTGATTCAGAATTGGCAAAGCACATTTAACTTTCAATAGTTTAATTTAAAAAGCTGATTAAGGAACTCTAACAAAATAAGTATTTTTCTATTATTTATTCATCAATGTTTCAAAGAAACTCATTTTAGTGGCATAAAAAATCAACTGTAAATTGAAAGTTTTTCATATATTCTTACTTTCTTTAAATCAATGAACATTTGGAATTTTTCTCTATGAAAAATTTATTTTAATTACACAATAGAAATTTAAAAGAAAAAAAACAATGATTTTTAATTTCTTTGAGATCCGAACAATATTATCAAGTCTCGTGTATTTGTGAACTTCATTCACACATTAGCCTGATTATAAACTTTTTTTTCCAAGTAAATGCACCAAAACTTAAAGTGTATTATTATATAGAGAAGTTTTTCAAATGAATTAATCAATATAATATTGTCTGAATATAGAATTACTCTAAACATGCAGCTGTGTACAAAAGTATTAATGGTCAACTGATCATCAAAAAAAAAAAAAAAAAAAATCCAGGCAAAATTAATTCTCCCTGGACAAAAAAAAAATTCATCTCACTTAGTTCTTATCTGTATTGAAAACAGCAAAGATCAAATGTACGTTCATTATTTAAAATAGTAAATTAAACTGAATCATGGTTTCCATTTACATGTGAGGCACATATGCAAAATGTAGATCATAGTGCGAACATGATTGCTGTAATTAAATTATATATTTTTTATTATTTCAATTCAGAATGCCAGTGATAATCATTCTGTGTCCCACACTTGACACACATATCCTAGGTTGCCGATCCCTGGACTAGATGATATAATGGAGTAGAACAGTTTTTCCATTTACATGTGATTTGCATATACAAATTGTAGGTGATAGCGCAACTATGTGCGCTGTAATTAAATATATATTTTTTATTATTTCAATTCAATCAGAGTGCCAGTGATAATCATTCTGTATATCATACTTGGCACACATGCCCTAGATTGCCGACCACTGCACTAGATCATATATTGAAGCAGAATAGTTTGTATGCTAACCATTGGAATTTCTATTTAATATTAGCATTCCTTAGAAATGAGAAGCACAGAGAGAAATGAGAAACTAAATTATATATAAAAAAGTATAAGTACATGTCACTAGAACTTTTATTTTGTTGTTCAGTTCTCTTAAAAATGATCTCTTTGGCCTTTGAGATGACCAAATCAAAAAATATTTATGTCCATATATTCTCCAAGATCATTTAAAGAAATAAATAGTGTAGTACATTCAATACTAATTTCCAGCAAAGTATATTTATAATTGCTGCATTGTTTTCCTTTAAAAAATATGCTCTATTTAAATGTATCATTTATATTAGCAATTTTCTTTTCCACAATTTCCGATTCAATAATGATTTTCTCTTTATTTTCTTTTAAACATAATTATTACTCAAATGTTTTTACTTAGGTGATTTGTGAATTACCTGGGAAGCTTTTTCTTCATTTTTTTTTTTTCTGAGGTTTCATTTGCTTTCTTTTTCTTTCATTTTTAATTCAAATTTTTATTCATTTAATTTAAAATTTTTCATTTTAAATATGAACAGCAATAATAAACAAATATTTATACTTTTATATACAACTGCTATTGTCAACGATTTGAATTTAAGCAAACTTGAATTAAAATTAATTAACTAACAATTTTTAACAATCATATATATAGTTAAATGTATTTATATGTGATATCTATTTCCCTGCCTTCTTGTCAAGATGAGGAATCCTGAATATTATATAATACATATACAATAATGTAAGTGATATTTGATCACTATGCAAAAAATAAATTTGTGAAAGGAAAATAGCTTCGATGGTAAGATATAAAAATAATTCCTTCATTATACTAGATATTATCAATTGCTAAAAATCTCATTGAAATAATATTTTCATTATGTAGGCTCTGTCTATAGACCCTAGCTCAGTAGGGTTAACATATGTGGATTTACTTATAGACTTTAATAAAATGAGTTCTAATGTTTTCCTATTTTTTTCTATATGTTAACTATATTCCTCACTGTGTAATAATCACATGATAAAATGTCTAATATAAAAAAATCTTTTTGAATAATTTTAACTTTAGAAATTTAATTTTTATAAATAACTAAAGTTTATTTGATTATCAATATTTATGAGATTTAAGATTCCAGAAAAAATAATTTATTAGATTTTTAGTAATCCATAGATAAATGTTCTTTGCACACTCACAATAAATGATCCTGAGTTTATAAAAAAAACTTTATTACTTCTAATAATTTTTATATTAATGTTGCTTTAAAAAGATTTTGTTGAAATTATTTATGAAAGTAAACTACAACTCAACATCTAGTGGCAAATTTAGTGTAAATATAATTCAACCACATCTAACCGGGATCAAAACTAAAATGTTGTTTGACAATGGCTAACTTAAATGTACAAATGGATTAAATAATATAAAGATGAAAATAAATTTTCTATTAAAATGTTGAAATGTTAATTAATAAATACTTATAATATAAACAAACTTAGACATATGATAAAATACTGGTTAAAAATACTAAGAAAATAATTACCGATTATTTAATTAAATACAAAGAAAATAATTACTGATTATTTAATTAAGATACTTCTTTTAGTGAATCAATTATTACAGATAAGAAAAAAAACTTTATGCTATACTTCATACTATATTATTTCTTTAGGGAAGATTTCTATTTTTGATTTGAAATAATTATATTATATTTCCTAGGAAAGACACATGAAGGATCTTAATATAATTATTTTTCATTTCGGTAGCTTAAAATGTTCACCACATAATTCTGATATGGTTCTGAGTGACTTCTTATTTTTCTGACTTTCTTATGAACCAATAATTCATCATAAGATGAATGTTGATTCCAAATAGAGGCATTGGTTTCCTATATATAAGCATGCTACATGCAGTGCAGACCTGCACAGATTGTCATCCACAACTCCTAATTGTAAATAAGCTTACAATTAATTACTAGAAACTAATGGTCGAACAATAAATCCACAATTTTATCTTGGTTTCATTTACATCTATACTAGAAAAATTGTAAATATTTAAAAAAAAATTAATTTTTCAACCATATCGAAATAATTTATAGATGGATTCTGCAATAGAAAACTACCATAATTTTATAAATTAAGATTAATTTCTTTTTGTTGCTAGATAAGTTTATATTTCATAACACTAGTATCTGATATACAGAATTCCAAAGTTTAAACAAAAACGGTGAAGTCATTCTAATTTTTGTTAACTTCACTGTGTTTTTTTTGTCAATTCAGAATCAAAATTAATAGAATAACCCAGTTCATGATTTTATTTGAGATTATGTATGTCCAATCAAAAATGAAAACATTAAATAAATTCAGAATGAATGTCTTGCTTTTACCTGTTTGAACTAACAATTCTATACAGCTAGAATACAGGTAGTTTATATTGAAAAATAAATAAATAAATAAATTATACTAAGTGTGGAGATATATGTAGTGTATATTGTAATGGTAAAAATAAAAAAAAACAATTATGACATTAATAATGATGAATGTCATGCAAGCTAGATGTTTTATTTACAACAATATGAATGCCATTTCTTTTATCAGTAAAAATGACTTTATGGCCTGTAGTATATGTGCAAATACATAGAATGAATGCTTAAAGTTTTTTATTATAATCTTAAAATGAGAGTAACATAATGAATAGATGCAATAAACCCAATGCAACATCCATTACAGACAGTTTTCTATTAACTTTAAAATAAAATAGAGACATAAATAAAATTTTGAAATCCAGGAAACAATTGCAATTGATAACAATACTAACTTTATTATGCGTAATATGAAATATATAATAATTACAATAACAAAGAAATAATAATAATGATGACAATAATATATTAATACTTATACATTAATTCTTTATTTCAATAAAGAAACTCTATAACCACAAAAAAAATACATATTTTACTTATGTTAAAATATAAACTAATATTATTTCAAAACCTTTTTATTATAGTTTATTATTATACAATAATTGTAATAATCACACATTTATTTACTATTTATAATTTAAATTATTTTTAATTTAGATATTAAGATCATGAAATGGAGCAGAAGTATATCTATCAAGTATTTACAATACTTAAATCTCCCAATGTGTAGTAAAAATATAAAAATATATATACATCTATGCTCTGTTTCAAGTTAAACATATGTAATGCAAAGAAAAAGTTAATATTTATAATCATAATTATTTATTAAATATTTTATATGTCTATTCTATGAATAAGAATAAAGATTTAACTAAAATAATGTGTGCCACAACTTTATAATAGGTTCACAAATACATATGACAATAATTAATCAATACACATATTTTTAAAATTAATATTTGTTAAATAAAAAGTGTTATTACTATTATATTTTTATATATAATGCTTTTAGAAATTATATTTTTTTTTTTATAAAATAAACATCCCACCTGAGGAATTTGTATAATCCATTGTCAAGCTTTTCTTAATTTGCCTCCAAGTGCTCATATCTACATTACAAGCGCATAAGAAAAGTTAAAAATTCCAATTAGAATTTTTTTCATTTATTTAACATGAATGCTGTGATATTGAATAATAATTGTATCAATTATCCAAGTCTATCATTATGTGTCTCTTTGAAGCCCATAAATAATCCATGTTGAAACTAGCAATGTGATAATTGAATGGAACTATTATATTGGCCATTAGCTTTGAAAATCTGATTTGTTTTTGAGCAATAATTTTCTTTGTATATCCTTTTTGCTTTTTAGTTGAATGATAAATATAGCAAAATATAGGGTATCCATTGATTTTAAAGGCAGATATGCATTATTACAATTCACTAATTCCAAGTTAAGCTTTCCATCAGATTCCTTGGAAAAATATAGCAGCAAATGAAAGATAAACTTCTCACCTATTCTTATTATCTTAGAAATCCATGTTTTTGATTTCTAATTTATTTAATTAATCCACAAGTAAATTTTTAAATCATGGAATTCGAAGATAGTCTTTCTATTTGTGTCTTCTCAGATCAATGCCTTCTTCATCTCTTTTTATTCGAAACTTGTATTCTTTTTATCAATCAGGCAATCATTTCAAGAAACTTTTATTGATTTCCCTTGGTCTAGTGTTATTTTAAAATAAACTCATTTGTATAAATAAAAATATACAGAATATTATACAGATTGTAATAATAATTATTACCATTCAAAAACAGCATATTACTCCTTTTTATTATTTATTATAATCAATAACTAATAACAATATTAACTTTTACATCAATTATTTAAATATAAATATGTGTAATTTTTATTTAATTATTTATTATCATATATAAGTCTTTTAAACAATAATAAGAGCTTTTAGCTTGTTTTTTTTTAATACCCTCTCCCCCCTTTTAAGCCTTGATATGGCCATCCTTTTTACAATATATAAATTTATGTAAATAAGTATAAAATAAAAATATTTTATAGAGAAATTTTTGCATTATAAACATTCTTTACTTTTATCACTGAACTGAACTAATCTTAAATTGAAAGAGCTATTGCAAGGTAAAATTGCCATATAGTCTTTCTTGATTGGATATCAAGAGGTAATATATATTCTAAAAAAAATATCTTTAGTTTGCAGTAAACTACAGTGCTTATAGTCATTTTCTGATAAGATTAATGTGATGATCAAGCATTAAAATCACAAAGCATATTAGTTATTAAAAAGTTAAAAGTGCAAAATGTTGCATGTGAAAATGTTAAAATCTAAAGGAAAGGGAGGAAATCCTTGCTAGCCATAACATTTTTTATTTTCTCTCATAGTACAATATTTACATTGCTTTTACACATTGCAAAACAAAATAATAATTAATAAGATTAAATAATTGAATTAAATTTTTCAAAATACTCTAGCTAATAATAAATTAGCATGTTTTATTTAAATAAAATTCTCATTAAATAAAAAAAAGTTCTAAACTTATAGCAAGTAGCTCAATACAATTCTACATTTAATATCTACAATGATAATTTACGTTATTAAAACACAAAATTAAAATAATTACGGCGGAAAACATTACTCTTAAATTTCAAAATACAAAAAAAAAATGAAACTTAATAAGCAAATACTTCCTAAACAAAGTGGTGTGTGTGTGTGGATATATAAGATCTTAAGTCTGAATTATTTAAATATAATTCAAATTTGACACCATATTTAGTTTTGCTTCAGGTCATATTTCTAAATCTAATTCACAATTTATTTCAAAATTAGAGTTATTTAGAAGTACAGTAATTCATTTGCTTTTGTATATATAATAACTTCCTTTAAAATAAATGTTTGGTTTTTTTTTCAGTATGCTTTAACAAATTAATTTGTTTAAATTTAAGTGTCATAAGAATTATTGGGATTAATATTTTTGATCCTACAAGCCAGCTGGAAAAATCAATTAGGCGGTTGACTTTTGAATGACCTTGGGAACTACTGTATTACTATTAAATTGTAATAAAACTTTAACAAAAAACAGAATCTATTACAATTTGAGTTAAGAAGATGAAAAATTACTCTTTTTAATCCTTTGGATAGGGCTCTCTTTTTAAACACTCTTTAATGTTACCAAACCTGATTTAAGATGAAAACTTTAAAACATTTAAAACTGAATTATTAAATTTGTAATTTTTTTTTTTGTAACCATTATCAGAGCAATAACAATTTCCTTATAAAGTATTCTTTACACTGTGCCTGTGTGTGTATATATATATATACAGTGCATGCTAAAGTGAAAGTATATTGTAAGTCACAATAATTTTCCAGAAAATAATATAAAATATTAAAATATATGTTATATTTTAATAAAATAACATTTGCCATCAAAAGTTGTAAAAGATTATTTAAATTAAGAATCATAGAAAAAAATAGAAATATCTTTACTCATTTGATGGGAAATGTTATTTTACTGAAACTTCCTTTACATCCTTTAATATTTTACACAATTATTTCTGAAAAATTTTATAACTTGTTAAAAGCAACAGCAGCACATGGAAATATGTTTTGTACTTCAAGATCTAAGTTTATTTTTCTACTTATAAAATTACCAAAATATTTTAATTGGTTTATATTCTCAAGTTTATAATCATCCAAATCAAAAGTTACTGAAGAGTTAGTTGAATATTAATTATTAAAATCAATGGCTTTATATGTTCCATTCAAAATATTAACTATAATTTGTAGATCATTTTAATAATACAATTATCAGCATACTGTAAATGCAAAATCCAAGACAATGAAGTTCTTGTTTCTTCTTTTAATCAATTCAAATTAAAAATTCACCATCAAACTTGTATCACATCATGATCACTATTTCATTAAGTCATTATAAATATTTCTAAAGACCTGTGTCAAAAAAAAAATAAAAAATAATGTTGGAGCAAATATGTATATTTGTTTAATACTGATTTTCAATTCAAATGCTTCACATTTACCATCTGAAATAATAACACTTCCTTTCATTCCATCAGATACAAGTTGTATAATAAGAATCAATTTTGGTGGACAACCATGAAAGTAATATATAAGACACTTTTTTATTCCTGACAATTTTCTTTCATTTAGCATGCCTATATTACTTCTGATTCTCTAAAATCACTTTGGAGTCTCTAATATACATTTATCTATGACTGACATTAATCTATCAATAAAATCATTGAAGTTAGCTTTACTGTAGTGGAAAACAATGATATGCCATGATAATTACTATAATTTTTTCTATTGCTTTTATTTATTATATATATATTGGGTTTTTTTATTTTTTAAATTTATATATGCATCAGAATCAAATGTTTTGTTAACATGTTTCATTTGAAAGTGTTTCAGAAAAGTGTATAATATGTATACTTAGAGTTTATTATTAATAATTGAAATGAATCATAATCTAAATGCATTCAGATGATACAATTTATCAACTTTACTTTGAACAATTTTTAGCAAAACACTTTTTATTGTACATATATGCGTACACAATCTTATGTTTCAACTGTTTTGCAGTCTTCTTCAGAGCTATAATATAATGAACAAAATAAAATACATAACTATATAAATATATCATAAAAATGTAAACAATAAACTTAATAAAATAATAAAAAATTAAAAAACAAAACCCAAATAAAATAATAGAGGTAATATAAAATAAAATATATAATATAAATATAAAATAAATATAAATTATATATGTGTATTCCTGACTGTATACATACATATTCATGAACAACTATTAATTTAAATATATTATTCATTTTTATTATTTTTAATAATCTCCTAATTACTTCTATTCCTTATAAACTTAAATTTTAGTTTTATTAGCTCCACCTTAATAAAAAAAAATTTTTTTTCATATAATTTTCAGTTCAACCTTAATTCATTTATTAAGAATATTCTTTTTAATTTTCAAATCATATAATATCTATTATTTTGTTATTCATTCTTGTTTTTAATATCTAAAAACTATAACTATTATAAACTTTTAACTTACCCACTTTTACTTTAATTTTTTAAAAGCAAAAAAAAAAAATTTTTTTATGATGAGATGAAATGCACTGTGACTTCTCCTTTATCAAAAAAATCTCTCAACTACCATATCCAGAGAAATCTGTTAGCTACTTTACCTTCCTTTTCCATTCCTCATCCTAAGTTTTTCCCATATTCTTCTCTATCCTGCTCCATCCCATTTCCACAACATAATTTTTATTAACTCCATGGCCTTTATATCTAAATCCCCCTTAGTTTTCCAAACTCAGCATAAAAACTAAGAACCCACCTTCTATATAATCCCTTGTTTATATTTATTTTCCTACAACTTCATTATTTGTGCCCCTTTTACTTGCAAACATTTACATTCAATTAATAAATGCTTAATATTTTCTATGCCTTCCTTACACAATTTGCAGAGTAAATCAGTCACATTTTTCCATTTATACATATATATTCCCTTGTTGCTAAAGATCCTGTTTGAGTCTTAAACAGTAAATTACTTTCCTTGCTATTATCATAAATTAACTCGAACCCAATATTCTGTTTACTTCTATATATATTTAAACTCTTTTTACTCTCCATACTAGTTCTCCATTTCTCCAATTCCCTATTCTTTATTAGTGCATCTATTCTTCTATCCCATCCCTTGCAACTATTATACTCAACAATTCTCCCAACATAACCACCCCACTTTTTACATAAATATACTGACATAAATTCTTTATTCAAATCTTCTGCATACCATGCCACCCTTCTCACCTATCTTGCTGCCTGCCCTTTATTCATAACCCAATTAAATACTATATATCTTAGCTCATTCTATTACATATTATTTAAATTAACTATATCTATAATTATTACAACTCCTTATATATATATACTTAAAGTTCTATTACTATTATTATATAACTCTCTCTTATAAATTTATATCATACTGTTTTATAAGTAAATATTATTCTAAGTTTTTATTTCATTAATATGTAATATCTATAAATATATTCATGTTT
Organism: Epiperipatus broadwayi; assembly: GCA_028023455.1. Classification (NCBI taxonomy): domain Eukaryota; kingdom Metazoa; phylum Onychophora; class Udeonychophora; order Euonychophora; family Peripatidae; genus Epiperipatus; species Epiperipatus broadwayi. Next base: position 2,534,516 of record JAQFVV010006296.1, on the reverse strand, counting down.
ATACTCTATGTAACCATTTTTTACAACTCATAATTCATTTATAAGTAATTTTCTCTTTACATATTTTCCTCTATATATCTTTTTAAAAAACTATATTTATACTAATGTATCCTAATTTCAGAATCTTTATTAAATTTTGGTTTTATCTTTTTTATTAGTATTGCTTCTTTTATTTTCCTTTCATTAATATTGTCTATATGTAACATCATTTTTACTGAGTTTTGTGTAAATTTGTGTCCTGTGTCCTTCATATGTGTGTGTATATATATATATATCAATGATTTATTATCTGACATGTTGTTCTATAAAAATAAGATTAAAACAATATATGTCAGATAATAAATCACCAATACACATAGGATATAGGATATAAATTTACACAAAGTTCAATAAAAATGATGTTCCATACAGACAATATTAAAGAAAGAAAATAAAAGAAGCAATATTAATAAAAAAAGATTAAACCACTAAACATCACATGATCACCATTCTTTATGCTTACACAAGCTGTTTAACACACAGACAAAACTTTTTGTACAGTAACACAACTTAGTGCAAGCCAAAGATAAAAGGTGGCTGCTGGAGGGTTGCCTTAGATCCTAAGATCTAGGTGCAGTGCTCTCAGCTCCAAGGCTCCACACTGCTGAAAGTTATAAGCTAGAAACTAGTCTGGGGATATTGGATGAGTAGATACTGATAGGGATTTTATGCACAAACCTTCCTGCATCCATTGATTATTCTGACTTGCACTGAATGGCAATACTATGAGAGTTTTGCCTATGTAATAAAAAAGATAAACCCAAAATTTAATACATTCTGGAATTAGGATGACATTAGAATAAATATAGTTCTTAACAAGATATATAGAAGAAAATATATAAAGAGAAAATTACTTATAAATGAATTTAGTATAATATTTACATATAAAACAGTATAATATAAATTTATAAGAGAGTTATATAGTAATAGTAATAAAAGTTAAAGTCTATAAATAATATATATATATTATTTATATATATGAGTTGGTTTTTTAGATCTAATGTCCCAACTCCTCACTGAAGAGACCCATAGGTCGAAACCGGTCTGGGGATGGTGACCATTTAAAATAAAAATGATTTGAATGCCTTCTCTTGTAGTAGCATTTGTCATAAAAAAAAAAAAAAGCTTGTTTAGAGATATTAGCATGCTCTTAATTTTACATATTTGTAAGTGCAAGCTATATATAAGTCATGTGACATCTGACTTGTTACTATTACTATTATTATTTTGCTGTTGTGGCTTTAGCTAAATTAAAGAGCTAAGCTTACTAATATATGGAGTATCTGAATTAAGTTCAGTCCCATATGATTTTTTCAGTTGGAGTGCTGACTTTAAAGACATGTAGATGTCTAAAAGTTTCAGATCTTCTTCTAACAATTATCTTTTAGATAAATGCTTTGCTTGAGTTGGTTTTTTAGATCTAATGTCCCAACTCCTCACTGAAGAGACCCATAGGTCGAAACCGGTCTGGGGATGGTGACCATTTAAAATAAAAATGATTTGAATGCCTTCTCTTGTAGTAGCATTTGTCATAAAAAAAAAAAAAAAAAAGCTTGTTTAGAGATATTAGCACGCTCTTAATTTTACATATATATATAAAGAGTTGTAATGATTGTAGATATAGTTAGTTTAAATAATATGTAATAGAAGGAGCTAGGGTATAAGGTGAGAAAGTGGTTTTTAAGTGTAGGTAGTCTAGAGAGAAAATCAGAGGAGAGGGAGCAAAATGTAGTTAAGAAAGATAGGACAGAGTATGGTTTTAGTGGAGTGTCAGAAAATATGGGTGAAGGAAGTAGTAATGCAATGGAGATGGTTAGACAGAGAATAAGTAAGATAGAGGAAGAAATGAAGGATGTAGAAGTAAAGTTAAAATTGTTAGAGATGAAGTGTGGGGAGATAAAGGAATTATTGAGTAGAAATGATAAGGAAGAAATGGATAAGGAAATTCAGAAGGTGGTAGAAAAGGTTAAAGATGGAGTAGAGAAAGTAGATTATGAGGCAGTATTGATAGGAGATTCACTAATAAGAGAATGTGGGGATATAATTGCAAGAGAAAATAGAAGCAGATATGTTAGAGTATGTTTGCCTGGAGCAAAAATTAGGGATGTGACAGATAAAGTAAGAAAGCAAGGTAGTAGAGATGTATATGTAATGGTAGGGACTAATAATTTGTTAGAGCCATCAGAGAAAGTAATGGATGAGTATGTAGAATTGATTAGGAATTTGAGAGAGATTAAAGGAAGAGTAGGAGTAGTGGGATTATTACCAAGATTTGATAAGAGGCATTTATTAGATAGGGCATGTTCTATAAATGAGAGAGTGAAAAAATTGTGTGAGAGAAATAATGTTGTGTTTGTGGATGTATGGGATTGGTTTATTGGAAAGAGGGAGTTGTATAGTAAAGATGGTTTGCACTTAGGAAAACAAGGAAGTGAAGTTTTAGGGAGTCTGATATTTAAAGAATATAATTCGGGAAACCTTTAAAGGGGGTGGGCTTTTAAATTGTAATATTATCAAAAAGAAGAAGAATGGAGGGGATATAAGAAATAAGCAAAAGATGGTTGATTTAGATATAAGTGTAGATGTGGAGAGGGAATGGTTTTGTAAGATTAGTGGTAAGAAAGTTTGTTATAAACGTAATGGAGAAGAAGGAAGCAAAAGAATTTATAAAAGAGTAGTTAGGAAAGAAGAAATTGTTAAAATTGGGTTTTTGAATATGCAAGGTGGTAGGAGACCAGAAAAATGGCTGGAATTAAATAAAGCAATTGAAAATGAAGGGCTTGAGGTATTAGCAGTAGTGGAAACTCATCTAAGAGAAGAAGAAGAACCTATTTTGGAAGAGGTAGTATGGCAGGGTATAAACAGAAAAGAAAAAGAAAAAAGGGGTGGTGGTATAGGTGTTATATCGAAAAAAAATTTAAATACTGTTAAATGTCAAGAACATTTGTGGTTTGAAATAAGGTTGGGTAGACAAGAATGGATGGTGGCTGTAGTGTATATCACCACTGGAGATAGTCAAACTGTAATGGAGTGGAACAATAGTATATATGAATGCCTAGTTAAGGATATACAGAGTTTTAAAGAAAAAGAAGAGAATAATGGTTATAGGGGATATGAATGGGCATATTGAAGAAATTGATGATGTAGATAATAAGAATGGTCAGTTTTTGAAGGAATTTTGTCAAAGAGTAAATTTGAGCATTGGGAATTTATCAAATGTATATGATGGACAATACACATGGTCTAGGAATAATGTATTTCACACAATAGATTATGTATTGGTAGAGAAAGAGGGAATGAATAAAATACGAAAAATTAAGGTGTTTGATAATGAAGAGAGAGTGTGTAATAGTGATCATAACTTTATTGTAATAGAAATGGTTAGTAATGTGATGGAGGATAGAAATAAAGGTAGAAATAATAGTGAAAGATGTGGATGGAGAGTGAATGATAAGAATAAGTTGGAAGAGTATAAAATAAAAGTTGAAGAAATCATGGAGCAGTTGGTTGGGGATGAGTATAAGGACTGGTGTGGTGAAGTAGAAAAAGTGGCAAATAGGGTTTTAGTCGAGAATATGAAGAAGAATAAAAATAATAAAAAAATGAGAGTTAGTAAAAGTGTAAAAGAGAGGAAAAAAGCATGCAGAGAATATAAGTGTGCTATTAAGAATAAAGAAAGTGAAAATGATATTAATGCTAAATGGGGAAAGTACTTGGAAAAGAAGAAGCTAGCTAAAATGGATAATTATAGAGAGAGGATGAAGTTAAATAATAAATTGTTGGAGGATATTAATAAAAGTGGAAGAGATGGGAGTAAAAAATTTTGGAATTACATTAAAAGGAGAAATGTAGGGGAAAGAGAGATAGTATTAATAGATGATGAGGGAATAGAATGTAGCTCTAGAGGTGAGCTAGAGAAAATCTTAAATAGATATGTAATGGATATAGAAAAGATGTTAGATGTGAAGGAATTAGTGATAGAAAACATGAAAGCAGTTAGTAGTGGGAATATTAGGTTCACAAAAAATGAATTGAATGAGGCAGGAAAGAGATTGAAAAGTGGAAAGGCGAGAGGTTTAGATGGATGGGCAGCAGAGATGGTAATGAATTTAGGGCATAGAGCAAAAGCAAAGTTATTATCATGTTTTAATAAGATGGTGCAGAAGACAGTTTTTCCAGGTAGTTGGAGTAATACAAGAATAAGATTATTATTTAAAGGAAAGGGTAAGGATCATAGAAAGTTAAATAATTATAGACCGATAGCAGTAACATCAGTTTTATATAAAGTTTTCGCATATATGGTAGCTGGAAGAGTTGTAAAATGGATGGAAGAGAATAATGTAGTGGGGGAAATGCAAGGAGGTTTTAGGTCAGATAGGCGTATAGGAGATAGTTTGTTTGTAGTTACACAACTTATGGAGATGAGTAGGAATTCAGGTAGATCATTATATATGAGTTTTATAGATATAGAGAAAGCATATGATAGAGTAAATAGAAATAGATTATGGGTAAGATTAGCCAATTTGGGAATGGATGAAGCTTTAGTAAATATTATTAAGAAATTATATGAAAATAATTATTATACTTACCAATTAGGGGATATAGAATCAGTTAAAGTTAAAAATGGAGTGGGATTAAGGCAAGGATGCCCTATGTCACCGATTTTGTTTTTGTTGTTTTTGAGTGAAATGGAAAAAGCAATAGAAAGACTAGGAAGAGGGGTAGAGATACCATTAATAGGTGGCAAAGGAGTATATACTTTGTCGGGTCTTTTTTTTGCAGATGATATCTTTTTATGTGCAGAAAGAAGAGAAGATATGGATATTATGTTGAGGACATGTGCAAGGGTGGGTAAAGAGATGGGGATTAAATTTAGTGAAGAAAAATCAAATATAATGATGGTTAATACTGGGGAAAGAGAGGATGTAGTTTTTTTATTGGGGGATATAAAGTTAAGTGTGGTGGATAGATATAGGTATTTGGGAATCATCTTATGTAATCAGGAAAATTGCTTGGTTGAATGGGAGAAAAAATTGGTAAATGAAGCAAAGAAAAGAAAAGGTTTGGTAAAGAAACTAACAGTATTTTCATATAATAAATATGATGTAGCTAGAATTGTATGGAAGGGAGTTGCAGTAGCAGGGTTAACATATGGTAATGATGCATTATGTGTTAGTAAAAGGATTTTAGATTATTTAGAGAAAGTACAAAGGGAAGTAGGAAGACATGCATTAGATGCAGAGATGTGGACAGCAAAGGAGGCAATTCAAGGAGAAATGGGATGGTCAAGTTTCTATATGAGAGATGCAAAAAAGTAAAATGAAAATGTTTGGTAGGTTGCAGTTTATGGATAGTAAAAGAATAGCCAAAATAGTGTTTAATTGGGTTATGAGTAAAGGGCAGGTAACAAGATGGGTGAGAAAGGTAATGCGGTATGCAAAAGATTTGGATAAAGAATTTATATCGGTATACTTGTATAAAAGGTGGGATGATTGTGTTAGGAGGATTGTTGAGTGTTATAGTGGTAAGGAATGGGATAAAAGAATAGAAGTATTAATAAAAAATAGGGAGTTGGAGAGATGGAGAAGTAGTATGGAGGGTAAGAAGAGTTTAAATATATATAGAAGTAAACGGAATATTGGAAGCGAGTTAATTTATGATAATAGTAAGGAAAGTAGTTTATTGTTTAAGGCTCGAACGGGATCTTTAGCAACAAGAGAATATACATGTAAATGGAAAACTATGGGTGATTTAGCGTGCAAATTGTGTAAGGAAGGTATAAAAAATATTAGGCATCTGTTGATTGAATGTAAATGCTTGAAAGCAGAAAGGGTACAGATAATGAAGTTATGGGAGAATAGGTGTGAACAAAGTGACAATACAGAAAGTGAGTTAGTAGTTTTTATGCTGGGTTTGCGAAAAGATAAGGGGGATTTTGATTTCAAGGCCATAGAGTTGACAAAAATTATGTTGTGGAAATGGGATGGGGCAGAATATGGGAAGACTTAGAGTGGGGAATGGAAAATAAAATGGCTAACAGGTTTATCTGGGCATAGTTGCTGAGATATTCTTGACTTCGTTTAAGGAGAAGCCAAATACATCACATCACATCACATTAAAAAAAACAAAAAACATTTTTTTTTTGCTTTTAAAAAATTTAAGTAGTGGGTAAATTAAAAGAGATATTAAAAAAGGATAAATATTATTAACGACAGAAGAATGAATAAGAAAATAATAAATACTATATGATTTGAAAATTAAAAAGAATATTCTTAATAAATGAATTAAAGTTGAACTGAGAATTATATGAAAATAAAATAATAAATATACCTATAATTGAAAAAAATTCTAAAATAATAAATATTTTATTAAGGTGGAGCTAATAAAACTAAAGTTTAAATTTATAAGGAATAGAATTTGGAGATTATTAAAAATAATAATATGAATAATCTATTTAAATTAGTAGTTGTTCATGAATAAGTATGTATACAGTCATGAATACACATGTATAATTTATATTTATTTTATATTTATATTGTATATTTTATTTTATATTACCTGAATTATTTTCTTCGAGTTCGATTATATTTATATCAGTTTTGTTATATTTTATGTTATTTTTTATGTTTTTATTATTTTATTAAGTTTGTTGTTTTTATTTTTATGGTATTATTTATATAATTATGTATTTTATTTTGTTCATTATATCATAGCTCTAAAGAAGACTGCAGGATTGTGCATGCATGCATATATGTAAAATAAAACGTTTTTTGCTAAAATATGTTCAAAGTAGAGTAGCTAAATTGCATTTATATAAGATATTACAGCAAAATAAAGAAAGTGGTAAATTTGGTAATATTTCATTCAGATGATATTAGAAAGTTGGAGTAATTTTTTATCAATGATTTCAAAACAACACCAACAGTCAATATAAAAAAGTAAAGTATAATATTAATTGTCAGGTGGTAATAGTGCTCAAATTATTATAAATAGCATTTGATAAACAGCATCACCGTAAATAAATAGGCTTTTTATGAGTTATATGATGAAACAAAAATTAGCAAAGCAGGTCTGAAGTATACTGGTCTTTATAACAATTCTTGCTGACCAAAAGCTTAAAACAAAGAAAAGCTCTGTTATGATAGGAATAATATAATATTATATTCAGCAACAAGTCATAATTTTGATCATCTATACCTGGTTACAACATAGCTATAGTATGAGTGGATATTTTCCTCAATAAAGTACTTTTGTACAGAATACCACCAGTTGTAAAAATAATTCATTTCTGTTTCACAATAGTGGCAGTTAAATCATGTATGAATAAAATTTTTCAGTCCATATTATTGCCTTTTCTGTGAAGTTATTCTGCAGCTCAAATTCCAGAAAAATAATGCATATCCAATCCTACTAAATCTACAGTAAATCTAAAGGTTTTTTTTTTTTATCAGATCAATCTCAAACTTCTCATTCGTTCACAAAGTATTGGATTCTATATTATTTTGTCTCCTCATCTATCTAAATAATGTGTTGTTTCAGATATTAAATATATTATTCACATGTTAACAATTTGCACACTGCTGATTTTCAATTCATTTAAGACCCTCTTTCCAGATGAGAAATTTATAAAAGTAGTAAATCCATTGGCAATGTTTGTAAGAAGCATATGATGGGATGCCCAAAAGAAAAATGAATTTATTTATAAAAATTAGCATACTTATTTGTTCTAATTTGCTTGTGTGTATAGTGCAATTGTCCTCAAAACTGTATATTGTTACCAAATAAATCAATAAGAACGACTGAGCTTAGCGCTTTTGAAGGGTCCAGCCTTCATAATCATAGCTTGACTGCTAATATGGTTAACGATATGCAAATTTAAGCTAAATATGCTAGACATTCCATTTCCTCAATAAAACATAGCATGTGTCTTTCCTGTTTATGGTGTCTTTGTTTCTGGAAATGAAGAAGGCTTCTTTGACTTTTCTTTTGAGGTCATGTCTCTCTCGGCAGATGATTGTGGGGTTATCTGGAATACACTCATGGTGGCTTGTGTTTATTTGACTTAATCATACTTATTTGTATATTGTGAAACTTCAATCTCTTTTAAAGTACTTTCCATTTTTCAATGTCTTTAATCAAATATTTTTTCCAATTCCTCAAAATATTTTTTAAGTTGCTATTGATGATGTCTTTTAATACTTCTGCCATTTTTTGTTTCAACTTTTCAATATTAGCAAAATGTTTTCCTGCAGGTTCTTTTCCAAGAAAATTAAAAAAAAAGAAGTATAAAGCAAGATCAGTTTAATATGGAGGATGAAGCGAGGGTGTCATAACCATTTTTGGTCAAAAATTACTCAACACCCAGAATTTCTTGGGCATGTGTGTTGAGCATGATGGAGAACCAGTCATATGTTTTCATATTAGATATTTTTCCCCCAATGAATGGTGTTGCAATGTTTTCAAAACTTACAAATCTAAATCATATCTGATTGCTTGACTCCAGGATACAAATTCTATATGCTCAATCTCCCCCCTCCCTCCAAAAAAAACAAAACAAATGAGCATTATTGTTGTGCTTTTCTGAAATGAGGAGAAATGTGAATTTTCCATTAAATAGACTGCTATTTTATTTCTGAATGGTAATTGTAACACCTCTGGTTATGACTTTGGAAAACAAATCAAGGTCTGTTTCTAAGCATTCTTTCAAAACACTCCATTTAAGTTCACTAACAGGAATTCCATGAAATCCCAGTCAGTTCCACAAGTCCATTAATATCCAATGACAATCTTTTAGAATTAATTAATTTTCCATTACATTTTCATTAGTTTGGAGTCAAAGGAAATCCAAAATGAGATTCATTAAATAACCAAAACATCACATTTCTACAATTTCTTATATGTATACAATCTGTTAAAACAGTTGCAAACTCTCTCCATACAATAGTACCCACCCAGTGCATAGCAATCAATAAATAGAATCATTGATTAGCATGGTTTATATTGGGTGGTACTATTGTATAGAAAGAATTACTAATGTTTTAATGAGAATCATCAGTGACATTTCATTTTGCTTACATTAAAAAACCATTCTTTAATTTGAGTTTTACTCATGGCAGTGTAGTAGAAATGTCCCCGTCCCCCCCCATAAAAAAAATCTTCATAGCTGCATATTGTTGGTGTGAATCAACCATAACAAAATAGAAAAAAAAAATTGAACAACTCATTGAAAAAAAAATCACTGGACCCAAGCCCAACTTTCTCCATCAACATTGGTTGGCGTACTAAATCATATGGATTTCACAAACATTTACCTACTAATGGAATACTGTATTACAAGTGCCCACATTATGAAAGTTGATTCCAATTTATTTTGGGCACCTCTTCATATAATGTCTATTTTATTGATAACTTCTTAGATATGGAAATATGCAATTATTTATATTTAAATCTATTATGTGTATAAGCAGTAAAAACCAGAAAAGCAACAAAATATAATATCAAAAAGCTAAATGGACGAGATTTTAAGATATTTGAATATTCTCCATAAATTCCAACAGTATAAAAAAAAACAATATATGTATTTTGTAAACATAATAAATTATTATAATATTCTAATAAAAATAAACTTACTGCTAACATAGGATCGTTAATTTCAACTTCTTTCATCTCACCATTGTTGGAATCTTTGTAAGTAATTTTATATCCAAGTAATTCACCATGAATTGAATTTTCAGGAGGGGGTAACCAAATAACTCTAATAGAGGTACTACTGGTATTATGAGCCTGAACTATAACTGGTTTTTCACTTGGAACTATTAAAAATAAAAAAAAGAGATGAAAATTTGATTTTAATTATTTAACAATAAAAATATAGTCAATAAAAAATGTGATCAATGTAATTTGATTAAAGAAAATTATTAGTGAGAAAAAAAAAATTAAATTAAAAAATAATGAGGCTGAAAATTGTATAGAAGATCAATGATTTGATCAAACAAAATAAATTCCTTAAAATCTGAACATCTATTATATATATATATATACAAGTAAATGCTTACAATTTACAATTCAACAACAATATCTGCACCATTTGGTTCCAACACTTTGCACAGATAACAAAATTCATTTGTAGTAGTGAACTTTATACAATAAACATTTTAAACATACACATGTATATGCAATTCAGACTTTTTCAAAGTGTATACATTGTAATTACCAATTCACTTTAGCAGCAATGAAGTTAAATATTCTTTCATCACATTCACTTATTCTCATTATATAATCTTAAACAAAACCAAAAGATATTTTTCTTTGTTTTTAATTTATCTCATATTATCCATACAAAGTCATCATGTTGTTCTCTCCCCCCTGCCCTACAGCATCCTATGTTTCTAATTTTTAGCTCATTTTTTGCCTCTTCTCCTTAATACCCAAAGCTCCTGACATTATCTCAAGTAATGGCATTTCCCTAGTATTATCACAAATTGTTTCATATTTTATACATTTTTTATTCTTATAAAACTCTAAAGTATTTTTTAATTATATAATCTTTTTCCATAATTTTAATTATTTTTCTCTAATCAATTTATTATTGTATTTTCCTATCCCTCATTATAATGGATCTGCAGTATATACTTTCATTTATAAATACATAACTTTGTATATTGTTTATTCATTTTCCTTAACTTTGTTTTTCCCTAATAAATTTATCTATTTTCTTTTCTAATCATAGATCTATAATATATGCTTTACATAACTATTCCATTTCAAATATAAAATCATAAAAATACATTTCTTATTTATTAACTTTGTATATTGAAAAAGCTTTATTGAGCACTATCCTCTCTACATAATCCAATTCAACACTACTTTTACTAATCAATTTATGTTAATTTATATTTTCAAATATTTTTAAATTTGCTTCTAATATCCCTAATTAAAAAGAATTTCATCCCATTTCCTCTTCATTAGTCTTATTTGCTGACCACAATTTACCATATAATACATACTTTCCTGCTTTCTTTTGAATTCTATTAAAAAAATTTCTGACTTCTCTAATGAATATAAAGTTCCTCATTTCCATATATTAATGTAAATATCATTACTTTTTCAAAATTATCCTACACAAAACATAATAAATAGCTATAGCAAATTTTTCCATTCACACCACTTCTATTTTCATGACATCCAATGTAAGCTTTAGTAATCAAAAGATGCCAGACAGTAGGTCTTAATACATCCAAAATTTCTCACTAAAATTAATTTCACTTTTCTTCTTAGCTCTGCATACTGTCCTAATAACTCCATAATTTTTATACTATGAAAATTGTTGTCTCTACTCTGAACCTTCCTATCTCAATCTGTAATTCTATCTATTGTCATTTAATGATAGCATATATCTTTGTTTTAAGAAAATTTCATATTTAATTTCCATTAAATATAAATTATCCAGTTCATGTTTAAATAGTTAGCCTGGTAAAAACCCTTAATCATTCTTAACAAACTCAAATCGATTCTCATATTCATCCCCCCCCCCCCCAACAGCTAAACCACATTATCATAAACTTTTTCTGTATCTAAAATGCTATAAATGATGGTTTATTTTTTTTCTAAGTCATTTCAATTAGCAAAATAACAATGAATAAATTATTTCTTATAGATCTTTGTACTTAAACAAAATCCATTTTGAAAATCCTTCAAAATTATTTTCAGTCAACAAAGTAATAATGAAAAATTATCTCTTATTAGCAAAATAACAATGTATAAATTATCTATTATAGATCTTTCTACTTGAACAAAATCCATTTTGAAACTCTGAAAATTATGTATTCTTTTATCAAAATTCTTACTGATCCATTAAAAACAAATATTAATATATTACTTTTCTTTCAATAATTTTTAAAAACTAGTATATATACCTACAAGCTGGACAATACAGCATAGCAAGAATAACAAATATTGAAGTGACCAAATATCCACTTGCTACTAATCACCAATATTAACATTTTTAATCAAATTAACAATAAAATATCCATTTGTGCACTTATAGTATCTTTCAATCTCATGTAGAAATGTATTATTGGTTTTAGTTTACTTTTTATTTTATTTTGTCTTATATTAATAATTTAATAAATTATTAAAGGGTTTGATGTGTGGATCTATCTTATATATTGATCAGAAAAAAAAATCTTATTTTTCCTTATAATCAAGATTAAAAGTTTTCTACTAATTATTCAAACAGAAATATATTTTAATTATGCAAATTTGAAAGTTTTATAAATGCTACTTAATTACTAATGGCTTGGAAAAAAGAGAGAGAGAGAGAGAGAAAATGTTGGGAGGGGGAAATCTAAATTTTAAAATAGGCTCTATTGTGAGGGCCAGTAATTGCATCTTACTAAAAAAAATTCACCTGATAAATTGGAAGACAAAGGATAAAATATTTTTTTGCCATTTCTATTGTTTGTTGTTTCTAAAAATACCATACAAGTGTGAATCTTATTTCAAAGGAAAATCAAGGCAATTGGAAAAGGAAAGTGGAGAAAGAAAAACTATAAAGTGTAAAAAACAAGAAAAGAAGAATTGGTAAGCCATAGGGGTTGAAGGAGAGTATACAGAGAAATTCTATAGCAATGAATCTACAATGTTTTCTGCCTAGACAAATCAGACTCTTCCCCGGGAAATGTTACCTTCTTTTTTGAGCCCAATGTCATGGCAGGAATTGATAAGTTCTGGAAGGAAAGGTGCCGACCAGCTAGCTGAGGTTGCAACACTCTAAACTGAGACAATCTAGATATATGCAATAAGCATACAAGCACATGGTTTCAGACACAGGAACCTTTCATTCATGAGTGAATTCGGTGCTCAGATAGCTGCCAGTTAAATGTGACAATGAGAATCTATACCAATTTCGTCAGCAGTAACAGCGCTGCATAAAGTGGATAATTATGAATTGTTTCTTTAAATGAACACTAGAGCATTTGGGGGGGAGGGGATTTCAATTTAGAGACTCATTTCATACCCTATAATAAAATTTATTTTGAAAATTGATCTCTCTCTCAATACTATTGAGTTTGGCATTAACTTATCTTATCTATATACATTCATAATAGTTTAAAACCATAGTCTTTTTTATAAATTTTGTCTTGTTTACATTTTGTTTTGCTCTGCATGATGTACATGTAGGTGAGAGAGAGACAATCTTGGAAAGTTAGCGTAAATAGGATAGGTAAACAAATGAATAATAGGGCCTCAGAGATACTTATTGACAATTTAGACTTGCTAGTTCTATCACATAATCCAAATGGTGAGGGTTTGAATTGATCCAGTGGGATAATGATCAATTGTACAATACGTCTAGTCAGGAGTTGAGATCTTAGGAAGTACCTCGTATCTCCGCCAATTCATAAAAGTGGATGCCAGCATATTCCCTCAGGTGAGAATAAATACTCAAGATTATCTGAGGAATAGCATACAAAAAAGAAATTAGGAACAGAGTTGTGGAAAAAGAAAGATTAAAAAAAGATTGGCTTGCTTGAATGCATTGTTACACAAGTCATTATAAAACTTAATAAAAATTTGATTTGATTATTTTACTTGAGTGTATGTCTGAGTTTATAAATTATGTATTAAAGATGTGAGTTATGTTATTGGGTATTTGGGCACAGTAATTAGGTGTTTGAGGGTTTGGGTGATTGTGCTATATAAATAAATAAAAAAAAACTAGGGTTTGGGTCATATTACAAAATGGAGATTCATTCAAACCTAGTTCTAAGCTATCTGCATGGTGGCACCATGTAGCAGCCATTCTATTTGCAATTTAGTAAACTTTATTATACCGGTCATTATGTACCATGATACATGCATGTGCATATACACAGAGACAAATAATATTATTTGTGTATTTGTGGATTTGGAAAAAGCATTTGATAGAGAATCTGGAATAAACTTATGACCATCTTAAAAAATAAAAGAGTATCTTGGAAAAAGAGAAGATTGCTTTGGAATATGTATACTGAGCAAAAGATAAGAATTAGACTGGAGAATAATGATATTAATGAAATGATTATAGAAAAAGAAGTTAGGCAAGGATGCAATATGCCCCCTGTTCTTTTTAATATTTATTTAGAAGACATGTTAAATAATTATTTGGACTGTACAGAAGCAAATGTTGGAGGTAGAATAATAAAATATATAAGATTTGCAGGTGATATTGCTCTTATGGCTGAGGATGAAAAGTGTGTTCAGAATATATTGAATATATTGGAAAAATAATGCATGGAATATGAAATGAAAGTGCTTGTGGATAGGGAGGAATGCAAAAAGACTGAAGGTTGAAATCCATGATAATATAGTTCATCAGGTAAAGAGATTTAGATATTTGGTAGTTGTTTCAGTGAGAATGGAAGAAATAAAGATGAAGTGAAAAGAAGAGTAGCATTAGTAAAGGAGGTATTTACTAAGAGAAAGAAAATATTTTGTTGATCTTTGAAGAGAAAATTTAAAAAAAGATTATATGCCAGTATGGAGTGTACTATGGTTGTGAAATGTGGACTGAGTAATAAAATTAGAAACAGATTGGAAGCCCTTAAGATACGATTATGAAGAACTGGAAAAAATCAGTTGGGTGAATAAAATAACAAACAAATAAATTTTAAAACAAGACAATGAAAAAAAAAAGATTGAAGAAATTTAGAAATAGAAGGAGGAACTGAATTGGACATATTTTAAGAAGAGAGAATAATTAATGAAAGATGTTTTGGAAGAAATGGTGAGTGGAAATAAAAAAAAAAGGTAGTTTTTGCCAGATAACATTTAAGATATATATATATGTTGAAATAAATATTTTCATAGGCAAACAATATTTTATAAATTATGTTTTTGGGAATAACCATGTTTAATAAAACAGAATTGAAATAAAATTTCATTTCACAAGATAACACTAGTAATCACATGATTGTTGCATAGATAATAATTATGTCAGTTGGTTGTTGAATAGTTTGGATTAAATTTGGATGGTTTTTTTTTTCATTTGTGTGAGGAAACTCTTCTATAAGGATGCTAATTTTATTGTTTCATTAAGTTTGTTAATACAATTTGTTTTTGTTTTTTTTAAATATTTCTATAGTCTCCCTAAATATTCTTTAATGGTGATTGTTGGATATGGATACGATTTTAGTAGTTGAGAAATCCATGCAATGGCCAGTGTCTAAAACATGAAGAGCAAGCGCTGAAGATATTAAAAAGTTTTTTACTGCATTGATATATTCATCTCATGAAATAAAATTTCATTTCATAAGATAACACTAATAACCACATGGTTGTTGCATAGATAATAATGTCAGTTGGTTGTTGAATAGTTTGGATTAAATTTGGATGTTTTTTTTTTCATTTGAGTGAGAAAACTCTTCTATATGGATGCTAATTTTATTGTTTCATCAAGTTTGTTAATACAATTTATTTGGATACGATTTTAATATTTGAGAAATCCATGCAATGGCCAGTGTCTAAAACATGAAGAACAAGTGCTGAAGATGTTAAAAAAGTTTTTTAGTGCATTGATATATTCATCTCTTCTAACATGACAATTGCTTCTTCCTAAGTATGTGTTTTGGCACATGCCATATGGGATAAATAATAAGTATGTGTATATATATCTACGCAAGAACAAGAAATAATAAATAAATAGTTAAACATATTTTAAAAAATTCTATTCGAGTTGTGGAAAAAAATCAAAAATGATAATTTTACAAAAAATTATTAGAAAATTTAAAAATATGTTTAGTACTTAAAATTAACACAATTTTTTAAAAACATCTAATTAAGTATAATTTTAGTTAATAAATACTCTGTATGATTTATGACTTTTAATCACATAAATAAAATAATAATTCATGCATCTTTATTTGTCATTTGTTTACCTTCTCTAGGAGTAATCATAGGATAAGATGGCTGACCAGGTAAACTCCGACCAACAGAATTAACAGCTACAATGCGAAATAAATATACAGTGTAGGGTAAAAGACCCGTGATGTGCTTTCTGGTTGCATTGGTCATTGTGCGTACAGCTGGGTTAGTATCCCAAGGTCCATTTTCTCCAACACTAAAAAGAAAAAAAATACTATTGAAATGATGTTATATTTATAATAAATATGGAAATTAAAATTGATAATATATGTGGTATAGAGAGAAACAGATCCAGTTTTAAACTGCAAAAAATTAGATTATCTAAATTAAGAATTTATTTCATACATATATATTACTAATTAAATGCCTGCAGCATTATATGTTCTACAGAAAATAATGGATTAATTTTGAAAATTATGTAATATGATTATTGATAACGATCAAGTACTTTTATTCAATACTTTCAAGCAGATATCTACCTATATATGCAAAAGTGAAAACTTAAGCTTGTTCTTATTATTAAGCTATATATATTGTAACAATCCGAAGAAGATAGACTTATGTAAACTACACTACAGGGCGCCATCTAGGCATTTGAACCTAGAAAAATTTATAAAGTAGGCAGATACGTAAGTCAAAAAAAATTTTTTTTTTTTTTTTTTAAATATTTTGGTTCCGGTCGTTAGCCCATGTCACTAGCTCAGTGGAATAGCAGAGATTAAATAATATAATCTAAGAGTATATAAAAAAAAGAATAAAATAAGCCACTGCCAGTAATTAGCATACAAACATTTATTTATGCACATATATATAAGATTGAAAATTGTTTTAGTATCAGTTTACATTTTAACATTTAACATTATTTTTAACTTTACTTTAGATTTTAATTTACATTTTAATTTCTATTATATTATAAGTTTACATTTTAATTAAGTTCGCACAGATGGAATTATAAAAATTTGTTTTAATAATGTTGAGTATAGATCAGTTACATAGATTACAACGGTTAAAAACATTTCAAAATAAACATAAACGATCAAAATATAAAATCATTGATACTGACAATTGCAGAGGGAAATTTATAAGTAACCCAATAGTATTCACCATAAGATACTTGCATTGTCACCAATAACTTAAAAGACATCCGAATAAATACATTTTAGATACTCACCGTAAGGTATCATTATTTATCGAATGTCTATATATTTTGATCAAATATGAAAACCCAAAACATACTTAACCGATAACCAATCCATGCAAGCGTCTATAAACAACTTAAATTTAATGCATTTTTATTTAGTGTCGAGTATGAATAGACTACATAGATTTGCATTTGAAAATAAAACATTCTATCCCTATTTAACCTTAGGCTAAAGGTTCGTAGCCAAAACTGGCGTCAATTTATCTCATATATCGATGCATTCAATGTAATACAAAATACGGCAGCACCAAAAAGTTAAGAGAAGAAATTGCCTCTCGTCAAATAGGAATATTACATCTATCTGACAAGAAGAGCAATAAAAAAAAAAACTCCATAGAAAGGAACTGCGTTCTCCGTCTTATAATTCCTTCCATAGGCAAACGGGTGAGTGCGGCATATGAAATGATTCTGCCCGTAGCGAATCTGATATTACATCTACTAAATCACACCAATATATCCCATCCATTGACCCAATTCAACTATGACACAAATAACCTAAGATTACCCTCCCCTAATATAACTTTACAAATCTATACAGCCATTCACGCCCGACTTAAGTTTAACATTTATATAATTTAACTTAACGGAAAACAGAAATCATAATAAAACTTAAAGAACAAAAAATAAATAAATGGAAATGATTTTAAAAAAAAAAAAATATCAAATAACATTATTAATATTAATTTACGTTGGTCAGATAGGATTCTATTTGTATTTTTTATATATGGAAAGTTTTTAATTTAATGTTCATAAATTATAAAGTTCTTACGGTTTTTTAAACAGTTCATCTTTATATGTTCCTTGCCGTTTGAACGTGAATTCCCACGCCGTCCTAAAAAGATTGGTATCCATTTAGCCGTTGTTTTATTTATTCATTCGGAGGTTTTTTAGTTTAGTTGGTCCTCAATGTAGAAAACGATAGTTCATTTCTCTTTCTTTCTTTGACAAAACTGAAGGGATTGAAGAGTGTGTCTTTTCAATCCCTTCTCCTTCACCTCCGCACTAACACATATCTGTCACATCTCTCAATAATAATCAATAATTTTCAAACTTGTCCTTTTATATTAATTTTGTGGATTGAATTGACATTATGTCATCGATGTGATGGTCCTTTCGCTGAGGTCCGATTCCATTGTTTTTCTCTCCTATCTGACTGCTGTTTATACATATAAATGCCCAAGGCTAGTTTACTAATTAAAATAATCATTTCCATTTTCTGATTACTTAATGTGTTTTCCAAAATTAAAGATATATTTTTATCTCTAAATCTTTTTAAGATTTAGTTTTAAAATACTTTTTCTTTAATAAAGTTTTATTTTAATAATTTTTCATCTGCGCGATTTTATATATATATACGAGTTTAAGATTTTCAATTTTTATGTCTAACAAAAAAAAAAAGAAGTTTTTAAATGCGAACTTTTTATTTTAACTTTATGTTTAATAATAAAAAACAATGTAATGACGTCTGTGCTCGTTACATATCAGTAAAATTGCTTAAAAAAAAAATGATCAAAAAAAAAAATTTTACTTAGGGTTAGTAGTTACGGTACACGATTTTCGAAGACATTTACAAAAACATCCGGTTAGTAATTTTACAAAAGACTATACAGTATACAAGAAAAAAAAATGTTGGCTATCGTTTTTCAAGGACCATTTACGTTTACACCTCCTCCCCCCGAGAATTCTATTTTATTTTATACATTTTATTTTTACTCACGGCATGACAAGCAAATTATTTAAATTATTTATTTAAGAAGGTTGCATTGAGGTAAATATGTTTTAAGGAATAATGGGTTTAAACGTGTATATTTGCAGCACAATTATAAATACCACCATTTTATTTATGACTGATTGAAATGCATACATAGGGTTACACTGAACTAAATTTCCAACGGTATTCATCGTAAGGTACTACATTTCGATCATAAACTTACGTGGCTGTGTGCGCCTATTCACATTAAAGCATAATATATATCAACAAACAAAAAAAAAAACATATTTATTGCAACCTTTTGACTTTTTTTTTTAACAAAAATTAGTTTTAAAATTATTTATACTTTCTAGTGTTTAATATATGTGCTATTTCTTTCTGACAGTGCTTTTAAAACATAATTCAAACTATGACTTTACGATAAACAGATAAAAATATATTTATATTTCAGAAAAAAAAATATTACGGGCATGATTCACTTTTAAAATTCTCAGGGCACTCGTGTTTATTAAAGATCGGCCCAAGTTGGTTCACCAGTTCTAACGATCCGGAGAATCCGGAGAAGATACTTACGTAAACTACACTACAGGGCGCCATCTAGGCATTTGAACTTAGAAAAATTTATAAAGTAGGCAGATACATAAGTCAAAAAAAAATAATTTTTTTAAAAAAATATTTTGGTTCCAGTCGTTAGCCCATGTCACTAGCTCAGTGGAATAGCAGAGATTAAATAATATAATCTAAGAGTATATATAAAAAAAGAATAAAATAAGCCACTGCCAGTAATTAGCATACAAACATTTATTTATGCACATATATATAAGATTGAAAATTGTTTTAGTATCAGTTTACATTTTAACATTTAACATTATTTTTAACTTTACTTTAGATTTTAATTTACATTTTAATTTCTATTATATTATAAGTTTACATTTTAATTAAGTTAGCACAGATGGGATTATAAAAATTTGTTTTAATAATGTTGAGTATAGATCAGTTACATAGATTTCAACGGTTAAAAACATTTCAAAATAAACATAAACGATCAAAATATAAAATCATTGATACTGACAATTGCAGAGGGAAATTTATAAGTAACCCAATAGTATTCACCATAAGATACTTGCATTGTCACCAATAACTTAAAAGACATCCGAATAAATACATTTTAGATACTCACCGTGAGGTATCATTATTTATCGACTGTCTATATATTTTGATCAAATATGAAAACCCAAAACATACTCAACCGATAACCAATCCATGCAAGCGTCTATAAACAACTTAAATTTAATGCATTTTTATTTAGTGTCGAGTATGAATAGACTACATAGATTTGCATTTGAAAATAAAACATTCTATCCCTATTTAACCTTAGGCTAAAGGTTCGTAGTCAAAACTGGCATCAATTTATCTGATATATCGATGCATTCAATGTAATATGAAATACGGCAGCACCAAAAAGTTAAGAGAAGAAATTGCCTCTCATAAGATAGGAATATTACATCTTTCTGCGAAGAAGAGCAATAAAAAAAAAACTCCATAGAAAGGAACTGCATTCTCCATCTTATAATTCCTTCCATAGGCAAACGGGTGAGTGTGGCATATGAAACGATTCTGCCCGTAGCGAATCTGATATTACATCTACTAATCACACCAATATATCCCATCCATTGACCCAATTCAACTACGACACAAATAACCTAAGATTACCCTCCCCTAATATAACTTTACAAATCTATACAGCCATTCACGCCCGACTTAAGTTTAACATTTATATAATTTAACTTAACGGAAAACAGAAATCATAATAAAACTTAAAGAACAAAAAATAAATAAATGGAAATGATTTTAAATTAAAAAAAATATCAAATAACATTATTAATATTAATTTACGTTGGTCAGATAGGATTCTATTTGTATTTTTTATATATGGAAAGTTTTTAATTTAATGTTCATAAATTATAAAGTGCTTACGGTTTTTTAAACAGTTCATCTTTATATGTTCCTTGCCGTTTGAACGTGAATTCCCATGCCGTCCAAAAAAGATTGGTATCCATTTAGCCATTGTTTTATTTATTCATTCGGAGGTTTTTTAGTTTAGTTGGTCCTCAATGTAGAAAACGATAGTTCATTTCTCTTTCTTTCTTTGGCAAAACTGAAGGGATTGAAGAGTGCGTCTTTTCAATCCCTTCTCCTTCACCTCCGCACTAATACATATCTGTCACATCTCTCAATAATAATCAATCAATAATTTTCAAACTTGTCCTTTTATATTAATTTTGTGGATTGAATTGACATTACGTCATCGATGTGATGGTCCTTTTGCTGAGGTTCGATTCAATTGTTTTTCTCTCCTATCTGACTGCTGTTTATACATATAAATGCCCAAGGCTAGTTTACTAATTAAAATAATCATTTCCATTTTCTGATTACTTAATGTGTTTTCCAAAATTAAAGATATATTTTTATCTCTAAATCTTTTTAAGATTTAGTTTTAAAATACTTTTTCTTTAATAAAGTTTTATTTTAATAATTTTTCATCTGCGCGATTTTATATATATATACGAGTTTAAGATTTTCAATTTTTATCTCTAACAAAAAAAAAAAAAGACGTTTTTAAATGCGAACTTTTTATTTTAACTTTATGTTTAATAATAAAAAACAATGTAATGGCGTCTGTGCTCGTTACAATATATATATACAAATAATTAAAATACTACATAAGTTGTACAAAATGAATTAATGTTCATAAAAATTAAATTGTTTAAAAAACAGTTTTATTAGTACATGCTTTTTAAGTATTTGCATTTACAATAAAGTTAAATCGTTTGACTTGATACACTTTATAATTATTCATATAAATACTCAATTTAATAATTCATAAAATATAAGATTTATATTCTTGATTTTATTATTTGATTGATATATTTAATGCCTTGTAATAATCACATTTACAAAATAAAAATAATGTCAATTTATTGCGTTGTTAACTGAGAAAAATTGGATGATTTTTATAAATTCAGAAAAATTAAATCATACAGCTTTTGATTTTTCAAAATTAGTACTACTTCAATCATAAATAAAATATCATAGTCATATGATTTGATAATCTAGATTATTTTTTCTTTAAGCAATATCCTCATAGTTTTTTCATTAGAAAATTTTCTTCAAGCTCAATTAAAACATCTCTAGGTATACTTTTTGTAAAATAATGTTACATATGAATAATAATAATCAATCCTGCATCAAAAAAACTCCACGAATTCATTAAGATAGGAGATGTATTACCAAAGGCTAGATATATTGATACTAAAAAAAATAAACAAAGCTATTTAAGTCCTATAAAAATGATTAGAAAATATTGAAAAACAATGTTTAGAAATCTACAATCATAATCTTACATACAACATAATCAATTATATAATTAATACCATATAGAATTACATCTTATAATACTATAAATGAGAACATGTAAATAGCTTCTATTATCTCATTATCTTAGTTAAATAATGCACTTATAGAATGTGCTTAAATATTCTCATTCACAATAATCATTTTAGCAAGACGATAGTAAAGTCTAAGAAATGTGACTCAGAACAACTTTCTTTTATAACTTCTTATAATTTTAGAAGTAATAATAATATCACAAATCAGATAAACATCAAACTATTATTGCAAGTTAGATACTATTAATTCAAAAATTTTGGTTACCAAACCTTATCAGATTAGTAATTTTTGAACCCATAAAAGTACTGTATTAATTAAGCAAAAAATTAATGAGAATTTATTGAAAAAATGTTATTTAATAAAGACCATTAATTAAATACAACATAAGTTTAAATTTACTGCTTATATTATTTATGATGAATATTGGTTGCTATCATCTTTTTAAAAAAATTATTTTTTAATTTTATTAAGTTTTGATCTCCCTGGAATAATTTTTATTGCATCCAGTAAAAAGTTTTTGTTCAATCATAAAAAAATATTATTTAATCGACAATTTTTAATTTCTTAATTTCTTGCATTCATCAATTTATGCTCAATTATGAAGGAATGCTTTTATAATCTTGTGATCAAACTGATCAATAGTGGTTTTTTTTATTAATATGAACTAATATCTAAGATTAAAATGTAAAATTAGCACAATAACATTTTTCTTTGATTAGTATGGACTACTATCTAAGATTAAATGTAAAATTAGCACAAAATCTTGAGATTTTGATATACTTTTAAGAAGCATCATGTAATTTTAAAATACAAATAGTCTACCTTTACACTTTGCTAGCACCACTAATTAATCTTTATATCCATAGATTTGTTTCAGATTTTAGAAGATTATAAATTATAATAATCTAATTATTAATGATGAAAGTGAAAATGAGATAACCAAACTGAATATCACCATAAGTAATGATTTGTTGACTAAGAATTCATGCATTCTTTCACATTGCCTTAATTCAGTAAGATTGAGAAAAATACTATATTTTAAAAACAAATACTATTACTATTAAAAATAAAAAGCTAAATACAAGAAAAAAAAATACTGTGTAAAAGTAAATGATAAAAAAGAAAGAGAGGGAAAGATTTTTTTTAAAGAATAATTATTAGGATTTCATTCTCTGAAGTTTTAAGCAATCAAAATGTTATAGTTATAGTGAAAGAGAGTCTGATTACATACATAAATCTTAAGAAGTTGTTTAAATTTAAACAAATTATTACTACTTCTCAACATTTTTTAATTTTAAGCAATATATAATAGAAAAACATATAGCATGAATTTTTAAATTGTCAATTGAGCTCAATAATAGAACTTTTACACTGCCAACTTCAAATAAACCTTATGTATTATAAAGGTTGGTAACTAACTACTTAACCTGTTGCAATGCCACTAAACAAAGTTATATACAGTCAAAATTTTAATGTAATACTGTAAATTATTGTTTAAATATTTCCATCTCCTAAAAAGCAACGATATAATTTATTTAATTTGCTTATTTATTTATTTTTTGTTTTGTTATTTCATTAAAACTTTATGTAAAATAAATTGATAAATTTTAAGAAGATTCAACTTACAATGTAAAAACATTCCCTGTCCATAAAGTTTTGTCAATTAGAATCTAATTTTCAAGAGTAAACTTGAAATTAGTAAGATACAAATAGCTTAAAAAAATAATAATAGTAAAATATAATAGATTGCCAATTTATAAATGATAAAGCTAAAAACTCTACCAAAAAATTATCATTTTTAAAAACATTAAATATATATATATTAACATCACTAAAAAAATATTTTAAATACCTTTTACATTCATGGGGTCTAGATATAATATATAGGATTTAAACTCAGACTTCCAAGTTCCCTTCAGCCAACCACCCTATTTCATACAACTGATACGCATGACCACACACATATGAAAAAGATAAATGATTTCCAATATACATATTTAGTGCTGAACAAGCATTCATTATTTGTTGCAGATCATCATCTCCCACACATATATACAATCAGTATTCAGTTTATGAGTGTTGGTTCAACACAAAATACATATACTGGAGATCATTTATCTTTTTCACATGTGTGGTCATGTGTATCAGTTGTATGAGATAGAATTTATAGCTGAAGGGAGCTTGAGCGTCTGTGTTCAAATCTATATTAAAAAAAAGATTGTGTATATTTATCATATATAAATATTTCTAAAATTATACACTGAAAATAACTTATGCATAGATAAATTGAACATAAAAGATTTCAGTAAAAATTTACTAACAGAAGCAGCAAATATGTGTACACATTGCTTGCAGTAAATGAAAAAAGGACAGGAAATAGATAAAAAAAAAACTATAACAAAAGATCTTATATATATTCATATGTTTATAATTCAACATTCTAATAAAAAGACAAATGCTTCATCAATTACAGTGTTTGTTACTGCATTGGAAAAGGTAGGAGCCTTAGCAGAGCAAATACAATGAAGAGGGGCTAATATATATTATGATAAGATCTGATTAAGTTTTAACCTGTTATTCAAAATATTATCATTAGTTACTTGCTAAATAGCAAAAATTCCACATTAAATCAGATCATTCTATCTTTCTAATCATGTATAAATCAGATCATTCTCTCGAAATTTTTCTACATTTTATTATTTCTAGCTATTATTTTCTTTAAAATGATTGATTTACTACTTTCTTTTTGAAACTTTTTTTCCTTATATCTTTTATAATCCATTGTAACAAATAATTCAAAATTTCTTTGCATTTAAGAACTTGATCAACTCTTCATTTTGATTCAATTTTTTTACTATCACTTTATTACTCAATTTTAAAACAATTTCTTTTTTTACACTTTTTAAATTTTTTTCTTCTATTTTAGTTAAACATCTGCAAATATTTTAAAATATTATATTGTATTTTAAAATATTAAATATTAACTATTACAAACATATAATTTATAAAACTAAAATATACTAAAAACACTTCTATATTATTACAACTATATATTTGAGCTATTAAAAAGTTATATTTAAAACAAATATATATAAAATTATATATAAAATATTAAAAACCTTTTAACTTATAAGAATGCAATCATAATAAGTATGTAAATATATAAAATAATTATATGTAAATATATTACTGAGTGTAAAAAATGAATTTGGAGAATTTTCCAGGTAAATAACTAGAGAAATATAATCAGCAGTGATAGGTAACCAATAATTGAAATTGACAGCCTCAAGCTTTCTCTAGTAGCCAAAAATAGTTTTTTGCCAGAGTTTACTTAGAGATAAAATGAGAACCTCTAGTAAACTGATAAAAAGCTATTGTTTTTTGATAATTTAAATTATTAAAAAGCTATTGTTAATTCAAGATCAAATAATTTAGCTTAAGGCTGCCAATATCAAATGGTGGTTACCTAGCAACATCATTGCTTAAAATATTTCTTTAGTTATTTATATGGAAAATTCTCCACATTCATTTGTATACATTCATAATTAATCAATGAAAATATATGATTTAATATATTCGTAATTGACTTATGTACAATTTTGTTTCATTTTTAAAAATTATTATTTAGAACTATATATATATAATGTAATTATTTTATTTTAAACACATAAGTAAAATAAACTGAAGTTGATATTTAACATCTAATATAACACTAAAATATTTTCAAATCTGAAAAAGTAAGGGTTCAGTTGAAACTGAAAATTAAATGCTTAAAATTTACAAAAAAAGTTCAGCTTCATTTTCATAATTTTTTCAATAGATTATTTTTTTATTCATTTTTTCAACTTTTCTATATTACTAATTCTTTAACATTTTCTTTCCATTTTTTCAGTTTTTTTAAATTTTTCTATATTACTAATTCTCTAACATTTTCTCTCCATTTTTTCTGTCATATTTAAATCTACTTTCCATACAAAATTGGAAAGGAATAAAAACTATTTAATAAATCGCTTTTTTAGATTTAATTTCAATAGTTGAAGAACAACTTCCTAACTTATAAAATTTAATTAACTATTGCAATTTTCTATCTATACTTCCAATCACAGGGGGTACTCACTCGTTAAATGACTACATTTTTCTATACATATTGTATGGTTAAGGTTTCGACATTTATATATTATTTGTTTGGAAAACATTATTTATTTCATACTTTATATTTACTATTTCATTATCAGACAACTATTATTCATTTATTATTTACTTAAACTATTTAGGTTTTTATTTCTTTAAGCCATTGTTTTATATTTATTTAGAATTTCACAATACCTTTGACCCAGTGGTTGCACATTCAAGCAGAAGAATAGAATATCATTGATAGACTAACTGTCAATGATACCTATGAGCACAATGAGACTACACAAACACACTGTCCAATCATTTTTTCTCCACTACTGCTGGGATAAAACCAATCCTTCAAGGCAATTTATTTGTTTTGATGAAATCTCAGGTGCCATCCAGCCATATAAACATTATATATTAAATATATATTATATAGTCATCATGCCAGATGAAAGGCAAACAAATCCAGCACTTGAAGATTTACCCAGACTAGCTCCTACATCTCAGACAAGGGACCCAGTACATTAATAATGAATACATAGCAATAATCATTTAATCATGGTAATGTAGGAAAAGGATAGAGAAAATAGATCAAGTAGTATTTAATAAACACTTTTTATCCCAACATAAACACACACACATATATATATTATAACCTACACTCCCAACACCGCTCATATACATTACATGAACAAAATGCCCAGGCGCCAGTTCTATTAATGAATAGAACAATATAACAAAATATATAATACAAAATTATTACTGAGACTCTTCAATTAAATCTATGTTCAGCTCAGCTCAGTGGGAGGCTATAGGAAGTTCATAAAATATATAATTATAAGTGAACGAAAGAAGAAATATTACAAAACATTAAATATAATGTAAATCCTTTTATTAATTAATTGCGTGATAAAGAATCATGTTTATTTATACAATCTATTAAAATATTCTTTCAACTGAATTTCTTCCTTCATCCAAGTATAACATATATCAGCTTGCTATAATTATAATCCTAAGCTATTCTATGACTTGGCATATCATAATCTAAACATCTACTTTAATGCCAATCAAGAAATAAACAATAAGGTCTCAGGGACTTTAACAAACACAGTTGAATTAAATAAATACATTGGCCCATAAGCTATAATTCTAACGTATGATAAAATGTAATGAAACAAATTTACTAAAATATTTTTACTGTGTTTCAATAATAAGATAATGACAGAAATAATCTCATATCATCATCTAACAATTATACTAACTTGGCAACCTTTCTAATATGTTTGTCCAGTAGCAAATGTTCTTTATAACGTTTGGATTGAGAAAAACAATATTGTCAGACACCAGCAGATTTAATATTATAACTCTAAAATAATATATCTATTTTATAATAGATTTATGAAATGTGGAGATGTGGAAATGAAAACACGAATGTACACAAGAATAACTCAAGACACAGTTTTTAAGATTTTAAATAACTAATACAAATCATTTATTACAATAAATAAAATTTAGTTTAACATGATATTTACAATTGGACTACTTGTCTTACAGATTTTTAAATTATCAAATAAACTTTGAGCATCAGTTTGGAATTATCCCTACTATCAAAGCAAATTAATAACAAAACTTAAATATCCTGACTTCGAACACATGCTTTGCCTACATGTTTCATCTACATGACAATAAATAAACAACATGTTATATTATTAGCACAAAAAAATACTTTTGAAAGGATATTACTCTTGATTAACAAAATAAATCAAATTAATTATATTTGGCTCTCAACAAAGCAACTTTCTCTAATTGACTAAATAATCATTTTCGATTAGTATATCTTTCATGCATAGCAACAAAATTATGTTTATTCTGATGATTTGATGATTCATAACCTTTATTTAAATAAATACACTGTATTTTAAAATATTTATTTCCCGTTTTAATCTCAATAACTTTATACTTCTATTTAAATGAATGTAATGTATTTCAAAAAACATTTATTCCTCATTTTAATTTCAATATCTCTATACTTTACATATGCGATTACACGTGTGTGTGCACGTTCAAGCAGCAATAATATAAAACAATCTTTTCTATAAACTCTCCATTCATTAAGAAAATATCATACAATTATTTTATTTCGGACAATGTCGTAATTCATCAATAAAATAAGACACTAATACTACATCAAGATTTAATTTAACAATTTATCTGGCTACCTATTAATTAACACATAGCTATATTTTCATGATTATACATACTATATGTTATAAGGGAAATCTACATGAGGAGCAGATAAACTCTTACTGAATACTTCAACAATAACTCATCTACTTCTAAATACACTATTGGTGGGGACTTTTTCCTCATCACCAGGCTCTAAGAAAACATCACTTCAATAATATCATTTAATCATACGCATATAATATAAACTAGGCTCTACTCATGGAAAATTATTAACATATATTAAATAAGCAAAATCTTTTATCCCTACAGACATTATAACGCAATCAGATTTCTTTCTATTCTCATAGCTTTCTAAATATCGAACATTATAAATACACGCTGGCCGATAAATACATACAGATAACCTACTAATCCGTTCAACTCTTAGAATACGACAGCGTCCGAAATTTATACATAAAATATTCACAAACTGAACTTTATCAAACAAATGTCATAATTGTGCAAAAACAAACACACACCTGCGAACAAAATTATATATAAAATTAACTCTAAATTACACACTAAGCAGGCAACATGGTAATTAAATATTGCATTGAGGTATAACCTTTAATTCAGAATAAACTTTCTTTCATATCTAGCAAACTATTTCTATTATACGTTCGTTGATTTAAAAAAGAACAAAATTTTCACTTTGAGATAATAAAGTATACAAAATAAATATAAACCTCTCTAATAATTTATTAAAAAAAAAATTTCTTTCTTTTACCTTCATAAATGAATAATAAGACATATTTTTGCAAAATCAATTTTTACCCAGCGTATTCCTCATATGGATATGCTTCAGAGACGATCTAGAAGGTCAAAATAACCCAAATCATAAATAAAACATAATAATAAATAAGCCTATCTACTTATCATATACATTAATTATGACAAGCAATAAAAAAAAAAATAAAGAAACAAAAGTTATTAGTTTTGTAACTTAAAATAAAAGATCACTTGCAAAGCTCTGCTCCAGGTTTATGAAACAATATGGGACACATTCTAAACTGAATTTAAATTAAAATAAACTGCTGTAGGATAACCAAACAAATATAATCATGTTTAAATAGGACTAAGCATCTATAATGTTCATAACAAAGTTATTTGAGTTACTATATCATACATAAGCAATCAATTTATCTTCTATTATGATGAAAATACAAGACAACTTAGTTACTGTTGGACGGGAATTATCTCACTCATTCCGTTGTAGTTCTAAACTAAGTACTCAATTATTTTTAGTAGTTTCTTGAATAGCATTTAACACTTTATAATTTATTATATGCCTGGTTTATTCTTAAATATTGTCAATTAAGATACCATGATTCGTTAGTAATTCCACAATTAATAATATTTTGTTTTATATTCCATCTTTATCGAAGAGAACAAAAATTACCCGCATTTCTATCCTTCCATTCGATTTAAGCAAATACTTAATTTGAAGTAGCTCACATTTTATTTCCTTCATTTCAAATACGTATTATTTCCAGAAATACCAGACAAACAAATACTGTCATCTCCTTATGATGAATTTAAACATGGCATGATTTATCAAAATATGCATATCCTAATTTTATGTTTAATCCTCACAAAAACATAACACGGAAAATAGTGAAAAATTAAAATATATTTTATAAAATAGTTCTGCATGCGTTTTCCAGATATATTAAAAGACACATGTTGGTTAATGATACAACAATAATATTCATGCAATTTATTCTCATTTAAAATGACAATTAAGTGAAGTAATGTAGACTGGACGTTATTAACATACATTTTTAAAAGAGCAATAGTTAGGAAGAGTTTAATTCAAAATGTTTAAATCAAGGACAGGAAAGTAAACTAATGCACCTTTTTTAAAATTTTAGAACTGCATTCTAAAATTATCTTTTCCCATAATAAATTTCTTAAGATCCTTTCGAAGTTTTACTCCAAAGTCCTTTTTAAAATCAATTTGACTTCAGCAACTGGCTTTAATTTTCACAATAAATGAGCCACTGTTTACTGGCTACAATTACAATACATAATAAGCAAATTTTCCACTGGAGATCTTTGTTAAATAGCTCTCTTTAGCAAAGATCATTTTCCCTCCACAAGGTTACTCCCACGCTTCTCTTCTAGCTAAGCTAATTACATATTCAAAAAAAAAAATCTTTTCAAAAAAAAAATCACTTTGATTTTTAGAATTAAAATCAAGATAAAAATAATAATAAAATAAATAGCTTTTACAAACTTGAAAGAAGAATGAATATTAATTAACTATTAAACAAAAATGATTAATAATTTATTTAATTTTTTAAAATAATCCATTGATTCAACTATCTATTAATCACTGGAAAGAAATATATATTTGTTAAATTATTTAAGATAACTACTGTAATTTAAATGTTTTTATTGTGAATGTACTATTGTTTGCTGTTATTAAAGATGAAAATGAAATGAAACAAAACACAGACATATATGCATGCACATGTACTGCAACCTAAATATTAAATCATCTTAACTAAATATAATTGAAATGGCTATTAATTGTTGACAAAAAGGATAAGTATTAATGAATAAAGGATTATGAAACTATTCAACCAATACTACAATAATTTAAAATAACTTTATTTTTCAGCAATATAACTCTATTCAGGTATAAAATAAACCATAATTATTACAATAATAATTTAACATTACCATCATCATCAATTATCAATTCACTGCAGGATAAAGATCTTACCAAGTTCAATCTATCTCCAATCTGTAGTCTCTCTTCTCTACAGCACATCAGCATACTTTCTTATTTCAACCATCCATCTCAAATATGTCACTTTCTAGGGAATGCAGTTTAAGATTTCAACTGTCCATCTATTATCATCTTTTCTAGTAATATGTCTAGTCCAACTCCAGTCTTTTAATTTTTTCAATGATATAAATAACACCTGTTAGTTCTCTTCTTGTTACTCCTAACAAATATCTTTTCATACTTTGTTGAGTAGTCTGAAGTCTCTGTATTTCTCTTCTGTTAAGTTTCAAAATCTCAGATCTATAAGTAAGAACTGATAACACACATTTATTAAAAACCTTGCTTTTCAAATACATAGGCATATTTCCTTTTAATATTGAGTTATTTCTACCAAAAGCACTCCACCCAAAATTAATTCTATAATTAATTTCATCCATTATGTTTACATCTATAATAATAATTGGACCAAGGTATTTGTTGTTGTTAACTTCTAATTCATCATTATCAGTCTTTATTTTCTTCTTTTGAGAAAATCTATTGATCATTAATTTAATCTTTTTAACATTTACCTTTAATCCTACTTTCTTACTTTCATCTGATATTCTTGCAACACTTCCTAAAGCTCTAAAGCATTATTTGAAAAAAAAACAACTACTTCATCTGCAAAATCTAGATGACTTAATCTCAATTTATTTTTATTTCCGTAGCATCGCATTTTAGTCCACAAAATGCAGTAAAAAGTTTTGGAGATATGGAATCACTTGTCATACATTCTTCTCAATGTTCATCTTTTTAGTATCATTATGTAAACCAATTGTTGCTGTTGCATTTTTATAAACATTCTTCAGAATATGACTGTATCCTGG
This sequence comes from Epiperipatus broadwayi, assembly GCA_028023455.1. Classification (NCBI taxonomy): domain Eukaryota; kingdom Metazoa; phylum Onychophora; class Udeonychophora; order Euonychophora; family Peripatidae; genus Epiperipatus; species Epiperipatus broadwayi. The sequence goes on along the minus strand of JAQFVV010006296.1, from coordinate 2,502,267 downwards.
GTCTACACCTTAATGAACCAATGCTCTAATCACTGAAGAAATATTTATAAAATTAAATGCCTTTTCATAGTCTACAAATCCAAAGCATAATAGTAACTCATAATTGTTGGTCTTTTTATAATTTCTCTTAATACTTGGATATGATCTGTCACACTAAAACCACTTTTAAATTCAGCTTGTTCTTTTGGTTGATTAAAATCCAAAGTTCAGTGCAAACATATTGTAATTATCTCGGTAATTTTTTTTAATAGAAACTGTAATTTCTAATATATTTCCACCTTTTTAAAATATTAATATTGTATTTGTCCAATCATCTGATACATTTTTACCATTTAGACTTTTGGTATTAAATATTAATATTGTATTTCCCCAATCATCTGATATATTTTTACCATTTACACTTTTGGTATACAACTTTGCCAAAAAATTTCTATTTCTTCACCTGATTCTTTTAAGATATCAATTATAATTCCATCATTACCTGAAGCTTTTCCCTTCTTTATAAATTTAATTATACATCTCACTTCTTCATGTAAAATTGTAGGCATATCATCTCTCTTTTTATTAATAACTCCATCTTTTTTCTTATTGCAGAAGTAAATTTCTACCAATACAAAAATGATGTTTACAGTCTCGAGACTTTTATTCTTTTCTATAAATTACCTTATTAGTTTACAATTATACTTTCTTATATCATTATCAACTCTTTTTTGCATCATTTTACAAATTTGGAGATATTCAATCCTTCCTAATGCATCATTTTTTTTATTCCTTCTTTTCTTTATATTGTCTTGTCTCAGAAGAAATTTTACTGGTCAAACTTTTTTGCAACAGTTAACTTGCAGTTTTTAAAAGTGTAACAGTTATCTTCTTATTGATTTCATTCAAATCTGAATCATGTTCAAAATCTGTTAATATTTGAAAATAGTTTGCAAGTTCTAATTTAATTTCACTGGAATGTTTCTGAAGATTAGGAATATCAATTGTGAATATTAGCTTTTCTTAATAATTTTTGTCTTTCTAATCTTATATTAATTGATGATCACTTGTTATGATGAATTTATTAAGAACATTGCAATCTTGAAATACATACTTCTTGTTAGTCAAAATGTAATTCAGTTCTGCTGTACCTTCAATTGGATGCTTTCATGTTTGTTTCTGCTTAATATTTTTCTCAAAAAAAAATCATAATATAAAGATTTTCTTTTACTGTAAACTCCACAAGACTATAATCAAATTTACCTACAGTACATTCATCTTTAAATTGTTTATCAATTCTAGCATTAAAATCTCTCATGATTATTTAAAATGTTGTTAGCTCTGATCAAAAGCTTTTTGCACATTCATATAGAAATCATCTACTTCTTCATCACAATGAGAACTTATTCAGTCATAAAACTGAATTATCTGAATTTGATATCTGCTATTAAGTTGAATAACGTATCTTGCCACTCTGTCCGATACACTGTCAATCTCCACAAAGTTATTCTTCCACTTTTTTATTTACAATGAATCCTACTCCACTTGTACTTCCAATGTTTGTGCTTTTGTAGTATAATACATGTTCATTTTGTAAAATCAATTGTCTTTTGACTGTTTCTTCTAACTTCACAGAGTCTAATAATGTCACAGTTAATATTAGATAGTTCTTGAAATTTTTGCAATTTTCCTTCAATTGATTGTGATCTGTGGTTGTAAGTATTTAAATAAAAGATCATCATGAAATGGCAGCCTGAGTCTGAAATCAGGTGATTCCTAGCACCCTTCGCCTTCATCCATCAACCACTGCCATGGCTTGGAAATAAGTCCCATGATTTATTTTTGTTTGTCATGATTGTAAATATCTATTAGAAAAAAAAAATTCATTCACACATACATTCATTCTGCCTTCAAGAAAACTCAAACTGATATATCAGATAAGTGATATCAGGCAACTGAGAAGAAAGGCCATGGTGTTTCTTGATCGTAAACTCAGAGGTAAAAATCCAATAAACTCATTATGCTAGCTAATGCATATTGTTGAACAACCAATACATGTTTGTATACTATATAAATAATCACATAGTAATAACTGCCTCAACAACAAGAACATATGAAATGGATATCAGGAAATTGTCCTGTTCGATTGTTTTAAGGCCTCCCAGAATAATCAAAGGGTCTTCTTTCAATTAATAGCAATTTCCTTTCTGCAGCCTACAATAATAATTAAAAATATATGTTGTACTGAGAACCTACCCTCACTTGCTCATTCCACTTTGCAACTTTCCATCACTAATCTAAAACCTACACAGAATGAAATAAATTTCCAAACAGTTAAATCTACATTTAACTTAGTTTAATTCACTACTATAGGGATCGCATGTGGAGAACATAAATCAACTTAATGACACATCCACATATGATATTATTTTAAAGCATTAAAAAAAGAGCACTGAACTTAAAAAAAATTATTATTAAAAAGGATATCATTAGTTATATTTCCTAGTGATCCTTTTGGTATCAATCGCTACAAGGATTAGCAACACTTGCAATCAATAAAGATCTTTATAAAGCCCATATCACATGGACCTCGTGTGCTACTTTCTCCATACAAAAAGAATACTTTAAACAGGTCCATATAAAGACATCCAGCTACAATTCTCTACAGCATATCTCAGGTTCAAGCTCAGTAAACTCTTAAATTCTCAAGGTGAGTGGTAATATTATGATATAAATAAAAATTCCCTCGCCCATATTTTTTGAGTTACACATAGACGCACATATTAAAAAAAAAATTAAAAAAATATTGAATTTTCAAAAGATTAAAAAATATTGTTAGGTAAAAATATGAAATAATTAATACATTTACATATGTGTGATTACTTATCAATTACATTTACAATAAAAATTAAATAACAATATATTATAAACTCAAAATAATTATAATATCTAAAGAATAATGCCCGAGCGCTTTCAAGAGAACTTAGCTCTCATAATCATGGGCAACAAAGAATAAGCATAGCGTGTTGGTATATGCTAAAATATGCTGATATATGTAAATTAGTTGAAAATAAATGCATCAGCTCTAAATGATCCATTTCTTAGAGATTTTGTAACACGCATCTTTCCTATTCATAGCCTTATCATCAATAGCAATAAAACATGCTTCTTTAACTTTTCTCTTAATGTCATTTCTCTCCCTGCAAACTATTCTTGCATTTTTAGGTTCACATGCATGACCAGCTGATTTCTGATGTATTGCAAATATTGAGTTGCAATTTGGGTCTACTTGGGCCTTATTGTAAGAATATCTGTGCTGGGATAGTCTTGTAGAAAGAGTTGCTTTCGTTTCCCCATAGTATGATGCCATGCAGTTATTTTCTGGACATGAAATATTATATATGGCCTGAGAGGTGTTGTTGGGTGTTATAATGTCTTTGGTGTTATTAATAATTCTATTTGTATTAGGGGGTGTATGAAAGCTTAGTTGAAATTCTTTATTAAACACTGAGTAAAACTTTCTATGGGTAGTTGCAATATATGGTAACAAAATTCTATTTTTCTGCTGCTTAATAACATTGCTGTTTAATTTACTGTAAAATTGTCTAATCTTCCTATCAATTGTGTAATGCTTGAAGCCGAAATCTAATAAATTGTTTCTATATAAGATTAAGTTTGCTCTTTTGTCCGATTCAAATCTGCAAAGTTGCTCATTCCTATGCAAGAAAGACGCTAAACCAGCTAATTTATGAATAGAAGGCGTGTTTGAAGTAGGTTGAATATTGCCTCTTTTTTCTATTGGTTTTATAATCATTGTATAATTTAGTCTTTGATCTTCTCTTTGCACATACATATCCAAGTATTTAGTTTTCCCTTCACGATCTTCCATTTCGGTGTTTATCTTCAGCTGCGTACTGTCTTGCTATGAATAGGAAAGATGCGTGTTACAAAATCTCTAAGAAATGGATCATTTAGAGCTGACGCATTTATTTTCAACTAATTTACATATATCAGCATATTTTAGCATATACCAACACGCTATGCTTATTCTTTGTTGCCCATGATTATGAGAGCTAAGTTCTCTTGAAAGCGTTCGGGCATTATTCTTTAGATATTATAATTATTTTGAGTTTATAATATATTGTTATTTAATCCTGATGAAGCTCGGTTGTTGTGCGCGTATTTGCGCATTAAAATTATATACATGTATAGTAAGCACCTGAGTTTAATAATTTCTTTTTACAATAAAAATTAAAAAAAAACCACTGTCATAAATTTGGTAGATTTAAAATATTATATTACATCAATTAATTTATAAATTGTATTAATATATATATTGTATATAAAAAATCCATACATTACAATAGGTTCAAAATATAATTAAAATGAAAAAAAAATCTTGCTTCCAGGGAGGAGGAGAGATCCTTTCCCTGTTACAATACTTGTTAGTTTAATAAAATAAAAAAATATCTAGAACTAAATTCTCTTCAATAGTTATAATAAAAATTTTTTTTACATTGTTAGTATACTTTTTTCTTCTTTTAAAAAAAAAATTGATTCATTTGTTCCAGGCTTCCAGCATATTCCCCATGAGTAACACTGTAAAACAGGTAGGCACGTGATTTCAATTTATTGGTTTTCTTTACCAGGATTGTTTTTTCCTTAGGCAGACACATGTATGTAGATCAATGAGGTACAGGATTACATGATGATGAGAGAAAAAAGAACTGGCATACAACTGAGTTCCTCTACTCCATTTTGACTTCTTTAATCATGCTAGGAAACAGTATTTTTGCAAGGCAAGAATTCATAATACATGCAATAACAATGTTTATTCCTTGTAAGTGATTTATGGCACTCCCAAATGATTATGCCTGTGAAGTTTATATCACCTTTCAAGAGTTTCAGGACAAATCTTTAATTTTTTTTCAGCCCCAATTTTTTTTTCAGCAATAAACTATACTGCTTTCTCTCTCTGCTTCAATCTGAGAACTAATTTCAAATAACTCTCGATTTTAGTTTTAAAACCTAATTTATAACAAAACACCTGAAAAGAATATTTGCTGTCAGCCTGGGTTAATTATTATTTTTCTTTCTAATTAAATATCTACAAATAAATATTTTCATTCATTAACTAAATAAATTATCTAATCAATATACAAATATATATATATATTTCTTTGAAATCAGTAGCTTTGATAAAAGGGTAAAAAAAAACAAAAAAAAAAAATTCTTTCATAAAAGAAAAGTTATAAAACACCACACCATGAAAGTCAAAGGCCCTAATGGCCTCTTCAGAGATCTTCTACAAATAGAGAATCAGCTTCAGATGCTCCAAAGTCAACCTATCAAAACACAAGATATATATAGTCTTAAAAACCTATACCGATCAAGACAAAAATCCCTGGCGGAATACCTATCCATTAGGAGAGCCAAATGTTATTTATCACAACAACATCACTGGACAAAAGGCTACTTGAGATGGGCACTTGGAGGGAAAAATAACAAAACCACTCCCACCTCCATCATTGCAGATGGGAAAACCTTACTGGGAACACCTATGATGAACACAATAAAAGAACACTTCCAGCAAAGAATGCAAACCGCAACCTTCAATGGCACACAACCCTGGTCTGAAGTTGATCCACAGGCACCACATGGGATCACAGAAAACCTACTCCAACAGAAAATATCTTCCCTTCCAGATGGTGTACATCCTGGATTACATGGGATTCCCAGATTCCTAATCCTACACCTCAATCAATTTGCAATTCCCATAATGAAGAAGATGGTGGATTACCTAGCAACTGGTAATAGAGTGATACCTAACCTTTACCCAGTGGCGCTAGTTCCATTTATTAAAAAAAAAAATCAGGTTATGGATCTCTCAAACATCAGACCTATTTCCATGACACCCCTGTTAATTAAAATTGTAGAGTCTGTGATCAAAGACCTCATCCAACCAAATATCTTAAAGCACATATCTAAAAACCAATATGCCAAAAAGGGATCCTCTACTGCACATGCAATGGGCAACATAATCTCCATCATTGACTATGTCAGAATCCACCGGAAGTCAGGGTCGATAGCTATTCAACTGGACATTGCTACAGCCTTTGACTCAGTACATATAGACATACTCTTAAATATTTTGGCCGAGTATGATGTTCCTGCAGCTGCTGTCCAGATCATAAGCAACTTACTATACAACAGGGAAATTTTTATCACTATGGATGGTAATATCATTTCTGGATTTAAACCGACACAAGCTCTCCCTCAGGGTTCCCCTCTCAGTGCCCTATGCTTCATCGCATATATAAATCCTCTCCTGATGGATTTGGAAAAAAATCTACCAGGTCTTTTTATACCCAATTTAAGCAGAGAATTCAACATGTTTGCCTACATGGATGATGTAATGATCATCCTACCATCAAGAAAACATATTCCTTTGCTACAAACAATATTAAGCCACTATTCTGAGAAATACAGGCTGCAATTCAACCCCAGCAAGTCTGCCTCCTGGCAAATTGTTTCAGGAAAGAAAATTAACACCCTCTTCTCTGCCAAGCCACAGAGATATCTTGGGTTTCCCATATTCAAATCTACCACAGCAATGACCAAAGAGATTCAGGATAACATCCTAGAAACAACAAACAAATTCATCACTTCCTTGTCACAAGTCTACCTTTCCCTCCCTGGCAAGGTAGCACTAATTAACATGAATGTGATGCCAAAAATAGCATACTTTCTTCCATTTATCAAATGCAACAAAAGCTTCATAAATAAAATAAATGGCTTGTGCTCAAGGCTTTTCTGGAAAGGTAAAACGGTCGCGATCAGCCTCAAAGGCACTCAGCGACCAAGGAAGCTAAATGGTCTTGCTCTCCACTCCATTCAGGCATTGATTTACCAAAAAACCCACAATGTCATACACAACTTGGTAGCATCATATGGTTTTAACACAATTCTCCAAAAAACTTTCCTTCAAAAGGTAACACCCACTGACCGACCCCCACCAGACAGACAAACATGGATCACTAGAAACACAAGCTTTATCAAACAGCACTGCCCAATAAATGACTCCACATTCAATTCTAAAATATCATTATGGCAAGCATACACAATCCTCCATCCAATCTTACATCCTATAATCAACACATTTTATTACAATAATCAGAAACTGGTATCCAACTTTAAAAGATGGAGTCTAGAGGCCAAATACTTAGACTTCCTCATTAAATACAACATTAATGGACTACCTACTAATCACTTCCTCTTTTACAAACGTGGTCACAACATAGACCCTACTTGCAGCATTTGTATGAACGGCGATGAGACAGAACACCTTTTCTCACAATGTATGAGATTCAGAGTGATCCAAGAAATCATACTCTCCAACACCAAGATAGATTTCCAACTGATTTCATCTCTGAAAGATAGTATCAATACTAAAACCTATCCAATAATACGTCTCTCGGTGTTTTTGAACTATGCCATATGGGTTACACGTTGTAAACTAATCATGGAACACCCACAACCTAATATAAAACAAAGTTTTTTCCAAAACAATGATTAAAATCCAGAAGAGAGACCAACTCCTTGCATCGTCGAAAACATTTGAAGACACTTGGACATTATACACTATGCCAAACTAACAACAAGGCAAAGGGGGGGGGGGCTAACAATCAGATAACAAATATGTGAAAGATCTAATGTTCACACCATATTGGGCAACATAGACTCATCAGAACCCAAACGGAAATAACAAGATAGTTAGAACAACAATGTAAACCCCCAATTGTATGATTACACATCACTGTATACATTAGAAATAATAAATTATTATTGAAACTAAAATGGTAATTAAAAAGAAAAATTCTTTTACAACTCTAATCCCTTATCATTAATTATACTTTTACAAAATAGAAAAACAATTTAATTTTTAAGATTTTTTTTAATATTCTAGATAAATGAAATAAAATAAAATGCACAGATTTTTTTTTCATTTGTGACACTCTCATACACAAATAAGAATAAATATTTGTATCCATAAAATAAACTTCTTCAAGTGTATATTTTATTATACATGAATAAAGTATAAATACCATGTATGTGTAATATCTACAAACATTTTTAATCTGAATCTATGTTTATTTAAACATGTTTCTATTAAACTCATTAACATATTTATAAAGTTAACTGATACCAATATGTGATGGGTTTTAAACATTATCACCAATCCACCATAATCCCCCTTTTCTCTTGAGACCATAAAATATGAGTTAACCATTTTCATGATCATGGTCTACATCTGCACAAAATTATAATATACATATGGCTAATAATCCTATCCAATTCATTGAAGTAGGTATCATGGATATTTTAATACAAATTGACAGATATAATTCTGGAAAAGTCAATCATTAGGCTACATTGAATCTTGCCATTGATCTACCATGTTTCCTCAAAAATAAGAACTTACCCAGAAAATAAGCCCTAGCATAACTTTTCAGGATGGTGACAATATAAGCCCTACCCCAAATAAAAGTCCTACTTAACACTGTCAGCTCATTGAAATGCATGACAGATGTATTGAATTGTAAAGTAATTGATGTATAAATAGATGTAAATGTAGATTTTTGTAATTGAATAAATGTTATCCAGAATTGTTTTGCAGGCAGATTCATAACTAATCATTTTAATAAACTTGCAAATACAATTTTTCTTTTCATTTATCAAAGCCTATTCATTCAATCTGATATAAGAATTCCTATTTCATCTGATCTCCAACCACGCATATTATAAATAAATCAACATTGATATCCAAAAAGACTGAAACTTAATATTAACAACAATCTTAGTTCAGAAATTAATCAAAACAGCTCAACATTTCATATATTTATTTTACATTAAATATTACTAATTTACCAGAATGTAAATAATTTTTAATATTCTGGTAATGAATGAGAATATTCTGTGATAAGATTTTAATCCTACATGTTCAAGCCGTAGTAAAAGTTCTTCATGTGTAGTTGAAATTTCTAATATTAAATAAATTTAGATTTTTGTACTTTATAAATGTATGTTTTTGTACATAGAAAAATAAGACATCTCCTGATAATAAACCCTAAATCACCTTTTGGAGCAAAAACTAATATAAGATCTGATCTTATTTTCGAGAAAACATGGTCCAATTGCTAATTGAACAAGAAGTTCAGTTATCAGCACAGAGATCATTACTAAATTAGGAATCTCATTATAACTGTCACAATGAAGCATAAACTGCCTCCACATTCTCACAATAGATGCAAATCCTTGCTCATGGACAATTTCAGAGACTTATGGGATGATTTAGCATAAAATGATTTAACCATGAAAAAACCCTATACCATGTTAACCTTCCTAGTCATTACATTAGTGTGTGGAGACAATTTAATCAAAGTGAGCCTTGCTCACTTTAGACTGTGAGTAACCAAGTTGATGTCAGAAATAAAACAGTTAAGACATATTAGTCTAACCACATAAAGATCTCAACCTATCATCAAACCCTTATTCATTTCCAACAGAAAGTACAGAAGACCAGACCAAGTAGTCCACTGATGAATATTCAGAAATTCAAAGTAATCAAAATTTATTGAAATAAATCACACTACTTGTTCATTTGATTGTTAATCATTCTCAATTCTAAATACTTATATCTTTTTATAATTTTTTTAAAGGTATAACTTGAATTTCTAAAACAAAGGAGAATTTTTTTTTTTGTATTCTTAAATTATATCAATCAAATCCACTATCAGATGTGAATAATTGTAAAATTGATTTTGTTATTTTCAGTGGTATCATATCTTAAATTTTCAGATAAATTATTTTTTTCCATTAAACTGTTTATCCACTTAACAGATAACTGGGTCAGTAGTGAAAGTTGTCCTTATCTATACTGAGATTAAACCTTCCCTTTCTGAAGATAAGAGTCCTCATGTGAGATGACCATAAAATTTTTCTATCTCTCTCATGGTCATTATTAACTATTTACTACAGGAATCGACGTTTCACTTTTTTCCCTTGTAGCTCTGCTTCTTCTTTTCTTTGTTATTGCAATAATGACATTTTAAATTTTTATTTCCACTCCATCTTTTCTAAAACTAATGTTTTATGAATTCCCACTGCCTTTTCATCATCCTTCTTTTCATATCCTATCTTATACATTTTCATCTTTGTGATGCCTTCTACTTGCTCTGCTTTTATTAATTATAACCATTTGTAATTTTATATATGGTTCTTCTTCCATATTATAAACTTTATCATAATTTTTCGGCAGTGTCTTATCCATAATTTGAAGCTCAATGCTTTGTTGAACATCTGTAAGCTTTTCCTCATTCTACTGTACTTTTTAAACATTCAGATGATCTATATCAAAGTTCAGCTGCTTTCCAATAATTACAAATTCTACATCTAATCTTTGTTGCTTTTCATCAACATTCTCAACTTTTATGTGTAAGCTTTATTGCTTTTCTTCCACATTTTTCCAATTTTATGTCTAAGCTTTCTTGCTTTTCTTTGACATTTTCCACTTTTATGTCTAAGCTTTGTTACATTTCTTCAATCTTTTTAAATTCTCTAAACATATTTCAAAATGTTACCATGGTTTGTTTAAACTCATGGAAATATCTATTCATATTTTGATTTCTACTTACTTAACACTCATGTATTTCTGGTTAATTTTTATTTGATTAATCCAGATTTATGTTTGAACAATCAATATTCTTGGATATAATATGATCTTGCTTCAGTCTTTTCAAATGAGCTTTTATTGTTTAAAAATAAACACAATTTAATTACTGTCTCTTGGATTTGATATCAGTTAATTTTTTACTCTTTTATTTTACTGAGATGTCTGAATCTCTTAATATAATTATTATTTTCTATATATACATTTTAAACAGTACACCAAATCCTTTCTTTCTCACATGTAAGCATACCAATTACCACATGTTATATCAGCACCATATATTCTCCTGCCTTTTTGTCTGTCTAAATATTCAAATTTTTTATCTGTTTTACACATTACTTTACTTATTATATTGGTGTCAATTTCCTCCCACTTTACATTATTTACTATTTGTTTTTATTCCCATCCTTTATGCATACTTATTTTATATATAAGAATGTATTGAGATGCTTGGCTGATCTCCAAATTTAATTTGTATGTCAAAGCAAACTTAATTTTAATTCAAGTTATGTTTTTTTTTTACTTTCAATTGTGTTTTAGTGAGTGTGTTATTATGTATATACGCACATACGCTAGTAGTAAAAAGATTTTAAAATTAGCTATTTTAATGTAACTTTTTTTTTTAAAAAAAAGTGAATTTTTTTAACCATTTTTATTATCTTTCTGTTAAAAATATTTTATAATGTTCAGAAATATTGCTTAATCCATAAATTTTGTCTTTATCAACTCTAATCCCTTTCATTAGTAAAGGATTTAATAAAAATATAATTCTGTTTCCTTTAAGCATTAATGTCTAGAAAATCCTTTAATTAATGGAGTTAATTTGGAATTTAGTAGTGTAAATTTGCTGGCTTATCTGGGTAGAAATTTTAATCACTAGTTTGCTGATTGAGGAGATTCTTTAAATTCCTTAGTAGGACAAACATTGAGCTATATGTTTATATAAAGGACCAACTAAAAATTATTAATTAATCTATTCCACTCTATTCTATGTGATTCTATCCTACTATCAGCATTTGAGACATTCTGCTTGCATTTTGATCCCTCTGTGTTATATAAGCTCATCTAAAATGAACTCACAAATCAGCCCAGTTGTCATATCTGAAGCCATGTGTGGATAAGGCATCCAAATGATGTACTTCTTTCCAGCAAAAAAATCTCTTTAGCCAGCATACACTTGACCTCATGAATCAGTCAACTGCCAACCTCATCATAGCAAAGCACTTTTCAACAACAAAGGAACAAAGAAGACCCCATGAAAGTATATTAATAAGCCAAGAGTATATACACATTTGAAAATAATCTATACAAAAAGTAAGAGCTCTCCACCCATGTCACTATGAACTAATAATAAAATCTTTTCATGAACTATTTTTTACTATGTATCAGTAAGCCAGTGATATAATGGTGTATGTAAATTTTTGTATTAATTCATACTTTTATACTCACATTCTTAAGATATAACTTGATTTTATATTTCAATTTTATTAATTTCATTGATCTTAGCCTTTGATATATGTATCATAGATTATACATACAGCTTTCTAGAATTAGTTTTTTTTTTTACTTTTAAAAATTAACAGAGTTACTAAAAAGAATCTTAAAACAGATCCCCCCCCCCTTCCTCCAATTTCGGCATTATAAAAAAAATTCTTGTAAGTTAGATTTAAAGAAGAAAAAAATCTTAACATTTTTAAATACATATTTTAATTAATAATGTCTCAGAACTTAATATATTTATTTTTATTTAGATGTATGTGAATGTGTATATAACAATTTTTAATATAGATGTTAAACCATCAAAAGTGCAATTTTTTTTGCATCTATATCATACATGCCTGAAAAAAACAGGGATTATTGGCTTGCACATGTGTGCATATAAATAATCCCTTTAGAGATACCATGTGGAGGTTTAGTTATATCTTTGGCCTTCTCAGCCAAGTTTCTGCCCATACTCACTAATATAATTTTATCTGTTTTAACACATGTTTGTTTATCACATGAAATTAATTGTCATTTATTGATTTTGCATTAAGTCAAAAATACTAAATCTTCCCATGCCTTATATACATTTTTGTTGTTATTTAATATGGGTTACATATGGGCCTTTCTAATTGCTCTTTACCTGTTTTGTCTCATGGCTTGGATCTTGCATCATATATGAAATGTTATAAAAATTCAGCATATGAGATTGTCTAATAATCAAGTCAGCCAATGTTTAATTATCAATTAATGTTTTTTAGAGATATATACACACATCTGTAATTACCAAGCATATGGAGAGTTCTATTATAAATCACACAATTATTTAATGAATAAAATTAATTCTAAAGGGAAGAATCAAAACAATCAACTATCAGATACATTAACTACTTCTTTAAAAGAGTTTATAATAAATTTTGATATATGTTTGAGCTAACTATAGTTCAAACTTAATGTATGCTATTTATTATTTTTTGTTTTACTATTATTAATAAATATTGTTGTTAACTGTTTAATTTGTTTGGCTGTTATCTGCCCTACCAACTGTTTATTTTACAAAGAATCTCTAGTCTCCCTGATCTAGTAGCAATAATTAACTTATATGTAGGTGAACAGCTGTGTAGGCACTTGTAATGAATATCCATGAATATCCAAGTCAACCAAAAATAAAATATTCTAGGCTAGAGACCTAATGGTATCCTCTGTTGATGAATATTAGGTGCAGGCTGTTCAGTGTAGTATGTATCCAAAAAAAAAAAAAACTTTATCTATCACTTTCTATTTTTACCTAAGCCACAAATCATGATTTTATTACTCTAATTTTATGCCTATATCATAATTTTCTATATTGTTTCATGCCTTTGCTCACCATTATTTATAGTACATAAAACCTCTGTTATCTAGAGTTAGTTCAATCCCTATCACATTGAAGCAATTATCTTACTATCTCATTCAACCTTGCAACTTTCTATCACTAATTCAGTGTGTAGATTTTCAAACTGTGTAATCCACAAACTATAAGCCTCACATATGGAGAAAACAAATTAACTTAATGACATATCCACATTTGATATTATTCCAAACCATTAAATTAATGAAGATACACTGAACACAAAAATCTACATTATTAAAATGGAATCAAACTAATACTCATTAGTTATATTTCCTGATTATCTTTTGGGTATCAATCCCTATAAAAATCAGAAAAACTTGCAACCAATAAAGTATCTTTATAAAGCCCAAATCATATGGACTTCATGCTGGAAAACCCTTGCATACATCCAGGGATGAGGTGACTATAAAGGATTATTAAAATTTTATAATAGTTCTAAAGTTGAGAGGCTAAATTAATTATGTTAAGAGATTGTTAAGCAATGATAAAGTATTAATAACAATGATCAGTTGTTATTTTTTTGATTATAGAACTCTATTATCTGGTTATTCTACATGCCTCAGAACAGTGAACCTAATGTATGTATATACATATTTATTTATATATTCATACTTACATGTGGATGTATAATCTTATATAAAATATTTAATTACAGATTACCATCAATACCACACTTTACATATTTAATGGAAAGCTTATTAAAATTGTTTGAGTGTGTGTGTGTATGTGTATAGAGAGAGAACTGATAAATACATAATAGAAAAATTTTATATATTTTTTTTCTTTAAAAAATATATATAGTATGTTTTAACAAATCTCATAATTTTCTTATATTAATTAAAGTCTTCATTTTGTCATTAATACTACTTCTATTTATGTTACATATTGTAATCTTTTTGTATATTTATAGAAAGATAGATAATCAACTTTATTGCTAAATAAAAATATATGATATTCAGCAAATAATTGATTTTCAATCAATCTAAAATAATATTTTGGTTATTAATATTGATTCAGACTTCAGAATTGAAATGCAAGAAATATCTGTGGCAAAAAAAATTTTTTTGTGTGTGAAAAATAAATTACCATTCCTAGTAATTTATTCAATTCTTCTGTAAGATTTATTTGGATCTTATTAAATGAGTTTTAAAAGATTTATTCATTTCTAGAATTTGTAATAAAATTGAACATTTTCTATTAACATGATAATTTCAAAAAATAATGCTTAACAGGTTTGTGTACTTTAAGATTTTTTTTTTTAAATATTTATTATTATTACATTATTTGTATATGATGATTTGCCCCATTTATGTCGATGTTTAGTAAACACATCTCTATGTCTAAAATTCTATATATTTTTGTGTCATCAGCATATTAATTAAGAGATGTGTATATTATAAATACATATTTTTTAAGTCATTGGTGTGAATATTAAATAATAAAAAAAGAAGCTGGAATAATTGCCAAAAGATTACTTATATAAATATAAACAGAAATACAAATAGTCTTTTCACATATTATTTTTTCTTAAATCAAACATTCTGCAGTATGCAAACATATCTGTCTGTATCACATTGTGATAACTAACGTATATATAATATACATAATATGTTAACATAATCTAACAAGAGAATTGATTAGTTTGCTAGACAGATAAAATGTACTATTCTATACTAAGGTATAAAGAAAAATCCCATTTTACTTTACATTTTTAAGAAAAAAAGAATGGTTTGAAATTATTTTTGCATTGATCATTATATGAAATCTCTGGTTCCAGGGCTTTTTTTTTTCAGACTAGAATAATAAATCTTTTCCTTCTTCAAAAAAAGTCTCAAATTTTTTTGAAAGTTTTTGTTATAATAGTATAATATTTTAAAGTAGAAAATATTTTTATAATTATATCAGCACAACATTTTTATACAACAATAATTAAAACAATAAACCATAACAATTTTTGAATTACAAAGATTAAGTCATAAATGTATAAACATGTACATATAATTATCACATACTGAATTGTGGCACTATTATATTATTATAAAAATACAATATAATCAGTTTGATATAATTTAATCAGTACTGCTTCAAAGAAGTCAATTTATCACAATACTTTCATAGTTAAAATATTGGTAACAAAATTAATTTAATTATAAAAATTAGAAATAATGTATTAAATAATCCAATACTTTAGTATTAATATATTATTATCATCATTATCAGTCACTCACACATAAATATCACTATTCTAATTCTAAAAAAAAATAAAAGACAAAAAATAAAAAAAGTTAGTAAAAAAAAAGAAAATAACTCAAAATTGTTGTGGATGTTTATTTAAGTATGATTGTACAAACAAGTAATCTTATTTACACAGTACAGAGAGATAGATAAACATATGGCATGAGAGGTTTAATAATAATGCTTAATTCAATGTTAAAAAGGAATTAAGTTTAGAAAATGGTCATTTGCAATCATTTTCCATTCACTCACATATTATACATATAATTTAAAAATTAAATACTCTGATATTTTCTTATAATAATAAAAACCAATAAGAATATGCAGTTAATGGATTATAAAGAATTGTCTAATTCCAGAAATGTTCACAACAAGAGCAAATGACAGATATTTCATTTTATTACAAGATATAAAAACTTACATTTTTTATTATAATTTAATTTATATTAAAATATAAAGTATATTTTCAATGTAATTTCAAAAAATAATAATAATAATGAATTACATTTGAATGAAATACTTTGTGTAAATAATATAAAAAGAAATATAAAATTTAATATATATATAAATTATGATTAAAAGGGGGGAGGGGCTGAACTGAGAATATCAATGTGTTTATTTATGAAGTTCTATTGTTTTGAATATGTATTTTTAAATATAATCAATATTTTTTATTCAATTTTAATAACACCATTTAACTATTTAAAGCATTTGCTTAATTTTATATTAGAAAAAGAATCTTTATACTCAAGTAATAAAAAAAAATTATTACTTAATTTTTCTTTTTACTTTTTTAAATGTAAATATTAAGTATTTTAATAACATCACAACTATTAATTTTAATATCTTACTAGCTATACCTGCAGTTTTGTTCATGTTAGTAGAATAATAAAAATAAAAGTATAAAACATTATAATGTAACTGATAATTAAAATATATTTCAAAGTTATATATAAAAAGATATGTTTTATTATTTAAATTCCATATTCAATTTTTAATATATTGAATACCAAATAAAAGTTCCCCTCACTAATTCTCTCAATTTCTTCAGATATATCTTCATGATAACAGAAAGTTTGATAACTAAAATATATTTATGTATTTCATTTTTGATTTTTGATATAGTGATGACCAAATAAAATTTTTGTTTGCTAATTCCTTCCATTTCTCTAGATGTGCCTTCATGTTAGTATAAGGTTTGATAATTAAAATATATTTATATAATATCTAAATTACATTTTTAATTTTTGATATATTGAATACCAATTAAAAATTTTTCTTACTTTACCAAATTCTCCATTTCTCTAGCTGAATCCTTGCATTAATCTGCTAATTAAAATATATTTAAATAATATTTACATGAAATAATTATCAAGAGCAGTATCACAAAAAAATATAACTTTTATTGAATACAATAATTTTAACAATGTGGTATATGAAAGTGAAAAATTCAATACATAGTCCAAACAAAATTTAATTAATTTAAAATATATTTAGGCAATAAAATTTTACCTCAGATTACCAAAAACTATAATTATCTGCATTTCTCTTGTATGTATTTCAATATGCAGGCCATAACATTTTCCAATGTCTGTAATCTTTTAATCAGTGCTGCCCTCTTTTTGTGTTTTTTATGATATCATTAGAAATGTTTATGATTTCAATGCATTTTTATATTGCAAATTACTAAAGTTTTTAAAACAATTAATATAAACAAAAATTTATAGCCTATGAAATTTTTCACAAAAAAAGAAAATTATGCAAGATTCATCAAGATTGGTACAATATTTGTTGAATTATAAAGTAACAAATAAACAAACTTTCACATTTATATAATAATAATTTTTATATCATAATAATTTAAAAATATAAACATTTTACTGATTAATTTATTTATTTTTTCTTGTTTAAAATATGGGTCAGTTCATTTAAAAAAATTTCACTCCACTTATTTTCATAACTTTCTCTAAGATTTAGTAATCAGTTTATATATCTGATAAAGCCTGAAATTAATACACATATTGTTTGGATTACATCTATAATAGTGAACAAGCTTATGGATTAAGTTTCAATAGAAGTTTAAACACAAATAATTTGTGATCTTTTTCAAAACTTTGCTAAACATGTTTTTACTACTAAGAAATGTTTAACTGCTTAGAAAGTATTCTATTATGTTATTGTTTAATCTATTTAGTGATGTTCTCATATTTAGCCAATAATTCAGCTAGTTGAAAATATATATCAGCCATGAACTCATAAAAAAATATTTATCCTGATTAATTTCTGATTTGAATAATGCCTCTTCTTACCCTTTTTTTCCAAACTTTAGATTTCCAATCAATTTCTGTCCATACCTATTCTAAAACTACTTTTTTTTTCTTTACTCATTTGAGTGTTTAAATATACTCTTACATTTAATGACATTGAAATGATATCAATTAATAATTCATAAATTCATTATAAATAATAGTTTTTATAATGTCCTTCATAAGAATAAAGCTGCATTATTTAATTGGACAGTGTCACCTTATTTTGATAACTTCAAAAATGTTATTGTATGAATAATCCATTTCTATCATCACCATATAAGTTTTTCTTGCTTTCTACTCTATGAATTCCAGATTTTAATGGTGATGACTTGTGTAGATTTTCTTTACAGAATATCAATAACTAGGCAAATAAATGAGATTTAATTTAGCTTACAAGCTAGCAATAGCAACTAAAACAACTAGATTTAATTGCATTTATTTCTTGCAACATGAGTTATAACACAACTGTAAAAAACACAAATAAAACCATTGATGAAGATCATTATTTATTCTGTTCCAGAGTCATCTATTATAAGCTTGAGTATATACAGATCTTTTTGAAACAATAAACTTCTGGTCATATATACGAATAAAATTTCACTGTTTCTTTTAACTTATTATAGTATTATAAATTAGAGCAATTCTAATTTCTCTACTCTGGTATTATCTATAGTAAACATGAGTAGTTACTATTTACTAGATAGTCATACAATTTAATTCCCATCCCCAGACTTCTTTGGTTTTTGCCTTTGTCAATGTATTGCTGCAATTTTGAATCTCCAATTCTCTTTGATTATGACAAAATCCAGAAAAGAAGATAGAGATGGGTATATTGAACTCCCATCTGGTAATTACTGATTGCTTAAGATTACAGTAGGTGGCATTAGAGTAAAGAAATGAAATAAAAACTGCTCGTTTCAATATATATTTCCCAATAGTTTATTCAAAATCTAGCTTTATTTTCCAATTTATGTCCTTTCTTTTAATTCATTAATTTACAAATTGTTATATGCTTTTATGCCTCCAAAAAATAGGGAAAAAAATCTCAAATATATGAAGTTTCACTATATGAGAATGAACATTAAATCATTTGAATAAGAGATTAAAATAAATGAACCAAAAAGTGTAGTGACAATAATTAAAAATAAGTATTTAAAAAAGTTTTTAAAAAAACCAATAAGGATAATAAAGACTAGGTAAACTATTAACAAAAACAAAAAAAATTATTATAAGTTAATAAAATTACACCTGTCAAATGATTTGGACAAATTGAAATATGAATAATCAAAATAATGTAAAAAAAAAGATTTGAAAATTTTCAAAATATGAAAATGGAAAAATACTAAAAAAGTAAAATGGGAAGAAATGAACATGAGAAAGTAATTGAAAAATGGATTTAAAAAAGACGGGGAGGGGTGCTCATAACTAAAAAAAAAAAATCGGAAAAGATTATGTTCTTAGAAATTAGCCATTTACAAAACCTTTAAACATTTAAATACAAGTATATTATATATACTTTTAATCTAGATGTAATTAGAGAGGATTTGAATCCAAACTTTCAAGCTTTCTTAGATCATCCACTCCACCTTACACAACTGATACACATGACCACATACATGTGAAAAAGATAAATGATCTTCAATATCATTTGTCTTTTTCGCATGTGTGTGGTTGTGTGTATTGGTTGTATATGATGGAGTGGTAACCTAAGGAAGTTTGAAAGTCTGGTTCAAATCCCTTCTATTAAAATAAAAAAATAAGAGACTATAATAAATGAAAAACAGTATTTAAAAAAAATTATGATAAATCTTAGAAATAATTATTAATTTTATTTATTTAAGACAAAAATATCTATAATCTAGCATACAGAAGATGACCTTAAAGAGAGTGTAAACTTTTATGTGACACAATCTTCAATGTAATGTTGCAGCATTTACCAAGTTAAAAAATAGGACATTTCATTGTGAAATAATTACTGCAAGTAAATTATCTATATAAAGAGCTTTTATTATATCTAATTTATTGTATGGATGTGAGATTTGGAAACCCAATCAATATAATATAAAAACATTATAAAATTTCATTCAAGGATGCTCTGCAAAATTTTAAAAATAGAATGGTAAAATTAGAAGAACAATTAATTATGTTCTTCAATTTTCTGAATATGATACTGTAGAATCCACTATTATAATATAACTTTTTTTAGATTGGATATATAAAATGAATGTATAATACAAGACTTCCTAAAATATATATTTTATAGTGAGATTGGGTCTTGTGAGATCCCATTTATATTATAAACATTACCTCAAAAATATTATAAAGAAGTACAATATTGATTGTTTTTATTGAAAGAATATGGCTGCAGATAGAATACATCAAAGAACTACCTACAATTGGACATAGTACAGACATTTTTCTAAAACAAAGCTTACGTAGAAAGTGTTAAAAGATGGCATCACAGAATATCATATTTTATGTGGAGCATGTTCTATATGTAAACATATTTATGGTTAACAGATTCATTGTATAATCATTGTAAAACTTAATTCTAGAGTATTACTATTCTTTTAGACATCCCTTTTTTATTTTAGAGTTGAAATGTCCAAATTCGTTTACAAGTGGGAAATGCTAACAATGATAATCTGATAGTCAGGTAAGGAAAGAAGATTTTACAATAAAGTATGCAAAGTGAAATAGAAGGAATTAACTATGAATACTGACAATATTACTTTTAAAAAATATTAAAAAGAACCAATAAACTAGAGTAAATGTAACGTGTTTAATATGGTAAGACAACAATCTGACAATGGACTTTCTTTTTTGATAATAAATCAATATTCAATATTAAAGTATAAATGAAATTATTATAACTGAAGTATATTTTTTAAAAAATAACTCCATCAAATAATTTTTTGCTCTCAGCAAGTGAATTGGCCAGATTTTCAATAAATCACATTATTTATAAAAACATAATATTCTAAAATTCAACTACTGAACATCAGCAATACTTTTATAAAGCTCTAAATTTTCAATCTTCACTAACACTGGTTGGAGTATTGATTTATATTTAATCTCCATTCCAAACATTCAAAATTTTAGATCAACAAATAAATAAAATTCTTTACCATTATAATTTTACTATTATCACTCTATAAATTAATTTAATTCTAGCAACCTATTCTTATTTAATTCTGTTAATAGATTTTAATATGTTCTATGTTCACTTTGTATTTAATTAACTACACTAATTAACAGAAATATTACAAGTGCAAAAATCTTTTATTGTAAAGCTATTTCTCTTTAAACAAAGAGATATTCCTCCTTAATTGATTTACTTTTTTTATTCTTCAGATCTGCATTTTGGTTTGACTAATACATTTTTCTCATCATCATGCAATCAATATTGTGATTACATTAGATTTGTTAGAAATAACTAATTCTATTGACAATACACTTAAAGACTACTATTGAAATCCCTATTCCAGAAATAGTACAATCTGAGTGCCATATTTACTTTAAAAATAATAATATTCTCTCCTTAAACTCCACAGAAGTTTTATTTTCATTTTATGGTGACAACTAATGAGAGTAGGATTGGTAAAGAAGTAAGCAGGATTATTCTACCTCAAAACTTTTTACAACAGTTTTATACATAGCTTTTTTTTGTGTGTAGATTAATATGAAAAGCAAAGGGAGCAAAAATAAATGAGGATTGCCTAAATCACCTGTTAGTGCAAATAGTTTTCAGAGCTGTAAAAAAGATTATAAAAGTTATCAGTTGACAAGAAAAATGAGAAAAATGAATGAGAAAATTAACATTGTTAATGAATAAATTAAAAATAGTTTAAAAAGGAAATATGCTTGAAAAAAGTTTTTATCAAATGATTTCTACTAATGCAGAGATTGGAATACTTAATAAAAGATTAATATAAAACAAAAATAGAATTTTGTATATGTAATAATTTACAATGAAAGATCAAAAGCAATATATATTATTGAAATAACTAAATTATATCCCTATTATCCTGAAAAAATTAAGATGCTGAAGTGAGCAGAGATGGACACATTTTTAGAATGTATAATAAAAGATGGACAAATAAAATCCTAAATTAATTCCCAAGATATTATGAAAAAGATAGCATGTGAAATAAATGGATAGATAAGAAAGTTTAATGGAAAAATACAATAAAGAGAAACTAGATTATAGGAATCAATGTACAGACAGATAGGCAGATAGATAGGCACAATAATTTAACAATCAGACAAATAGACAAAAAGACAGAGATAGATAAATAAAGTATTTATTTCAGCAATAAGAATTTCCAATAAAAGTGAAGAAGATTCCTGGATTGAAGTTCCACTATTAATAAAAAAATATTTTATCTTTTCAATTTTGCTAATAGAATGTAATGGTTATTGTGATCTAATTGATATTTTGCTGTTTGAATATTGTTTATGCAACCAAACAAATAATTCTACGAAATGTAACAAATATTTTAATTTGCATTAATTTTCCAATATAGTAATTATTTTTAAAGAATATGAAACAGTCTAAATAAATAAGTTAAATATTCTATTAACCTCTTTATTTACTAAATAAATTAATTAGATTTAATCTTATTATTTTCCCCAAACAAATGCATACAAACATGGTAAACTTTTATTCATGTCTATAATTAAGTGATTAAATTTTTAAAAAGGATAGAAATTACATACTAATTAGAATCGTGCTGCAAAAAAAAAAAAAAAAAAAAACTAATTTATTAAATTATCTAGGCAGAATTTTATGCTATATTTCACTAAATTTAGCTTGGATTAATAGAGAGAAAAAAATGATATCTGATAAATGCTTTTGTTTTTAACTTGATTCATTCTTTATTATTATTATCATTATTATTTATTTTTAATGTTATAACTAATAAGCGTCTTCAAATATCAGACAATTTAAGTAGTTGATTATTACTTAATCACATTAGTATATATTAATTATCTTTTTAATGAATAAAATATTCAAGATCTAACTGCTTTAACATTAATAATTTGAGAAGCATAAATAACAAAAATTTCAATATTAAACACAAGAATTTAATCCTCATCAAAACCAAAAATGTTTTGCTTATATCCTTGTAATTCAGGTAGTAACATAATTTATCCCAAAATAGAATCTTTCTTATGTGTGTGTCTATATATATATATATTATAAACAAAAATAGAAGTGATTGGACACAAAATCTCTCATACTAATCTCTCGCAAGGTATCTATTCCTAAACTATAAAACAGTAATGAGAGATTCTCAAGATTTTGTGATAAACAAGAGCAAAAGACAAGCGGTTTATGTGGAATTGTGTTTACCAAAGTAACTCTCAATGCATATATGTTATATTTTTACATAAAATAAATATTAATACTAAGGCATACTTTAATAATATATAAAATCTGAAATAAATATATTTTGCAGAAAATTTCTGTATATGTGTACTACCACACCTAATATATTTTAAGTAAATATTGTTTAATATACTATTTCTTACTTAAAGAACTAATTAAGTATAAATTAATCTGTGTTTAAACTAAGACTAGCAATTTTTAAAATAATATTAACTAATGGTTTATTTCAGGGTTATGAATCAATTGTAATCATTGACAATTTTTAAATCTAATGTCCCAACTCCTCACTGAAGAGACCCATAGGTCAAAACCGGTCTGGGGATGGGGACAATCCAAGATAAAAATGATTTGAATGTCTTCTCTTGTAGTAGCATTTATCATAAATAATAATAAAAAAAGCTTGTTTAGAGCTATTAGCGCGCTCTTAATTTTACATATTTGTAAGTGCAAGCTATATATAAGTCATGTGACATCTGACTTGTTATTATTGCTATTATTATTTTGCTGTTGTGGCTTTGGCTAAATTAAATGGCTAAGCCTACTAATATATGGAGTATCTGAATTAAGTTCAGGCCCATATGATTTGTTCAGTTGGAGAGCTGACTTTAAAGACATGTAGATGTCTAAAAGTTTCAGATCTTCTTCTAACAATTAACTTTTAGATAAATGCTTTGCTTGAGTTGGTTTTTTAAATCTAATGTCCCAACTCCTCACTGAAGAGACCCATAGGTCGAAACTGGTACTGGGGACGGGGACAATACAAGATAAAAATGATTTGAATGTCTTCTCTTGTAGTAGCATTTATCATAAATAAAAAAAAAGCTTGTTTAGAGCTATTAGCGCGCTCTTAATTTTACATATTTGTAAGTGCAAGCTATATATAAGTCATGTGACATCTGACTTGTTATTATTGCTATTATTATTTTGCTGTTGTGGCTTTGGCTAAATTAAATGGCTAAGCCTACTAATATATGGAGTATCTGAATTAAGTTCAAGCCCATATGATTTGTTCAGTTGGAGAGCTGACTTTAAAGACATGTAGATGTCTAAAAGTTTCAGATCTTCTTCTAACAATTAACTTTTAAATAAATGCTTTGCTTGAGTTGGTTTTTTAAATCTAATGTCCAAACTCCTCACTGAAGAGACCCATAGGTCGAAACTGGTCTGGGGATGGGGACAATCCAAGATAAAAATGATTTGAATGTCTTCTCTTGTAGTAGCATTTATCATAAATAAAATAAAAAGCTTGTTTAGAGCTATTAGCGCACTCTTAATTTTACATATTTGTAAGTGCAAGCTATATATAAGTCATGTGACATCTGACTTGTTATTATTGCTATTATAAAATAAGAAAATAAAAGTATGGATGTAAAGTTTATTAGGGTATGGGAATGTAAAAGGGAATTTTATGTACATCATCTTACCCTATATCTCTGTATTTCAGAAAGCAACAGTAACAATAATAATGTAACCAATCCAAATAGATTTATGTGTAATTTCATATTTTAAAATATGACCTTTATTTTGTAAATATATAGTGGCAATGTTTTTAATAATGACAAAATAGAAGTATTAAAATTAACAATTGCTTGATTATAACATATACAATAAATTATAAATGAATAATAACAAATGTGATTAATTATAAAAATTCTATAAAACAACTAATAAATACTAAAATTTGTTCTCTAACTCTAATCTAAGTTTGGGATATGAAAGTGCATAATCATACAACAGTGCAAAAACATTAACACTCCATTGGAGTAGGTTGCATATTATTTAAACAAATCCTCAATTTAAATACTAGAGGGTATTAATAATTATCACAATAATAAATGTTTTATGCTCTCTCCAATTACTTTATTCCCAATAACTAATCAACCTCACTTTATAATACTGAATAAGTCTTTCATTCTTTAAAAAAAAAAACAAGTGAAATTATTTGTTTAACACTTCTAAATGATATTTAAAATATATGGCTTATTTATTATACATTTATTGGATTTATTTGTTGTATTTTTATATTATTTATAAGCTTAATAATTTATTAGGTGTAAAACTCTACTAACAAAATACGATTCATATCATTAGAATTCCTTATTGCATACTATAATATTTAAAAAAAATTAATACAGTCATATAGGAGCTATGCACAAAATATTCTTTATAGATCTTATTATCTAACTAAGGGATGATTAGCTCCTTATAAATTTGAGGTTGAAACTTAAGGACCAATAAAAGATGTAATAAATTCAATATAACAAATTTTTACATAAGTTTAAAAGTTAGTTACTCTAATGCAACCTAGTCCCAATATAAATCATATACTTAATCATAGAATATCATAAATAACAATATTTATAAAATTATTATCTGTACATTTATATAATAATAATATCTGGAAACTTTAATATTTATTACAATAATATTAATTACTCTCATTAAATAAGAAAAAATTAGAATAAAGATCACTAAATAATGCATCTGTTTATACTCCAATAGTTACAAATGATTAAAAGTTATTGCATGGTAAAATTTAAACTTGCATATTCCAATGTTTTTGAGAATTCATGGAAATATTCTAATAACAGCATCAAAGAATATATTAAACATAATTAAATTCTTTTTGTAAATTTAATTCTTATTGGAACTTAACATGATTAATAAAATTCCATTAAGCACATTTGTTAATATAATGTGGGTTATATTTAACACAGTAGTCCATTTTAAGGCTTACTGCTAAATTTGACTTTTGTAATATTTTAATATTTGTATTTATAATCCATAATTCTTTTACTTCAAGCACTAGAGAAGAATTGTAGTTTTTTTTATATAAAGAAGGATTTGAATCCATATCAAACACACTTTAACTTTATATCCAAATGATTGGCATTCATCACTTATTTCATTAGAAGTATTTTATTAATAAATTAATTTATAGACAGTTAATCGATGTTAGTTTGAGTCATTCTATATTTTATATGATGAAGCAATAGACTATAATTCATAAACATATCGATTCCATTGATTTTAATAAAAATTCATCATTTTACCAAACTATGAAGTTTATGACAATATTTGAGTTGAAATTTATTACTTAAAGTTTTTCTTTTAATAATTCATGACAAGATAATCCATAATATTGTGAGAAGATATTCATACTTTTTGAAGTAAAAAGTTGTTTCACCATTATTTTAAATGAAGATATAAGTGACTCAATTACAGTTATTAGGCATATTTTATAAAGATATCAGCTATTTCACCATTACTTTAAAATGAAAAGACCAGTAATTTGATTGAAGTTATTAGACTTTTCTTATTAGTAAATTTATGAAGTTTCCATTAACAATTGACTGCAATAAATTTTTCTTGAAATAACAATCAGAGATAGTTCCTTGTTTATTTGTTGTTGTTTATTCTTTTTCCCAGTCCAATGAGATAAGACATTTTGCCAAGCTAAAGCAAAATGCCTAGAGTGAGCTGATTTACTCAACCATGAGGATAAAGACAAACAAAATGATTATTTTAAAGTTTTAACTTGCCTGGATTTTGAATGCTATAAAATTTTGTGAAGATTCACTGGTTTTTCTAAGCATCAATATTTCTTCCAATCGGTTGATGTCTGGATTAGCTTATATTTCCCACTATGCTTTGGTGTTTCCTTATTTTTACAGGAAAATTTAAAAGAATTGTCAAGGTTATGAAGAAAGCAGATGATAGACAGTCTGTATTTGAATTAATGTGGCAATTTTTTTCCAGATGCCATTAAAAATGAAGAGAAAAATAATAATAATTTCAAACTTTTCAATTGCTTCATTTTATTTTACTTTAAAATAATTTTACAATCATTTGTTTAAAACAAATAACTTATAAAACCTAAAAGTTCTCAGATATTTTCTTTAATTAATTTTAAATTGATCTTTTAATTAAATTACACTTTAAATAAATACCTTTTAAATTAAACAAACTAAATCAATTTTATTAGTTTTACATTTATAAACTGGCCAAATCTAAACACATAAACTTTCATGCATTCACACATATAAAATATAAGAACTACATGTTCTACATCTTATGCAAATTTAATTATTTTCTTTTAAAATATTCTATGTTGTAATATCAGATTTATTATTCTATTCTGTATTTCTTTATAAAATATTTATTTTATGTGTAAGTGTACCTCTACTTGTATGTATCAATTCAATGGCATTTTTCTTAATAATGATAATGACAAAATACAAACACTTATATTTTTATATAAACATTGATTAGAAAATCTACTTGGGAAGACGTCTTTAAATCCTTTATAAAATTACATTTTCTCTTAAGTATTAATACGAGAGACTTTTGGATTTAATTTTGAATATATTACATGCTATCTTTTAATGATAGTGGTTATTATATTTGCTTAACCATAAAAAATAAAGCCAATAAAATTTTTATAGTTTGTTGACTTATAATTGATAATTACAGTAGTAACTATAAGGTTATAATTTATATAAAGCAAGTTTATAATCTAATTTAAAATATACAAATAGATAAATGTAAATTATATGGTTAGTTTTTCAGGAGCCTAAATGAAAAAAAAAAACTAATAAAGTCCAATTTTTCTGAAATTTCTTTCTTAATAGTTTTGAATGAAGATGTAGGATGTGGAAACATACTCTTGGATACAGAATATTTCTTATAAAATAAATAAGAAAAAACTACAGCTAATAATATACTCACATACAGAAATACACATTTGATGATTACATTTGATAATTACATAAGGTAATAAAGAAAATAAAATATTTAATAAACACTTTTGATTATATTCTTTAAGTTTTCAACTTCAGTTGATAATATAATCATATAGAAAAATCAACACTGATAATATACTCATATTGAGAATTACATAAGATAGCAACAGTTTTACAAATATTTTATTTTCATGGAATATTACATTCTAAGCTTAGAGACTTTTGAATGTAGAAAAAATAAAATTGGGATCTTCAAAAGATAATTTATAAATGTAATTAATATAACTGGAATAAAAATAAATGTATTGATTCTCTATCTTAAATTTAAAATTTATTTTATGTATTATTTGTCATCTTAGTATTTGTTGTATTTATTATTATTTTTTTTAAAAATCAAATTATAAAATATAGCAAAAATTTGTAATGTTTTCAAAGAATCTATCTCCAAGTAGTGTTATTATAAAAATATTTAATTATCAGAACAATAAGGAAAAAAATTAATTGAATAAAATGTATAAGTTTTCATAAAATGAAAAAATACTAAATCTTGCATTTACAAAATATATGAATACAGATATAAATGATCAATAAAAATGTAAATATTAATGTGAGTTGGGGTTAAATAACTACAGTACAATCTCTTGTAACTTTAACAAAAAAAAATATTTTACTTATTTATTTTAAAAACATGATAAAAATATTTACAGAAATTTATTATTTAAAATGAAAAATTAGCCATTGAAGAGCCAGCCTTAATATAACAAAAGAACTTTACATTCACAGCTAAAAATAAGCAAGATCACATAAGCAAAAAATATTATAAAAAATGGACTAGATATTGAAATAAAATCAGCTTACAAAAAATCAACAAGAATCCAGAATTCCATATTTTAACTATAATGCAATATTTTTATTATCAAATAAAAAATCACATATTGTATCAAGAATATGAAAAACAGGACTATATTCAAATTAATATTTTCCAATAATTAAATTACAGCACTTTGAGAATGGTGGTTGTTTTTGAAAGACAAACATTTTAAACTGTAGAAAATTTAAACATGTTTGAAAATAAAAGAAACATATTTTCAGTGTACATTTTGCAAAAGACTTAAACTTTAGAAATTGGCAGTTGTTTAATAGGAATAGTACTTTGAAGAAAATTAATAACTTTGGCAACAAAAGAAGCATGAAAGGTTTTAACATAAGAATAAACTTTTTACAATAAGAAGAGACATCCAGAAATTCAATGAGGGTAAATATCTTTCTTTAAGCTGTTACTAAAACAAATATCTGATAGTAAATTAATATATAACTGATCAATCAGATTAGCATGCTCAGAAAAAAATATCTACAAAAATTTGTCCTAAGACAAAGTAATGCATTTAAATTGTAGCAGATACAACTTTAGAAGATTTGTTAATGTAATGTTTTTCATTCTAATTGTTGAAAATTGTTTGAGACCAATTTAATTCAAACTAGTTATACAAAAAAAGAAAATAAATTCTACTGATTGATAACTTATGAAATGAAATATCCAAAATACATCATTTGAAACAATGAGTTTAACTTATTAAATATTCATTAGTTTCATTCAAGGATTATGCTAAGTTACTAGACCAGCAAAGATGTCATCAATAATTTGAACTTTCATAAGATATAGTAGTTTTAGGAAAAAGTGCAAATTTGCTATATAATAATTTAATCAAATGATGACAATTTGATTTTTGAAATAATGAGAAATGCCTAAAAATGCTGATAATATAATGTCAAAAATTGTCCATAGAAAATTACTATGATGATGGATTGTTGCACAGAAAAAGATCTACAGTGTATTAAGCTAAGAAAAGGTAGGTCATCAGAAAATAAAAATAAAATGAGTATGATACTAAGGAGAGATAGATCTGTGATCTGTTCCAATTGTTTGATTAGTGAATGCAAATACTCCGCTAACAATATTGATGGAAGAAGAGACTCCAAATGAATAATTGTATTAATTGTAAATAGATTAGAATATGTGCATAGTTTTTTAACAAATACTTCTATAAATAAGATAAATGTGATTAAATATCACCTAATTCCATCACATGATTTTGATTAGCAAGTACAAAATACAAATATGATAGGAGTTGAAGTATGAAAACAAATCCATTTCATAAAATCAAAAATGATTCTAGTATCTATCTATCTAATAAGTGATTAAGACTGTCAGAATTACAGCAAAAATAATGAATTCCTGTAGTATTAAAATAGTGTGGGAACAATAGTATGATTAAAATTTTGAAGGATCTATTTGTAATATATTTTAATACTTTATTAATATGTAAATAACAAAAGAGATCCCTAAAATTCATGGGCCCATATGCATTGATTGCTTTGAATTGCTTTGCAACAACTATGTATCTGTTTGAGAAAAATATGAAGTGAACAATTTTGGTTGAATTAAATTATTTAGTTTTTAAAGAATGAAACACATAGACATTTTCTGATTAATATCTTTTAAAGTAAGTGGTTTTGAATTATCTACAGAATGATATGTTATTGAAATACACTTTTTAAATAAAAGATTTTGTTGACCAGCTAGAAGAGTATCTTAATGGTTAAAATAATTACATAAAAGTGGAATAACAATGCAGACAAAAGGCTTATAATCAGTATAAGGAATTAGGTCAACTGTAAGTATGGTATATTTCAGTTGAAAAATTGTACGAATAATTTCAGTATATTGTATATGATCTAATTAAAATAGATTTGCATTTCAACAAGTTTAGCTTTAAATATTCAAGAATTTCTATATCAATATTAGTACCAGTCACAAATGAGTAACTTTTTTACAAATACCGATGTAATCTCAGAGACATGGGAATATATGGCATCAGATAATTTAATGCAGTTTAATATAAGCTGTCAATGATATTATAATTGGTAACACAAATGAAGTAGTTAGAAAATGTATGACCTAACTCAGTTTCAAAATGTAAATTGCATTAAGCATGAAATTGATATTATCAAGGTTTGACATAACTATATTTTTAAAATTAAAAAATATTTAGAATATTTTAAAATTGCTATCAAGCAGTTATGACTTCAATATGTTGAAGAACTAACAGTCAAGATGACATCAGAGATATCATTCAATTTAATTTGAAAATTATTGGGTTAATTTGATGTAATAAAATTGTATTTGTAGATTAGTTAAATCCTTGCATGTTGAATGAATATAAGCATGGTCTGACAAAGCTATGCAGAAGATATACATAAAAAACTTAAAAATAAAAGCTAAAGGGAAGATTATAGAATTAGCAAAACCTACAAAACGATTCCATTAGACGGATACAATAAAGAAAGTAAATGGAGAGCTATGTGGATAATTGTGGATTAGAGTGCAGAAAATAGTCAATATAAATACAATTACAATCACTAAACAGAACAATTGTGCTTGAAATATGTGCCAAATAAGGTGCAATGCAGCAGCAAATTTTAGCTTTATTAGGTAAACAGATTAATATAAAATAAAATTGCTTAGGGGAAAAAATCACAATTGAATTATCAGACAAATAAATTAAACAAATTACTTTAGAGAAATTTTTGTAATCCTAATATGCAATTCTCTGAGATGAGCAAAATGCTGGACTTATGTATTAATATGTAGTCATGATTAAAAGTTACAAAAAAAAATTGAAAAACAGGGCAACAAATGAAAATCTCAATCCAATCAATATAAAGCAGCTGAGCCTCAAAACATATACTCTAACTATTTTTTCTATTCATTTACTTTTCAACATGAAAATAAAGATAGGAGCTTTCAAGGTTCAAGGTCTAATCTCAATTCAAAAATACCTCCAGCTAAGTAAATGGATTAAATTTACCCAGCCACATATATAGTGGTTCTCAAATTGACCCCACAATCTATTTAAGGACCCAATGCTTTTCTACTTGTTCATGAGATTCATCATCACCTTCAGGAGGCACTGGCTTGGTCATCACAAAAACCCTGCCAATTTTCGTCCTTTAAAATCATATATATCAACTCAAACCTACTTATAGTCACTTTTCATCACCATACTGTTGCATTCAACATAATTTTTGTTTATGGACCTCCTGGACCAGCTGTCATCTCAAGACTACTGCTTACCATCAATTCACTACTATCATCAACCTCTTATCCAGTTGTTTTAATGAGTGATTTTAACATAAATTATCACACTTTTGTTTCAAAGTGGCTACATCAACTTGCAATATCTCTAATGAGGGCTGAAAGTTTCTTACCACCCAATTCCATCTCATTCTACAACCATTATCACACCTCACTTATTGACTTGTGCTTTTATTCACCCATGCTTCATCACTTAATTAAGTTAACACTTAATCCCTCACCTTTTTCTGACCACTCTAGTCAAATGTTCAAACTCAATAATTCAATTTCATAAAACAATAAGAATAATTCTTCATGCACACACTTCTGAATTTTAGTACTCTGAAACATACATTATGTTATTTAAATTTAGCACTATGCACCTTGATACTGGTCAATGGTACATTTCCTTTATCAACATTCTGTCATTTAATATAAATCATATTACTAAATCACACCACTACCCTCAAGACTCCTAATTTTGGCTGATGAGTTACATAAAAGAATAACCACGTGTAAATCTATACCTACAAACATATAAAAAGACACAAATACAAAATGACACTTGCAACACTCTAAGAGAGTACCTTGCCACTAAACAACACACCTGGACACAAGGATACATAAGATGGGCTCTGAAATATCCTGCCACTATCAGAGTTCCACAAGCCCTTGAAACCAAGGGTGTCATCAAAGCTGGATATAATATACTAGAATCAAAATACAAATATTACAAACAAAAGCTGCAGTCATATTGTGCCTTCACACCACCTGAAGATTTCTTTGGTCAACCAGAGTTAGATATACCTTTCCATGCTACTGATTTCTTGCTGAAGCTAATCTCAATATCAAACTCTTGTCATCCAGGGCCACATGGAATCCCTAAATTTGTATTTTTACATTTCAGTCAGTTTATCACCACATATCTACGTGATTTAGCAAATTATCACAAAGATTGTCTAACATAAAAGATCTATATCCAATCTCTTTAGTTCCATTCAACAAAAAAGCAAGGTTCAATATCCAATATATCTAATCTATGGGCCCCTTGATATTAAAATCCTGGAAAAGATTCTAAAAGATCAAATTGAGCCAGATCTCTTCCCTCTATTATCACCAATGCAACATTCAAAAAAAGGTTTGTAAACAAGCCAAGCTGCCCTCATTTTCAAAACCATTGTAAATTCAGTTTGAGAGCAGAAAAAATATGCTCCAATGGCTGTTCAAATTGACATTGAGGCTGCTTTTGACTCGGTTCCTATTGAAATTTTAATTCAGACACTTGCAGACACCAAAATATCTTTCTCTCTCTCATACCTACTCCTTGATCATGAAATCTATATTACAATTAATGGTAGAACATCACCTTCTCTCCTCACCAATCCATAACTCAAGGATCTCCTCTCAATTCTTTATTATTCATGTTCTACATTAACCTCTCATAAACAAAGTACAATAAAAATTACAAGTGATTCAAATTCCTCACAATAGATTATATATACCATGTATCACATACATGGATGACCTTGCTGTTTTTCTTACCTCCAAAAAACAATTACCTACTCTAGAAAAGATGCTTAATGAATACACCTTCAAATATAAACTCAAGATCAACATTAATAAAACATCAGTTTGGTTTCTTTATACTGGCAAGATACATATGCAAATTTATCATGGTAAACCAACTAATTTCCTTGGATTTCCTTTCTACCTAGAGCCCTTTGGAATGAGACAAAAGATCCAGAAAAAACTGAAAGATGATGTTGAACGCATAACCAATTCTCTCTCCAAAACCTACCTTTCATTATATGCAAAAGTATGCCTTTTCAATCAGCTTGTAACTAAAAAAAGAACCTATTATTCACCAATCATAAACTTCACTAAATATTTCACCTCCTCCATTTACTCACTTTGTAGCAAGCTGTTATGGTGCAGAAAAGTAGTCTCCATCTCTGTAAAACGACTTAGTTTTCCACCAACCAGAAATGGATTAGGTCTTCACTCCATTCAAATTTTTCATAAACAAAAAAGTATTAATCTCCTGGCTGCACTGATAAGAAGTTTTCCAGTTCTCGAATGCATCCTTCAAATAATATCCACAGATTGACCACCACCTTCACATGGATATTTGTCTTTGCTTGTAAACCAACTCCAAAGCATTAATGATCAAGGGTCTTTTGAGGTGTTGGTAGATATACCTATTGGAGCATTTATAATATGCTGTACCCAGCATAACTACAGATCCTCAGTCACCAATGCTAAATATGAACAACAGTTGTTTGATGCAGTGATTCAAAAACTGGTCATTGGAACTCAAATTTTTTGACTTTCTTTTAAGGCTAAATCTTCATGCTCTACCTATCTCTTATTTCCTTAAATATGCCAGGTTTTACACAAAATTTATGCCTTTTGTTCCTTTTGTCACAGGGAAGAAGAAACACAAAGTACCTATTTCATACCTGCACAACTCTGACAAATACTTGAGAAATTATGATTAATACATATAGACAAATTAACATCAAACTTAATAACCTAATAGAAACACTCAGTAAAGCTCAATACCAGCAGTCCATGCAGCAACTTTTTGTTTATATACTTTATGGTGCACTAGGTGTACTTTCTGCTTGGAAACAACAACAGAAGGCACCCAGCCATATTTTCTAATAAATTCGAACAACTGAAAGCCAGAGATGACAAATTTGCTCACCCAGATATTTTTGCTGCTACATGGTCACTATTAAAAACCTGAGACAGATCATAACTTCAAACAACCCAATGACTTTTGCTGTGACAATATTTTTTTTCATTACATATCTCATTTTCAATAATTTTTAAAAACCACATCTGTATACTGAATAGTCCAAGAAATATATTTAATTCAATCAAAAGTATTTTAAATTAATGAACTAAATCTTCAGACAATGAAAATAGAACCATAGGCAAATACACAGTTTTCAAATCTTACATTTATCAGACACCTGCCTAACAATTTATTTAAACTGTACCAATAATATCTATCTGTTTGTTGTAAACCTATATAGTTTTCAGCCATGTATTTTTAACAATGTTATTCTTTATGAACAATAAAGTTTTATTTTAAACAATTGAAAAAAAAAAAAGAAAACTGAAAAACTTGAAATTGAAATCTTAATTTTAGTAATCATTAATATGTTATTAAAATCAGAGTTAGTAAATTGCTTTAATTAGATTGCTCTTCAAAGAATGAACATCAACATTTTATTGCTATTTTAATTTATGCATAATATTACTGTTAGAAGGCTTTAAAAGATGCTTCTTTTTAAAATACTTGTGAGTGCAATCAGGAATAAAATTCTTTATTATATCCACAAGATCAAAATTCCAATTATTTTATTTTCTACAAGTATTGTAGTAATTTCCAAATTGGATTTTATCTGATTCCTGGAATGCAAAGAATAAATTATCAGATGACAAAATATTTATGATACTTTGGAATGAATGTATGTCATTCTTATGCATGGATTGGTGTGTGGTTTTGAAATTTTCTTAAAATGAGTTATTAGAAACATGAAGTTCTGATTAAGTAATCCAGAAACCATCTTTGTCATCATCATCACCATTTTCAATCATCATCAGTCATGCAGAATGGGTCTTCACAAGTTTAATGCAATTTCTTTGACCTGTAGTTAGTCTTCTTTACTTTATTCCAAATAACTTCATCCACAATCTTACAAATGACCCATTTTTTTAAGTCCTTTCAATCTCTTAGAATTCACTTTAAGACTTCAAATATCCACCTAGTACTATCTCATTTAGACCCAGCCCAGCTCCATTTCAACCCTTTAATTTTTTCAATCATATCAATTATACCTGCTTGTTATTTTTTCTTTATATTTGCTTTTATTCCCTCCTTGTTTCTCTCAGTATTATTTATCCATATTTTATTGATTGATCTGAAGTTTATGTATTATTCTTCTGTTAAGCATCCAAGTTTCAGTTCTATATGTAAAAATGATAAAATATATCTATAAAAATCCCCTCCCCTGCAAGATTTAGATATACTTTTTTTTAACATTAGATTATTTATATTAATGTTTAATTTCATTCATTATGCTTCCAACTGTGTTAACTTTTTCCAATTCATGAGATTATCAATCTTTATTTTTTTTCTTCTGTAAAAAAATATAATGAATATGAATTTAGACTTTTTAACATTTACCTTTAGCTCTACTTTCTTGCTTTTACATAATAATTCTTATAACTCTTCTCAAAGTTCTAAATAAATTAAACAATTTATTTTTATTATTTTACCTTCTCATTGTAATACACAAAATATTTCTATTAAAACTACCATAAAAAGTATCAGAAATATGGAATTACTCTCTTATCAACGTTAATCTCCTTAATATTACTACATCATTTAATCAGTACTCTAACATTCTGATAAATATTTTTCAGAATATGACAATATCTTTGGTCTATATCTTGATGGTCTAAAGTTTTTATCATCATGAAAATACTTACATAGTCAAATGTCTTTTATGAAAACTACAAATCAAATATAGAATGGCAACTCATACTTAATGGATATTTCTTCATCTTCTATTAATAGAATGATGTGATTTATTGTGCTAAAATCATTTTCAAATCTTATTTGTTCTTTTAGTTGGTTTGAATGCAAAATTCTCTAAAGACAAAGTGTAATGATCTGAATAAAAATCTTGTATAGAACTGATGAAAACCTGATCATCTTCTTTTTCACCTTTCTTAAATACTAATATCATTATTGCATTCTTCTAATCATAAAATGCATCTTTATCATTTAGACATTTTGAATATAATTTACCAACAAAACCATTTTAAAATATCAATAATAATTGCATAATTTCTTGTAGCTTTTCTCTTCTTCATAGATTTAATTTTATTTCATTTAAAATGCTTAGTAATTCAGAAGATATTGTAATCGTAATAATTACTTTATTTTTGTTGTTTTTATTATTATATAGTTCTTTAGAGAACTCTGCCACATTTTCATGATGTTGTTCATCTTTTTAACAATAGCGTCATTTTTTTTCTTTCTATGCCAACACATTGTTTCTACTTTCAAGACTTCTATTCTCTTCTGCAGCTTTGCTTGCCAATTCACTGTTTTATTATATTACCATTACGTCTGTTTTGTATTATCTTATAGAATTTCAGGTATTCAATTTTTTTAATGGTTCATTTTTGAATATTTTCTAGTCCTTCTTTTCATTAAATACTATTATGTCTCAGTTAAAAATTTATAGCCTGAATACATGCCTTTTGCACCTGCTATCATGTAAGAGCTCTTAATAGAGTATTGCTTATGTTTTTATTGAAGCTATTATTTCAGTGGAATGTTTCTAAAGGCTATGTATATCAATTATTAATATAATCTTTCTGTATGTAAAACTTTAATATGTGTTGATATTAAACATGCACACACTATATAATTCAAAAGCAAAATATACAAATCAAAACTTTAAAATAATATAATATATTGAACAATTATATAAATAATAATAAAATTAATAAATTTTGTTGAATCTTCAAAGGTTTTCGAAGGCATTATCTTTCTTTAAAAAAATGTATCCTTTAAATTGCATTACCATTTATCTTACATCTTACTAATCCATGAACACTTTCTGTGTTGAATGTATTAAAAGTATTTCAATCTTGAAATATGTATTTTATTAGTAATAATATATTGCAATTCTGCTGTATTTTTTATTTGAAGCATTTACGTCTATTTCCATCTAAAATTTTACTCAAAGAAAAATTCATAATATATAATTTTACATTTTGTGCAAATTCCACAAGTCAATATTCTTTTTTTTTATTTCGATAGCCAAATTTATCCATAGTCCTTTCATCTTTCAAACCAATTCAAGCAATAGTTTTCTGTGACAATATTATATTATTGTTTAATCTGATCAAAATATTTTATACATTTATATAATAGGCTTCTACTCCATTTATCACAATGACAATTTATTAGGGCTGGATTATCAGTATTTGCTATCTTCCATTAATTGAATAACTAATCTTGCTATTCTGTCTTGATATATCAAATTTCTGCAACATTGTTCTTCCACATATTCCAGATGTATTTCCAATATTTGGGTCTTTGTAGCAAAGTATATATCCACTTTTTAAATCACTTGTCTCTTCATCTTTCCTTCTAAATCCACAAAGTCCATCAATGTCCCATTTAATATTAGATAGTGATTCCAATTCATGTAATCATTGTTTACTTGAAAATAATCTACAACTGTATGTAGTTAAATAAAATATCATTATCCAACAGTAGTTGAGTCTGTAATCAGGAAATTTTTAGCATTTTCTGCCTTCAGTCCCCAATTTATGTTTTGGTTTTTTTCTATCATGATTGTAAATATAAAAAGAATAGCATTCACACATACATCTACATATTTATCCTACCTCCAAAAAAATCCAATTGACAATCCAGTTAAAAATTATTGACTAACTGAGAAAATCATTGCATTTCTTGTTCTTAAATTCAAAGATAAAAAGCCAATAAACACAACACATTGGCTGATGCATGTTAACAAGCAGTCCATGTTCACTGACATAAAAATAATTAGATAGTAATAACAATTAACAATTGAGCAACAAAAATGTATGAAATGAACATTAGAAATTTGTCCAGATGTTTGGTTTAAAATTTTATGGACCCATCAAATGTATTCTTTCAAATCTACCATAGTATTGCATAAAGGAATGTTCAATCTTTTCTGCAATATTTGAGTTACAGGCCATTACTGAAAAAGTTATTAATTTTATCAATTTATTTTACTTAGTTTCTAGTACAATAATGTGAGGTTATATTTTTTTCTGTTTAGATAATAATCTATTGAGATATCTTTAGTTCTCAGAACTTAATATCATTTATAATTTATATATGTCTATTCCTATAAAACCTATTGAACGCATATATGCAAGAGCATATTAGATCATTATTAATAGTTTGGTCAGTTATAATTATAAAAATCAAATATTTTTGCCAATTTAATTCTTATAAATTTATTATTTTTTCAGTTAGTACAAATAATACTACACTCCATTTTCTGCATGCAAAAAATAACCAATAAAGACATATTCTGTAATCACCTTTCTTCTTCATTAATTTATATGCATTGGCTATATAGTTGCATATATTTAAAGACATATTCTGTCATTTCTTAATCTTTTTTGACATGTCAGTCACTTACATTCATTGATATATGCACATATAATATATACACATATATATATATGATGATCATGAATCAGTATTTATAAAGAAAATGAATAATAGATGCTATAATGATGAAAAATAGCAGCAATCAACCATTAATTAATACCCATCAAGCTTTTTTTTTGTTATTGTTTTTATAGACAAAGCTATTTAGATCTTTGTATGCAAAGATAAAAACGTATTATAATCAATCAATAATACTTGATAACCATCTGTTTGCTTATTGCTTCTCTGACACCCTTAATACAATTTTATTTTAGCATTTATAAAATGTGAAAGTTTATAACTCAACAAATATTGCACTATTCTTGAAGAATCTTGCATAATTTTCTTTCTTTGTTTGTATAGAATTTTCCTAGCATATTAATTTTTGCTTTAAGTGCTTTAAAAAAATTTGTAATTTGCAATATAGAAATGCATAGAAAATCTATATCATAATTGTCTTTGGATGGCATCATAAAAAATCAAAAAAGAGCAGAACTAATTAAAAAATTACAGAATTGGAATTTTTTTTTAAATGAATAGTATAGTTTTTGGTAAAACAAAATAAAATTTGACTTTGTAAATGTATTTTAAATTAATTAAATTGTGTTTGCAACCACATATTTAATTTCTTATTTGAATAATGACAATTTAGATCATATTTATCTTTTAAAAAGACTTTATCTTATGTTTGGAAAGGAGGGTATTCATTATAATTAGTGTTCAATCTGTAAAGCACATGCACAGTGGAGTAAGCTACAGTTATTATTATAATAATATATTTGATAAACTTTTAGAATTTCTGTTTAAATATATATTTAGCACATATTAAAGTCAAATTAAAAATAGCACCAGTAAGAGAAATGCTACTGAATTTAAATATATTTAACATGTGAAAAAATAAATTTTAAAATGTGCAGGTACAGCAAAAGAAATACTGAATTTTATAAATGTTTACTATTTCCCTTTAAGTATATTCTCTTGTGATAAAGTAAGATGTTGTGGGCTGCTATTTAAAATACATACTTGAGAAATTAAGAGATTAATTTTTGGTAATACAGGAACATTTTATTGAATAAATATATTTTAAATTATTTAAACTTTGTTTGAACCATATATTTAATTTCTCACATACACTACAATGATGTTAAAATTTTATAACCATTTTAAAAATTAGCACATGAGAAATATAAACAATTTATTTTAAAATTATTGTTCAATACATTTAATAAAAGTTATATTTTTTGTGGTACTGCTGTTGATAATTATTTTAGTCCTTTGGCATAGAAAACACAACCCTTTGTCAAGAGTTCTAAACATTTTGTGAAATTAGTCAAAAGCATGAAACAGAAAAAACTGATATATTAATAAGCTTTGATATGGAAAGTTTATTCACAATTATACTTATAGTCTGCAATGAAACAACACCCATTATAAAAAACCTAAATAAATACAATAATTTACAAACTAGAATAACTCTTCCTATTGACAGTTTAATGGAACTCTTAATATTCTGCACAACAACACACTTTTAATACAACACATAATTCTTCCAACAAAATTAATACTTGGCAATTGATTTATCACTATATTCTCTAATCAACAACATTTACAAAAAAGAACTTGAAATCATGGGCACAAATACTATTTCATTTTCATCTGAAGTCTGACTTCACTATGTTAATAGTACATTTATTATATGGAAATATGATGAAGTATTACTACAATCATTCTGGATGCACATCAATAACAAACAAAAAATTGGCACTCTTAAATATTCTTGTGACAAGACTTCCTTATGGTAAAATCCAAATTTTAGTTTGTAGAATCCTGCCCCCCCCCCCAAAAAAAAAAAACCCAGTAAAAACCTTAGATTATATATTCAATCATGACAGAAACACACAAATTGATATTATACTATCAGTATGAAACAGAGAAAAGACGTTTGTGCAGAGAAGCCAGTGAATGAAAAAAGTTCTACAGAAAAACAAATTTTTGTAAAGAGTAGTTATCCATTAGTTATAATTAAAAATATCTTAAATAAATAACAAGAATAATTATTTAAAAATATAATAATTATAGATAGTGCAGTAGAGGATAGCAGTCAAACTAAAGATCTGCAATCAATATAACATCAGAACAGTTTTCCAAAACCATAGCACATTGTGAGGAATCCTACTTTGTACAAAACCTAAACTTAATATACTGACAAACAAAAACTGCATCTATCAAATGTTAATGTATAAGGACATATATTGGTGAAACCAACCTCATTATTGATAAACAATTAAAAGAGACACAAAATAATAATAAGAGAAAAAACAGATATGTCTAAAGTAGCACACCATGCATGCTTCAATGAATATATGTTCAATTGAAGAAAAGCAAAAATAGTGGGTAGAAGTAAAAGAAAGAAAATTTAAATAACCTATTGGTATGAACAATGATATATGACCCTGTATGTTAGCCTAATATGATAATCTATAATGACTAAAAAGTACTTGTTAACCTTGCTCTTTAGAAAAAATGGAGAAATCAGCAGGACTCTCATAGATAAATACAAAATTTTTTTACTGACTGTTGCATTTAAAAGAATAAACTATTTGGTTAGAATGCCGCTTTAAATTCAGTATTCATGAATCTAAAAGTCACTTATTTAATTGCAGTCACTAATCAGGCTATATTCAGTTTTGAGTGGGATTATTCTCTCTTTTCCAGATGTAGAAACATGAATTATTAATAGCAGTTAGGTATATTTGAAAAATTTAAACAAAGTTTGACTTTTTCTAAAAACGTTTAACATTGAAAAGAGATAATCTTAATAAAGTCACTATATAATTACAAATAAAATACTATAATCAATAGATAGTACTTAATCTTTATTAGTGATAATTTGCTATTGTTTGCCATGTTATTCATTCTATCATTTCAATTTTATATCAAAAAGAAAAGAAAAACTAAATATGTAAACCGAAATATCCAAAACTAAATAAATTTTCAGAGCATCTAATTCTAAATTAAATTTATACTGCTTAATTTCATATAAAAATCACATTTCTTCAAAAAGTTGTTTAACCACTTTTGTTATATATATTATCAAAGGAGTAAATTAGATACATTTGTGTGAATTTAATAACTTTCCATAAACAAAAAAATAAGTCTTACAGATAAATTAGTACAAAATTATTGATTATCAATCTATCATAAATTTTAGCTATAGCTTAGGTATTTGTTAATCTGCTTATGTTCACCAAAACTTAAATGTAAAATAAATAAAAAAAATTATTGTTATGATTATTAATAATTGTACTATATAAAAGAAACATAAATAAAGAAAAGCAGAAATT
This sequence comes from Epiperipatus broadwayi, assembly GCA_028023455.1. Taxonomy (NCBI): domain Eukaryota; kingdom Metazoa; phylum Onychophora; class Udeonychophora; order Euonychophora; family Peripatidae; genus Epiperipatus; species Epiperipatus broadwayi. The sequence continues at coordinate 2,459,284 of JAQFVV010006296.1, read as the reverse complement.
GATTTTAAAAATAATAAGGGAAAATATAAAATATTTAAAAACTATGTAAATATTGATCTTTCAGTTTATTCATTATTTAAGTTTTGTTTGTTTTTTTAATTAAAAAGTGTTTATTTCTTTAACTGTTTAATTGTATGTAGACCACCTAATTCAAAGTTCAATTTCTTGCTACTTTTTAAATATATATGATTAGTGTATTTATGTGTATGGAAAATAAAAGAATATGTTAATATGTTTATTGCTATTGACATTTTTTTTATAAATAATTCAATTATTAAGTAATTTTATTAAATTAGAATATTATAATTTTTATAAATAAAGAAAGCCAAGACTTTCAATTATGAAAATGTATTAAAATTTTTATAAAAGTAAAGATAAATCACTAGTTAACATAGGAGTATAATGTTTTCCCCCACAGCAATAAAGGTTACACAATATTATAATCATAACATTTATTGTTCCAATCTATGTATCAGGACTCATTTGATTAATAGAGATTAAATTGAGAGATTTACCTCATAATTAATAATAACTAGATATCCATTTGCTGACAATATTGGATGACTAACTGAAATGATTATAAATTAGCTCCTTAAAAAGTCTTAAGCCTACCCAAGACTTAAACAAATTTCAAAGCTCACTTGTCTAAACTTTAACTCATAGCAATGGGAATAAATTCATAGCAATGGGAATAAACACTAAGCTTTTTAACCACTATGTCATTTGCTAAAAAAAGATTTTTTACAGTTGTGGTTCTTCTTTGATATCTCATACTAACAATTTAATTGATAGTAATGGTATGAATAATTTATTAAGAGCTAGTGTGAATAATTGTTACTGGTTAACTTTATAAATACATAGATGTTTGAGTTTGAGATTCTTCTATACAGTTCATAAGAGTGTATACATGTAGCATATGATCTTATCTAATGAAGTTATTATGATTTTATAAATAAGTTGTCTTACAAATGGCATAATAATGATGCAATGATCTCATTATTGTTTATGATATAACTTTAAATACTTTAGACAGTAAACAAGAAGCAACTACAGATGGAAATTAACAAATATTATTACTGAAATAGTGCATTATTATTCAAATTGAGAATTTAACTTGCATATATATTATAATTACTTGAGGAGCCGTTAAGAAGTGAAAATGAGTTAGATAAATCTGTGGTACCATAGCAGAAATAACTTTTTTATTAACGGATTATATTTCTTATCTTATATTGAAATCTATTTTATTTTTCTTTTGCATATATTCTCTCTTTGTTTTGTTTTTGTTTAAGTTTCATTACTATTATCAATATTTGGCAACAATAATAATAACAGTTGATTATAGTCATGTTATCAGATAAACAACATTTCAAACTGTCAAAAAAAAAGGCAATCATAAATTACTCCTACACACCATATAAAAAATTATTAATAGTAAGATAAAACAGAAAGATACTATAGTGCTAAAAGGTGAATCTCTCAATTCTTAAAGCATCTAACTAACTAGACATTTGTACATTTAATTGTTAATATTCGATGTGAAAGAGAAGTTAAAACTGCAAGAAAATTATCTTTGGAATTTGAAATAAGAATTAAAAAAAACCTATTCGGTCAAGATGAAAATGGATTGCTTACTACATTGAAATTTAAGAAGTTATTGAAATATAGTGGACTGAATTAGATTTTATATTATGAAAACATGTTGTATTATTCAGAAATGATGTGACTTATTATCAGAAAAAAAAATTGCAAAAACTATCTTCACCCACAAGGTGTTAAAAGCGGATTAAAACTAATCACTACCTTGTGTGAGAATGGTGTAGTGAAAGTTACACTACAGAAATATTATTCATTATTGGGTAATATCTAGTCTACTAAATGATTAATAAAAATTATTAATATATCATCAAATTGAATCTTCAAATGATCAATTGATATATATATCTTAGATTTCTTATACACTATTTCAAAATTACAATAATATAAGTCTGTACTTCAACAACTCAAACAAGTGAAATAAAAATTTTTACAATCAATTGTAAACAAAACTGATAAAACTTTCAAATAAAATAGATTTTTAGCTAATTAACATTTGGAATGCTAAAGTTGAAAATGGCAAGAAAGAAAATACAGGCAGTCCCTTAGTTACAAACCTAATTGGTTCCTAACATGTGTTTGGAAGTTGAAATTGTTTGTAAGTAGAGGTCTGTAAAAAAAAAAAAAAAAATAGAAAGGGTTTTCAAAATACAGTATTTATTTTTTATTGATTAGTATCTGGAGTTTTGTTTACAAATTTATCAAGAGTTAATTGAATTGTATTCTTTTTCTTCTCTTGATAAAGAATTCTGTAACATTCTGTGTCTTTTTCTATTACCCTTCGTACACAAGATATATGCCCTCTATTGGGATCACATTCTTCTATGATAGTCAAAAATTTATCAAGATGCATGAAGGTTTCATTCATATTCTTGATTGTCAAACTCTTAACAATAAATTCATTATCAGGTTCTTCTTCATTTTGTATTTCATTCAGCTCTTGTAGTTTAATGAAGTCTTCATTTAACAGAGGTTCTGAATGAGATTGCATTAACTCATCGATATCTTCATCAGGGACATCTAAATTTAATTCATTCATTACATTGACTATTTCAGTTGTGATATCTTCAGGAGTTTTTTAAATGTTCATAAAAGCATTCATCATTTGTAGATATATTTTTTTCTAACAATCTTTCATTGTTGACTCTCTTATTTCAGCCCATGCATCCCCAATAATATTTATGGCATTCCATATATTATAACTTTTCCAAAAATCTTAGTGTGGGTCCACCTTCCTTGTCAACTGCCTTGATTGCTTGAGTCATTAATCTTCTCATATAATACTGCTTAAAAGTAGCTATCACAGTTTAGTTCATAGGTTGTATTTCACTTGTAGTATTGGGAGGGATAAACACAACATTAACTTCTGGATATAAATTTTACAGATGTCCAAGGGAATTGTCTAGGAGCAATAGTGTTTTAAATGGTAAATTATTCTCACTACAATATTGTCTAACAGAAAGCACAAAATGATGTGAGAACCAATCTTGAAAAAAGTTGTGCAGTAACCCAGGCTTTAGGATTTGATTTCCAAATGAGGAAGCATTCTTTTATCTTTTCCTGTCAATGCTCTAGGATTTTCTTATCTGATAAATTAGCATTGGCTAAAATTTAAAATCACCAGCTAAATTACCTCCAAGAAGCAATATTAATCTGTTTTTAGAAGGTTTATGCCCAGGTGCAACTGATTCTTCCTTTACTAAATATATATGTGCAGGCATCTTTTTCCAAAATAATCCTGTCTCATCTACATTAAAGACTAGGCATGATAAATAAACTCCATCTTTAATGATATTAGAGAAAGTGGAAATAAATTTACTGGCAGCTTTCTTATCTGTACTGACACCTTCCCCAGTATATTTAATATTATGTAAAGAATATCTCATTTTAAATTATCTCATTTAAATTTGTGAAACCAGCCATTGCTTGCTACAAATTCAACAGCAGAGTCTTCTTTTAATTCTTTCTTCAATATTCATTCAAACTAAGAACCTTAACTTGAATAATTGATAAACTCACTGGGATGCCTTTTTGATGTTGATCTTTATGGAACAGCAGAGTCTTCTTTTAATTCTTTCTTAGCTTGAATAATTGATAAACTCACTGGGATGCCTTTTTGATGTTGATCTTCAATCCATAAAGCTTAAAAATTCTCCATTTCATCCATTCTCTGTCATGTCTTTTTGAAACAATCTTTGAACAAATATTTCCACAAATTTTTAACATATTCTTTAATTTTGTTCTTGTTTTTCACAATTGTATATATTGTTAATCGGTTTAAATTACCTGAACGTGCAATTGAAGCAAAAGATTCACCATTTTCAGAACATCTAATTATATCCATTTTTGTTTCAATCGTTGGGGTTTGTTTATGAGACTTTGATTTCTTTTTAGTTGTATCAATACTGCTGTTTTTTCGTTTCTCATTCATGTTCTTAATTAATAAGAATGAAAAAATTCATCAAAACAGAAATATATACAGCGTATATGTAACGTAATCGCGCACAAACTACTTTTAAAAATAAGCACTAATCAAAACAGTCTGTGACGATGCTAAAAATAAAAGTAATCAATGTCAGAGAGATGGGAAGATTTACTGTATTTTATATAGGTTTGATTGTTCTCTAAAATATACTTGTAATTATTTCCTAAATTCCAAAGTTTTTCTTTCTTTAGAAAAAATTCAATTACAAATATATGTAAATAGTTTTTTTTTTTTTTACATCATGTGCATAGATAAAGATCTAAAGTCTAAAAGCAATTACGTAATAAATGGGGAACTTCCTGTATGTTTAATCAATAAAAACAGAAAATAACACAATTTTTGTAAATTCAATTATCTTTTTATTGTCAAAACATGTTTTAAGCATCCAAAGTATCAATTATATACATTATTAAATAATGTTCATGGGAAATAAATTATTTTCACTCAGCGATGGCACACTTAGTTTTTTTTTTCATGGGTCAAAGCATCGGCCGGGAAGCGAAACTGGGACAACTGCTTGTAAGGCAGCTGTGCTAACCACTCGGCCACCAGTGCTTGATTTTAATAACAAAAATATGACCAAAAGCAGATTATAATACAAATTATGAATTATTAATATCTCAACTTTGAACAGATTTGAAAACAAAAAAAAAAAAAAACTACAAACTTGTCCATTTTGAAAGTAATTAATGGTAAATGGATAACGTGAAAAATACAATTAAAGAAGATCATAAAAAAAAAAAACAACGAATAAGATTTATACAAGCAGAAATATCAAAATGGATATTTCAAAGTATAGACGTCAAAATTAAAAATACATTTTAAAGAAATTGAACAGGAGGAAATTCCATAAATCATCCAGGAAAGACAAAAAAAAAAAATATTTTAACGACTTTGAAAACAGAAACAATCTTAAAAAACAAGAACTATATTTCAAAAGGTTTGCCAATATATTACAAATGAAAGATTATGACTGAAGTAACAAAGATCAACCCAAAATTGAATAAATATGCAGGAAAACTATGCCATAAAAATATCAAACAATATATTTTTGATAAAATATTATAAACTGAAGAATTCTCATTAAAAAAAATTAAAACAGATAACTTTTAAATCATAATCGAAAGATAAAGTCATAGCAAGAAACTACATTTCATTAAACATTTTGAAGGAAACTAAAGAAATGATTATTTTAATTAATCTGAAAAATTATTTAATGGCTTTCAAAGTGGAAGACAATTTTTATTTTTAACCAAAAGAAATGAATTTTGACAAGTATGGAAATTACCATACCAGATTTCTTATATCACAAATAAACAAATTTATTCTTAAAAATAATTCAGCCTTTCATTAAAAAAAAAAAACTCCACATGCATAAACTGGTATTAGGGAGATCAAGGAACTAGAGAGACATTACTACTGGTATAAGTTAGATAATTAAAAAAAAAAAAAAAAACCACAAAAATCTAATATATGTTTCATTGATTACATTAAGTTTTCTAGTTGATCATATTAATTTTTGAAATGTTTTTTAAAAAATGTATTCACCAGATGATGATGATGATGATGATTATAAATTATTTCTATATGAGACTACAAGAGTTAATTAAAACAAGCTATGGAAAAATAGATTATCATTGCATTGGCAAATACTGTCATTTTATCTACTCAATTTATATACCAAATATATAATTGGACGAGTCAAACAGAATAAAGACAAATATATATTCAGAAGTGGCGAAAGAAGATCAACCACTTTAGAATAATGATAATAGCATTAACTGGAAAAAAAGATTACATCAAGATTCTCATTAGAAAAATTAAATAATAGTAAAAAAAGGTAAGATTGTATTTATATATATAAAAAAGATAAAGATTATAATGACAGATTCAGCAACTGACTTCCAAATTTATAGTAAAGCCATAGAAATGGTTGATAGACTTTGCTATTTTTGATTATTCATAAACAATAGAGAATCCAATAGTCAAAAAATTCATTATAACAGAACTACAATTAAAAAAATAAACTGAAAAAAAGATTTTTAGATATAGAAAAAGAATAAAAAAATAAAAATCAGAATTGTTCATACTGTAGTTATAATTTAAATTCTTTGTATTTAGTCACTGCTAAACTTTATCATCATACAACATGGATGAAACTTATCCTTTAGATTATTTTTTATTCTACTCTGGCAATAAAAAGAATTTATATATTACTGCTGTCCATTTCTATTATGACAGCTAAATGAGAAAATGTACTGTATCAATTCAGACACTATTTTAATCCCAATATCCTCATTCATTCAATTTTTTTCTTTTCACTATTTATAATATTTTATAGATATCTCAATATATTGTTTTACAAAGAATGAGAAGCAGATGAATTATCCTTGAATTTTAGAATCTATCACTTGAAGCAGACGATCTGATGCTCAGATCGTGCTTACCAGCCCACTTACAGTCTCCTACCACCAAACCATGTTTAAACCCATTCTTATGTGTGTATACATATTTACTAACATATACTTTTCCTTTGCTTAACCATTTAAACATAACTGATGTAGATATTTATATATCTTAAGGCAAAACAATTTAATAAATAAATATTTAATATTATTTTAATGTGTATGCGTGCGTAATGGATAAATATATATATTTTCAGTGTGGGGAGACTGATAATAAATCGTATTAATAATTATATTATTCATGTATCTTAAAATTCATATATGAAATGTATTATTTTTATATTTAATTTTAGCGGTCAGAAAATGATGCAATTCTTTTAAGAAGTTTCTCGAACACAACTAAAAACAATTACCCGGAAAAGCCCATTAGTTAAAATTAAAAGGTTACAATTTGTAATAGTAAAGTAAAATCCATTAGTGGAAATTTTATCCATGCCAACTTGTTTTAAAATCATAAGACTTATTTTAAAACAATCGTTCGAGAAACTTGTAACAGGATTGCATTGTTTCAAAAGACTTACAAAACAAAAGATATCCGGTCAGCAGATTTCAGCTTTGCTAAAGTGCTCAAATTGCCTCAAGTCCAGCAGTTAAGTGCTATACTACATCATCAAAAAAAAGAGTATAAATACTGCTGGATTTGAATCCAAAAAGGAAAGGAGACAACCATAAATTAACGATGGTCAACATAATCCATGCTAGTTTGAATCTTCATCCAATGTGCAGTGAGTAGGGGAAACTTCACCTTCCCCTCTGTTCCAACATGCTCGTTCCCATAAGAAAAGCTCTGGATCCCATGCCTATGAACTCTCAAATGTCTATCAATTAAATCATTAAAAATGCTACCTATGATGCCTTATTCCAAACCTAGATCTAGTGTATTAATGCCGACGAACACTCCAAATATCAAGGACCGCTACTCTTTATGAAAGGTAAAAGAACTTTAGCTGCTCTCTGATTCTATTAAGTTCAGCCTTCTATAACCACAATAATCCTGACTCTCTACTCTTAATATCTTATGTAAATGTTTATATTTCATGTAATTTTACTTAGCTACAACTCTATATAACTTAACCTATTCTATCATTGAGCCTCTATTCAATATGTTTTCTTTTTTATTATTATTTTCATGTGGCAATCATATTTTATTTCATTATTATATTACGTATTTTTGTGTTTTAAAATGCCAGTAATATTTTGAACTCGCTAGCATGTAATTCCTTTCTAGTTTCCCTACCCATCACTTACAGGGTAATTAAGAACTTATTTTAATTAAAAACATGTCTTATTCAACTTATGCAGATGCTCATGAGTTAGGAAAAACAAAGTCATTATCTTATAAATTGTTGTAGGAAAACAGATCAACATCTGTTTTTCTAAAAATGTTTTTTTTATCTTTTTAAAATGCGCTAATCCCAACCGTAAATGTATTTCATATATGTAAAATCTAATTATTTCCACCACCCCATTTGTTTCCATATAAACATATTTATTTCTAATAATAGCATTCTTTTAACCGAAATTTGTATTTATTAAACGGTGTGGGAAGTTATAAATAATTTAAAGTAAAGGGAAGGGGGAATCTTTATGTCTTAAAATTTATATAATTTAATTAATTTAAATCATCCATGCCTGTTTAGTGATTAGATCATACCATTACACAGGATATTCTATAATTTATGGGTATTAAATAATTAAAATAGTCTTAAAGCTATATATTTCATTATCCCAAGCGTTGCGTGCATATAGGCACATTCGTTCCTATATTATATATTCGTGCTTCTCTTTTCTATGGAGGTATCGCAAAGTCGAACCCCATCATCTTTCTCAAAGTCCAAGAACCAGGCTTTAACCCCCCCTGGGGACTTATTTGGTCATATGTGCATGCTTTATATGGGGATCGCTCTGGAAAAACCAGCCCAATAAATGCATAGCCGATCGCTCTTCATTCCTGAACCAATTCTGCTAACCTTGCAGACTTATATCTGTCTATTTCTCAAAATGAATTCCATGAAGCACATGTTCGGATCCATGAGTGGATCACATCAAATATGCCGCCATGCACGCACCACCTTTTGTTGTATTTCTAGTAAACCCATGAACATCCATAAGCCGTAATGTTGTGATTTTTGCTAAACAGATCTATGTCCACTATATAAAATGCACGTCATTGCGACGACATTATTATTATTAATATATATTCATCAGCTATCCCACACATGTCTGTCACTTTATAAACTGAATTAATAACTATGTTTGTACAAATGTAATGCTTCGTTATCAAATTATAATTATCTTTCAAATCGGTTAAATGCTATTTTGTTCTTTCTGGGGGTGTAGCGGCACTTCAATATTATATTTCTTAATAGCACTAAGTCATATATTCATCATTATAGTACATATTATTGACATAGCCGCAACTATAAATAAAGTCAGCTATTAAATTTGATTCTTAATTTATCAACCAAATGTAATATTATTTCTCTATGACCCAATGTTATATAATATTTATGAGGCCAATGATCAATCAATGATGACATGCATTTACTTATGTTTTGTTAAAATAATAAACCTTAAATATATATATTATAACAGTTCCAAATCATTGTGTTTTCTTTTATTTAAATTGTTTTAATTAATAAGTTATGCTCCTACTGACGAGATGATCTCCTCTAATATGTAATTAATATGATAGGTCACGATCTTTAATTGCTTCTAAATTGTGTTTCATGCTAAATATCCCACCATTAAACTTAAATTAGAGTCTTTTTGTGTCTCCGATGTGTGATGCCGGCAGAGAGAGATGAAATTAGATCGATATCATCGGGATTGTTGCTCATAAGTTGGTAGATCTAGAAAATAGGCAAATAGGGCAGAATTCATGAATGTTCCTGACTTATGTATCTTGCGCATGATTAGATTTGAGGTACTTTTGCCTAGATGCTAGATCTTGTTATGTGAACATACAAAACCGACCGGTACACACTTTACCACTGCACAAAACCATGCATAACATTAGTTATAGTAATCAGGTAAGATTATTTTATATTCATAAATAATTCTATTTAATCATTAATTTATTATAAAAAGTAATTTATTTAATTTTTAGTTTATAAAATAAATAAATAAATAAATTGATAACAATAAAAACAAAAAAAAATCTCTTAAAAAAATGAGTAGCAGATTGAGGAAAGGTTGAGGAAAAAGTTAATAATTTCTAATTAAAAAACAAATCTCTGAATTATAAAAATTAAAAGAGTAGGAAAAATATATTATTATTTATAATAAAAAGTTTCAAATTATTAAAAAAAAAAAAAAAGGGAAAAATCATATTCAAGGATGGTTTTTGCTGTCATCAGAGCAAGCATCTTTGCATTATATGCATTATGGTATACAGATGCTCTTTTATGTACAACCATAACCAAAGAAGATATATAAATAAATTTTTCAACAAATTAAACACAATTAGAGAAAAAAAAATAAAAAGATTATCCCTCACTAAATATTTAAAGCCACGTAACATCGTCTCTAATGAGGCAAAACCTGAGTCACTAGTATTATAAGTACTTCCAAGATGTCAGAAGAATAATTTTGTGCTATTATAAATAAATTGTCATCTGTATACACTTTGAATGTATACTAGGAAAAAAAAAGTAAACTTTTGAATAATCAATAAAATATTTTTGAAAATAAAAATGTTTTAGATCATTAAAAAATTATCCAGGTGAAAAAACTATAACTTATCAACAATAAATTTGGAAAATATATATAAATTGCTAAAAAAAAATTACAGATCTATAAAAAATTAGCATATACACCAATGATTTTAGGAATAAGAAAACAGGCAATTAATGCAGAAAAATAATCCATATTCATTGATAAATAATTAACTGTAACCAATGCTAATCTCCAAAGGAATGTTCATGATAAATATTTTAATTAACCAAAAGTAAAAAATTATAAAATGGTGATTTAAAACATATATAAAAAGCAGATTGTTGCTTCAAACTAAAAATCTAAACAAAAATCAAAAACAAGCTTTAGCCCATTTTTGATTTTAAAAAACAAATTGATTTCAATTTCTAATTTTAATATTTTCAAAGCAAAATTTCACTTATTTTATTTCTATGATAGTAATTGGGTTGTTTATTTTATTCACAAAATATCAAAATAATATCCCTCCCCTTTCTGAAAAGTTAATCTTATTCCATAATCTATTTTATTTCTTTTCTTTTTTTAAACAATAAACAGTTATATAATATAACCATATAATTCTATAAGTAAATGGATTTGTTTATATAATATATATAAATCGATGTATTACCATATGTTATCAGGGTCAGTTTTTATATTTAAAAATTGAGGGTCACTTTTTAAGTAAAAACAATTTGGGAAGTAGATTAAGGTACCAAATTAAAATATAATAGTAATAATAAAAACAATTGTATAAAAAATGTTTAATTAAAATAAAAAATAAATAATATTCTAATAAATTACTATACTTTATTCATATTAGTCTCTTTATTCTGCAAAGTCATAAGACATTTTTTTTTACTTTATGAACAATTTCAATTAAACTACGAGTATCAATCATTTATAAAAATCATAAAATGGTAACTAAGAAAAATGAAAATTTAATCATTTCTAAACTTATTTTTTAATAATAAAATATTTATTTAGATTAATAATGCAGTATGTATTCTTCATGATATTTTTGTTCAAAATAGCTCATTGAAAATATTAAAAATTGTGTTAAGTAAAATACTTGTTTTTGAAATATTTATTATTTTGTAGCAAATTTGCATATCACCTATTTATGAATTTAATCGTTAGTAATAAAAACAATATTTAATAATTTTTCATAATTAAATTTAAACATAAAAGATTCTTAGGGCAATAAAACTCCTTGAATTTGGTTTTGTATATCTAACTTTATAGCAAATAGTTTATATGAAATGTGTGTGTATATATATACATACATACAACCTCATACAGTATTTATAAATTATTCGCCTAAAATTTTATATTTGCAATACCAATAATATATCAGTTGTCTTTTGTTATTTTATTATGGTTTGATTAATCAAAAAAACATTTTTTTTTTTTCAAAGGAGACCACAAATATATAATATTTCTTAACATTAGGCTAGCTTTAGCAAGTATGAAAGAAATAACAGGATGTTACTTATTACGATTAAAGAAACTAAGTTTTTTTTATAATCTTGTATAAAAAGATAGCTATATGCACTTAAATGTACGCTTAATGATTAAAAACAAGAAACAAGCTTTTAAAATCTAAAAATGAAGTAAAATATATTTTTAACTTACAAACATTGGTAATTTTAAATCTCTGTGGGGTAGAATTAATCAATAACTTCTAACTTTCTTCTAAATATAAAAAGAAATACTCTTGGCTGGAGGTAATTATTTTCAGAAGATCTCAAAGCCTAATGGAGTAAAGATGCAACTAGATGGATATTTATAAATGTTTATTATTATACATATTCACATGCATATATATATATTCACAGAATTATCTTCTGCAATTAATTATGTAATGGAAAATAACAATGTATCCATTATATAAACAATGATGCAATTACACTAAATATAATAGCAATACCTTGTATTAATAATTTTTATTAATCATTCATTAGATTAAAGATTATCCATTTAATTAAAAAATTACTCAAAACCTTGTATATTTGAAATAGTTATACATGAGCAATAATAGAGCAAAAATCAAATGCAAAGCAAAAAATAATTTGTCATCAATTTTCTCAAAGATTATATTGATCCTAAATCAAATTAAGAACAATTTTGTTGCTAAGTGCTGAAATGTTAAGACTTGAGGAATCTTGGTGTGAACTCTTTATTCATTAAAAAATGCTCCCAAATTTGCACAGACATGAGTTTTGATTTGATTAAAAGAATTATAATATATCTGATAAGAGATTGGTTAGTCTTGAAATAAAACTACTATGTTAATAATGTTTGATTTGGTTACTACACTTATATTTATGTAGAGTTTATAGTTGATGATTGTATAATTAACATAATTGTAATTAGAGTATACTCTAAGTACAGTTTATTTATTTAACATAATTTTCTAATTCTCTTTATAAAAAAATGATATTTTATTAGTAGATGAAGATAGTAATCTCAAGAGTTAAAGTTTATGGATCAATTCCTACCTGAGTAAATAATAAATTAATTTGGTCAATTTATACTTAATGGATACATGCTTTGAATTTATAACTGGAATACATTTATTTAAATAAAAAAATTATTTGTTGATAGTTCATTTATTAATGGTTCAGGATATTAATTTTCTTAAAATAATAAAAATATTTATTTAAGAAAAGATTGGAGGTAGCTGCATCAAAGAAATAGTTGTAAAAATTAAAAATATATATATTATTAAATACTTCATATGCTTTTAAAAATTTTCTTATATGAAAATGCAATAAACCTATCAAGAGATAAAATTTCTTGAAGGAAACATGGAAAATTTCACTATTCATGTGCCAAGAAAATGAATATTAGTCATGGCATTCTTAAGTATATTACAAAAAGTTTTGGGCAAACAAGATAACATGAAATCAAATTCCTCCGACAAAATCTAAGTTAAAATCTTTGGAGAATTAAAATAGTTTATCACAAGAACTTTAAGGAGCCCTTGTAACCCAATAATAAATTGAAATGCATAAGTTAAATATGTAACTTCAATAGTTGTTTGCCTTTATTATATTTTCTAATCATAAATATTTGGCAGATTATCTTCTGCTGGCAATAAATTAGCATATATTGTAGATAGCTTTATAAAATTCTGTATAAAAAAATACAATTTGATTGGCATGTGTTTTAAAATAATTTAGTTATTGTAATTTTGAAAGAAAATGAGCATTATCATCTGGAGACTTTCAAACTAAAGGGAAAAAGTCTGAAAAGATTATTTTATAGATAAAAATTTTAGATTAAATGATATAATTGAATAAAAGAATAATACTCATTGTTAAATTAATTAATAGAAATGAAAGATTGATTTTTAAAAAAATAATAACTGCTATGTATTTGCAAAACAAATTATTAAAATAGTATGCAATAAATTTACAAACCTAATATGCTTAAATCAAGTCTTTATTGATATGACAAACAAACAATGTCTCCCAATGATACAAACTCTAAACTGCACCAGTTAAAAATGAAATATCCAATGCCTTTTTTATGAAATAGAGCAATCATTAACTAGAGACAGCTGTTATTTACTATGTCCCATAAATTTATAACAATAAAACAATATATTTCAACTTTACCATTTGGTAATAAATCCTCGGAAAGCCTTGTCAGGCATATATGAAATAATAATATCAGGACGATCTGTATAAAGTTCTAACCAGCTCATTAACCTTTAGGTAAACAGTGCCTGAGACTGGTATCTCTCCACAATGTCTTGTGTTGCCAACTGTTCACTATATATCTTTTCTGCTAACTGGCCAATGATGGAGGAAACACAATTTCTTCCATGCACTTGTAAAAATGGAGAAATTCTGCTGTCCCCCTTTTTCCCTCACTTTTTATATATCTCTGAATTTCTTATCTTCTCACTAATTAAATTTGGCATTTACAAATTCAATTAGTATATTTTAATTTATTCAGATTTAGTCTAATCATTGCCTGTCTTATTAATTCAAGTTATTTTTATTTTATTTTATTAATTACAGATTTAATCAGCTCATTTTCTTTTTATTAATTAAACTAGCATATCTTACATATTTTCTCTTTATTATTTCGAAACAAAAAAAAACAATTATTTCTATTTATACAAACACCACTATATATTTATTCTCATTTCCCTAAGTCATTCTTTTTCCTCAATTCTTATTTCTTATCCTAAACTTCAACATGCCTTTTAAAATTCCAACTTTCTCATTTCTGGGACTTCAAATTATAATGTAACATTTCTTTTTTACTCACCCTTTTATATAAATATAACAATAACTATTATCAAAAATGGCCCAAAATTGTAGTACAAGATGAGTTATAGCTGGGATTTAAAAATTATGATTAGTTAATTTTTGGTCATTACATCATATATTATTACTGTAGATATGCTAAAAAACAAAATATAATAAATGTGGCCAGACAGGAATATGACCATGGATTTCAATTTGTTGTAAATGAAGATATATCTATTATAACATTGTTTAAATAACATTCATTATATGCTATGCCCATCAAAGATCCTCATTGTGTCCAATATAAGGTAAAAATTTTCATACCAATCATCACATAGTGTCAAAAAGGATCCAAGAATTAGACATGATTATGAATTTGAAGAAGATAAGCAAATAGAAGTAGTAATTATTACCAATATTTTACAACAGAATAAATTTAAACTAGATTTGTAGAACTAATCAGGTTAAAATATTTCTATGAAAATACTGATATTAATTGTTTGATATTTGAAATATTCATTAAAAAAATATTAATTTAAAAAGGATTAGTTAAATTTATGAGTAAGGCTGGGAGAAGTCAAAAATAAATTAATTACTGTAATTTATAATAAATTTTGTTATAGATAAAAATAAAAATGTAATGTTGAAGGTACAAATAAAAAGGAAGGATATGTTTATATTTGGGGAAATCAATAAAATGATGGATGCTATAAAATTAGAAAAAAAATTATGCGTCCCTGGTAATATTTAATGAAAAAGTATATTTAAAAGAAGAGCCAACGATGTTAATATGAAATTTGTTTTATAAATATACAAGATGTAGAGATGTAAATAAGTAGGGAAAGTTTTTATGAGGAAAAAATTAGAATTGTTAGTAATAGTTGAAACACATTTGAGAGATTTAAATGAACCATATCTTCAGAAATATTTTTGGAAGGAAATAAATAAATATAATGACAATAAGAAAGGAGAGATATAAAGATTATTATTAAGCAGAATATTTTAAAAAGAAATTGTAAAATATATATATAGATTAGATTGAAATTGGATAAAGAGAAAAAATAGCGTTATTTCTATAAATTTCAGAGAGGATGTAAAGAAATAGAGTAAAAATATTTGAAATATCCACATAGAAATATAAATAAATTTAGTAAGAATAATTATAAATTATTAATTACAGATAATATGAATGATCAAATTAATGAAAAGAAAAAAATGAATAGAATAATATTGATAAAGATATAAAGAGAAAGTAGAATGAAAATTTAAAATTTAAGTAAATTTACATAGTTGAAGCATAATTTGAAATACACTATTGATGATGGATTAGTAAATAAAAAAAATTAGAAAAGAAGTAAACAAAAATAAAAAAAATTAGAAAAAAAATAAACAAAGTGACTGATGAAAAAAAAGTATAATAATGACCATAATTTTGTGTTGGTTAGAATTAGCTGAAAGGTTAGGTGCAGAAATTTATAGAAAAAATGATAAGGATGGGTAGAAAATAATCAATGAAATTAAACTGAATATATTTAATAATATCTAGAAGAAAAAAAAGTCAAACAATTTGAATGTAAACATTGTGAGTGGACTGATATGGTAAAGAGAGTTTATTTTATAACTAATAAGATTAATATTTAAAAAAAAAATAGAAGAAAAATATTTTAGAAGCTGTAAAAAAATGAATATGATGGAAGATGAGATAAGATTGAATGACATACTTTCATAAAAAAGAATAGCCTAAACAGAACTAAAACAAAAATGGAGTGATCTTAAGTTAATAACTAAGGAAGCTAACAGTGTGGTAAAGGATGGTTGTGAAAAATTTTGAAGATATATAAAATTGTTATTACAGAAATGTAAAAAGATAAAAAGAAATAAGAAAAATTCAGTGAAAAAAATACCTACAATATTAGATTCATTGGAAAGAATAAAACTGTACATTGGAAAATATGATATTTATGTTAAAACTGAAAGTTGAAAAATAAAATATTTAGTTTATGAAGATCTCATGGAATAAAGATATTTAGATACTTTGTTAAGTGGCAAAAAAAATTATACAGACAGCTGCAAATTTGAACTAAGATGAAAAGCAAAAAATAGAATGGGGGTCATTAAAAATCTAGCATATTTCTAATATTAATAAATATAAGGTATGTAGAAGAAATTTAAAAAGAATTGATGGTACTCATTTTAACACTTGGAAATATAATGTTTTGTATTAAACTCTAAAAATTTTAGAAACAATTAGAAAGTCCATAGACTGCTAATAATGAGATTGCTATTACATTTCCATAGGGAAAAAAGATATTGAAGAGAAGCTATTATTCATTATATTTAATTGTGATGAAAGTCTGACACTTTGGTATTCATTTTATTTTACAAAAATAAAAATATGGTACAGTAAATGAAAACAATCAAGTGAATATATTTGTAAATGTGTTTATACAATTTATTATTAGTAATTTATTATTTATAATTTTGTTAAAATTTTATTTATATTATAAACTTTATATGTACATACTGTGCCAAGGCCAATTTGGCACATGTATATAAAATAATTTTGTCTAAAAAAATTATTAAAATAAAAAAAAAAAAATCTTTCGTAAAAGAGTTTGAAATAAAAGATTAAAAGTGGGAAGGGGGTTTTCTTAAAGTCAAACTAAAAGTGTTATAAAAGAAAGTAAAGTTTTTCTAAATTAGTATTCGTAAAAATAAGTAATTTAAAATTTAAAAAAATATATAAATCTCTTTTCATTCAAGCTTATTATAATAAATTATATATGTGCGTGCGAGTGTAAATAAATGTATGCGTGTTAGAATAATATTAAAATATATATATATAAATGAAAGTTAAAAAAGAAATTATATTTGGAAAACACAGCGATGGCTATTAAGTTAAATAAAGATTTAAAAAAACCACACCAGCAGTGGGCTACTAATTAAAGATATAAAAACAATACGTTTATGAAAGCTACTACTAATTAAACAATCGTCAAAAACACGTTGTCATAGGATTAATTACTAATGGAATTTCGACAACACCTATTGCTGGAGGATATTAAAACGAAAACAATTCGGATACATAAATAGCCAGATTTTTTATCGGAGTTCAGTTTTTTTTCAGTTTAGTTTGCAGTGACAGTCTTGTTTCCGTTCAGATAACAGTGCAGTTTCTATTATGTATTCAGAAACAAAAATGCATTGTTGAGCAGCTTTTGGAAATATACGCTCGTGCTTCAGCCTTTTTAGTCCAACAAGATCATCAAAACCTGCCTGTGAAATAATGTCTGCATAACAACTCAGAAATCCTCCATCAAACGTTCAACTGTCTTCAAGAATAAAACCAATGGATTCGCATAAAATCTCTTCAAGAAACGTCCAAATCTAACCGGTTAGATATAATCCATCAGAAGCAGCCAACAACAAGAAATATCCACATTCCAAAAATCCTAGGTAAACATTTATTTATTATCATTTATACGTAGTAGCCACCGCTGTAATTCGTCAATCCTACCGAGTAAAGTAATTTGAACTCTTAAGCATGCATAAAATGAACTATTGATGTGCATGTGTGTGAATGTGAGATAATTTAATGATGTCACATATTATTTATGCTTTTCACCAGATATATGTTATAATGCATTACTTTAAAAATGTGCATGTGTTAAATTAAATTAGATTTATAAAGATATTTAAATTTAGTCAATTAATGTTGGGTAATAAATTATCTTTAAACTTAATTAATGTTAATTAAAATAAAATGTCTTCAAACTTAAACTTTATTTGTTGGTCAATTCTTTTTACCAACCTTTTTATTAATTCTTTCCACCACTAATTTTGTATAATTTTGTTATTGAATTAAAATTAGACTGAGCTAGTTTTAGGGAATGTTTCGAGTGCTGGATTATGAGCCTACTGCCCGAATACGTTAGTCGTTAGACTAGCTGGCGTCCCGGGGTTTACCCCGAAACAAATAAAGTATTTGGATAGTAGGGGTTTGAATCTAGCAGCTGAGATGGGCCATTGTTGATAGTTAAAGCTATCAATAAGATCTCCCATTTTGCTCGAACGTGCCGGTTCGTTCACGTAACATTTATAAGATTATAAATGTATTATGAAGGAGTTTGAAACTGGCCAAAACTTATATATATACGTATAAGTAAGTGGTTTCAGTGGTTCGACCCAGTACAATACTATACACATAAAAAGCGTCTGTGCTTTATAAATATGTGTGTATTAAAAAGTATTTCACATACAGTACAGGAAATAATACATATTTTATTGTAATCAAAGCTTATAATATATATAAGGAAGGTTTAAAACAAAATATAGCTGATATTGCAACTCCACTGTATTTAATTTAATTGTTAAAAAATTTGATTATTGGATTTATGAACAAAAACTGTCTCCTGTAAATATTTAGATCAATTTGAGAAATGTATAAAAAATATATAATTCCACTTAATTAAAATAAATACATGCATAATTTTAATTATGAAATAGTAACACATTTAATCATCATATATTTGTTTCTAACATTTCCAAATAAAGTAAATATCTCTATCTTGTGTATCATCATCAACCATTATCAATCCACTGCTCTGTAGTATTTAGGTTTATTTTGTATAGCTAGCCAAAGTAACAATATAAGTAGTGATTAAAGTACATTCACTCATGAGTAATATATTTTCTATAGTGTAGATCATTTGTTATCTATAACTTTATAAATTAGTAATTTGTTTAAATAAAGTTAAACATCATAACCTGATTTATTGTAACTCATATTCAATGGCTGAAATTAGTATATTTTATTATATTCATTTTTGAGGCAATTTCTTTTCTCTTTATATATATATGGTGTGTCGTAATAATAAGTACTATTATCTTTGTTGCCACCGATTAGGGTCATTTCAATTGTTAGGACCTTTCTTTATATGTATATTTTATTTACTATTACATTTGGCACTACCAATTGGAGCATATGTTTAAGGCAAGTGTATCTTTTCATATGTAGTTAAGGCATACTATTGTATTACATTAATTTGATCCTTTCATACATAGCATCATACGTAGTATTATATTTGCCTCCCAACGATTTGATATGTCATTTTTTCATACATTGCATATACGTATAACATTACAATATATATGCCTGTATAAAATTAAATACTTAACTTTAATAGCCCAATATACTTTAAGTGCAAAACACAAACATGACTTTAAACAATTATACTACATATAAAAATAGAATAAATTATAATTTTTGCCTGGTTAGAGTATAATTATATGTATGCTTATTGATTATAAAAAGCATATTTTTAAATAAAGCAACAAAATTTGCTTTATATAAAACAACATTCTAGCTATTCTGGTTAGTAATATTAGAAGCATAGAATAATTGATGAAAGATTATTCTAAAACTGGTACCATTAGTCTTGTGATGTTATAGTTTAAAATTTAGAAGTTATAATATCTAATATTTTACTTCACAATGGCTTTCTAGAAAATACTCCAATGTTCTAATTCATATAATAACATTTCAACTTTTCATTTATTTCAATTCATTTAATAAAAAAAAATAAAAACATTCTATTAACATTTCTTAAAAAAAAAAAAAAAGAAGTAATAAAAGCATTATTTATCCAAATAACCAATTGCCAGAAAATAAAGGATTTAAAGCCTTCCTTTCTTATTTTACCCTCTACTAAAAAAAACTGAATAATTATTTACTGGTCAAATAACTAGATGGCTAACTGGATTAACTATAAGATACATACATAAAAAAATTATTAAATATATTTGAAACCTGAATTTTTCCCAGTTTTATCCAGAATGGATTTAAAACCAAACACATTGTGGATATGTTAAAAAGATGTGTCAACAACCCTAATATAAGATCCTTCAATAAAATCACTTGTAATTGTTTATTTTTTGAGTTTTTATTAAATCTAAAAATTTTCAAACATAAAAGCTTCTGTATTACATTTAAAATCACATAAAATTAATTTCCTCTTTCTAAAGATATGCAAATGTGGTTTATAAAATCAACTATCAAATATCAAATATGAACATAAATTATCTGTAGATTTGTCATCATGAATGATAAATTTATTCAAAATTTTAAACTTACCAGTTGGATAAATTTGTATAAAAATAAATTTCAAAGATAATATTCAGACGTTCAGTACAAGAAACATTAATTATATACATAATAGCCAACAATTGCAGCTTTTAATATGATGGTATAACATTTCTATATCTATATAACTGTGCTTCATAATACTAATTATGAAAAAGCAATATATTATATCTATTATTTCTAAAATAGGTTTGATACATTTCCAAAAAAAAAATCCCAAGATCAATCTGATTTGCCAAAATATTATACTACAATAGTTAGCCTAAGTCAGGATCAGGAACTGATGCCTCCAGAGTCACATGTGACTCTTTAGTGGAAAAAGTGCAGCTCTCTCATTTTGCATGAAAAATATATAAATATAAATTTTATTAAAAATTTAATATATTATAAAATAATATTTATGTTTACTAATTTATAATTTGTAATTAATTTTATTATAACTTAAATAATATAATTAATACAAATGTGTATAAATTATTGTGATGATTGAGAATAATTTAAAATTTAAAATAGTGTACCGTGCATTGTTTTCTTTAATGAAGTTTATGAAAAGTAAACATAGGAGCAGATTGATTGATTCAAGATCTGAAGCCTTTATTATTATTAAAATGTATGAGATATACCCCAAATTTGAACAAGTTGGCTGAAAACATAATAATTCAAAAGTCACATTAGTATATTTGAATAATAACATTGTATCTTCATATTTATATAAATGATTTTTTTACTAATAAATTTTTATAATACAAATTTATTGTATTTAGTAGAAATTTAGAAAACAAAAAGTTCTAATTAAAAGTAAAATTTACAGACAATTTTTTTTTTTTATTGTTTTGTTTCATCTACAAAAATATTATATGCAAACTTAAGAATTGTTTGAATCTTGTATAGGCCTACTTAAAAGTTATTAAATTTATAAATAATGAATAAAATTGATTTCAAATTACATCTCACTAAATTTTAATTTTTCTATGTTTTTGGTCAAAATAGTTCTGTATCTCAAAAATATTCCTGACCCCTGGTCTAAATGTTAGAATTTCTCAATAAAAATTCATGCATATTTAAGAAACAATTAATGAAGAGAGTTGTATCTTATTAGAAAAAATGTTAGATTGTATTTCATATAGCTTTAGATATTAAGGATTTTCAATATAACAATTAGTTTAGAAGTTTTATTGCTAGGTTCAACAAAGAAAAATATTTCAAATATATGATTTTTAAATGGGCCACTACAGAATATATATATATCTTTAAGATAAATCTGTCAATATTTCTACAATTTGCAATTATCTTTTATTTTGGATCAAAATAAAAATTAAAATCATTTTTATATGAGTAAAATTTGAACTATATATTTTTTTTAATAAATTATAAACAGAATCAGTTTCAACAATGAAGAAATTTTTTTATACAATGATCTATAACTCATTGATTTTAAAAAATATTATTTTAATAAAATTCTTAATTCAATTTCAATAATGATTCCTTTTATTCCTGCATAAATACTATACCTTGTATTGGTGAGAAAGTATTCATGTATTATTAACACTAGCAAAGCGTATGCACAATTAGCTTAAAAGGCTGATATTTAAATATACTAATGTTATATAATTAAGTTAAGTATATCTTTTATTAAATAAAAATAAATTATTGAAAAATAATATTTGAAAAATATTCATACTAAACTATAAAAAGATAGATATTAAAATAATTCCATATTTGTATATATACTCTTAAAATATCATCAATGATTATATAATAAATACAATATTATGAGGGGGAAAAAAATTTAAATTAGAAATAAAGATTTTCTTTAGATTATATCACATCTATATATGAAGCAAACTCTAAAAACTAATACAGTACTTACAAAATTTTGAAGTTATATATAGATAGTATATATACATATATTAAAATTCTTGATATATATTTATTATCTCAAATCTAATTTATATATATATGTATGAATATGTAAAAACATCCTGATAATCTATACATAAATAAGACAAAACTTGAAAATAAAAATAATAAATTTCAGTACATGTTTACAAATTAATATGAAGCAACAAAAATGCTTACAAAAAAGATGTAACATTAATAATATTGTGATAAATGTGAACACATTATTTGCAGCAAATTATTGATAAAATGATATAGAGATTGAATTTTAAAAAATTATGCATAACATTAAGAAAATAGTTGCAGTGCTCTCAGATCCAAGGCTTCTCACAGACAAAGGCCACAAACCAAAATCTAGTCTGGGGATATTGAATGAATAGGCATTAGATAGGGATTTTATGCACAAGCTTTCTGGCATCCATTGATTATTTTGGCTTGCACTGAGTGGCACTACTGTATGGAGAGTTTTGCCTGTTTTAAGAATAAATAATCCTTAAAACTTACTCATTTTTTTTATTTTTAAATCTTATTTTTACTGAACTCACACAAATAAATAAGTATTTCATTATTTTTTTCTATGATTCAAAATAATAATTGTCAAGATAATCTAAAATATATCAAATTTAAAACATAAAATTAATGAATAAATAAAAGTCAAATAGATATCTTTTATATTAAAATAATTGCTATTCTTTTAATTTACATTCTTATATTTAACAATCTAATTTTCAATTCCTACTTATTTTATCTCTTAAATAAAGAATGATAAGATTTTAAATTTATTAAAACAAAATAATTTAGTAACTACTTCACTTTCTGTTTGAAAGTTTGTAATGATGGTATTTTACATATAATTATGTTTTGCACAGAAGCAATTTTCTCCATATAATATTATCACCTAGTACACACCATAGTAATCAATGGATTCTAAAAGATTTAAAATCTCTATCTAGTGCATACTCATTGAATATTCCCAGACTAGTATCTAGCTATGATTTTCATGGAAAACATGATGTTATGGTGGTTTAATTATATTTTGCACTATTTCCATCATCTAATATTAATTTTTAAATATTTTTGAAAAATTCAAACTTTATTGAAACTTTTCAAATACATTCAACTGTCAGTAATACAGCACACGTTAGAATATACCGCAATGTTTTGAGTGATATTATTCTCCTCTCTCCTTGTGTGTTTCTGGCTTAATCAATATCAGTACAAGCATGAAAATTAAAACCTGGGAATCTCTAAATTTGTGAATATTGAATTTAAAGTCCTACATTTGATTCCCATGCTAATACTATCATTATTCAAGATTGCAACACCTGAAAAAAAATTTAAAAAGTTTAAATAAAATTTGAATTTTTCTAAAAAAAAAAAAAAAAAACATTTAACATTTAATACTAGATGAGGAAAATAGTTGCACAATGCCATTATTGCAAATTTTCAGACAAATGTATGAACTTCATGTAGAAATCACTCCTACTACTGATCACCTCTCTGAAAGATAAACCCTTTATTTAAGTTTCATAGTCCAACTGAAGATATTCCATAAAATTAAATTTATCAATATGGAAATCTCATTTTCACACAAATTATAGAAAATAGATAAATCATTTCTTGATTGTTTTGATCCATATTTTCATATATAAAAATAATTCTGTTTGTAATTTTGCAACCATTTGATTTTCATTTATCAAAATGTCTTCCAAAACCAGATCTGATGAATTTTTTATCCATTACTGAAGACTAAATTTAATTAATGTCAGAAAAATGCTCTCTCACAAGTATAATATTTCCATGGTTATTATTATTTTTATATATATATATACAATCATCCATGATAACCTCTCCTAAAACTGAGCACATGAAAAACAATTGAAGAGCAGCCTGAGGAAAATACAAAATCATTATTTTGTAATAATTCATTGCATATGTAACACAAGTAAAAAAAAAAAAAAATGTTGTTCCCACAATAGTCAATAATAATAATTCATTTAAATATTTGGAAAGCTGAATAATTGATTTTAAAAGAAGGATTGTAAAAAAAATAATTAAAACTTCAAATAGCTATGATTATTGAGATAAAGAGAAAATTATGGTTCGATAAAGTTGCATTTGGAAGACTTTTCAAATGTGATATTGTTTATGAATACATAATATGGATTATCCACTTGGAACTTTAATGATATTATTTTTGATGAAAAATACACAAATCTGGGAAATGTGATTACAATTAGTGTTATAATAAAAAGAATAGTGGAAGGAGGAACCTTAAACCAAATTACTCATATATAAGATGCAGAAACAATCATGATATTAGACAATATTATTTAGGAAAAGAGATAATTTATATGAAATTATGAGAATTATGAAAAATAAGTTTATATCTAAAAAATCTTGAAAAAAAAATATTGACCTTCCTATGATTAACAATCTGTTAATGCTCCATCTAGTCATTATGGGTTTTTGTTGATTAAGAAAAACAAAATGAGACAAAATGAGTGAAGTTTTATTATCATATTATTAAAAGTGAATATAATAGATAGCATTACAATAAGGTGGCTAGCAAGTAAAAACTTGATTTTCAACTTAAAAAAAAAATTAAAAAATTAGAATCAAGAACAGCAAATATAAACTGCTGTGTTCTGTCTGTCATTTACAAGCTTGAACATTGCTTGATTTTAAGAATAACTTTATTCAGTTTTACTTATTTTTTTATTTTAATTATAATATCACATAACTTTTCATATGCTTATTCATGTATTTCCATAAGCACTTATCATCAACTTACTTTAAAGTCACCTATTAACAGACACCAAATGATGAAGTGTTATAAAATCTCTATCTCCAAACTGGATATAACATACTTATACAACTAGAAGCTATTTTTTTATTTCTTGCACTATTTATGCTAATAACCTGAAATTTTTTAAAAAAACTAAGTTTTCAAATCAAGACAAAAACCACATGGGGATTTTATCATGAATCTGGTGTCCATGGATTACTCATGCTTACAATAGATAGTTAAGAGCAGGAGTCGACAACCTATGGCATGCTTGACATGCCAAATGATTATCAATAGTACTATGATTGAATTGAAATGGTAAATTATATTTTAATTGCAGTGCACATGTTTGTACCATCACATACAATTTGGATATGTGACTCATATGTAAATGGAAACCATGTGCAAGTCATGATCTGTTATTTAAAACAAAGCTCTTATTATATATTTACTGCACATGCTTTTGAGCTCTGTGTCTCCAACTATATTTTGTCCATGCAACTCACATGTAAAGGAAAACCATGATGTTTGCTCTGTTCAAGGACAAAGTTCGCATTAATTTATTATTAGTTCAGATTAATA